>BSBK01000225.1:0-600000 GCA_027943335.1 Chamaecyparis obtusa | reverse complement strand
GACACATGAGAGTTCCTTCTTTCACCAAAGAATGCTCACAGTGACCCTTACATTTACTTATCAAGATGAGTGTTAGAAATTTTACTTGTAGCAGAAAGAAGTCACTCAAAACAGACAAGGAGAAGAACCAACCTCACCAAAGTTTCCATATAAAAGGAGTTGAGGTACACATGGCCATTCAATATGTGATAATAGATTCTCAATTATAGAATCTCTTCAGGTGCAGAGCATTGATCAGCTCTTTGAGTTGTTCTCCTTCAATAGTAGATAATTGATAAGCACCAGACCCAAATGCTGTAGTGATAACATACAGACCAAGCCAGTTTGGTTCAAATTTCCCTTTCTGGACCCGCTACTGCTGATTTTTGGGGTTTTCTCTCAGGACGAGATCACCCACTTGGAATTCCCTTTGTCTAACTTTCTTATTGTAGGATTTAGACATTCTCTTCTAGTATGCTCAAAGATGATCAAACACCACCTTTTGACATTCATCTAGTAACTCTAGCTCTTATAGCTGAGATATTCTATTTTCTTCATCAATGATGAGGCCCCTCAGAGAGACTCACAATGTAGGAATCTTGAGCTCAATAGACAATACTACATCTACTCCATAAACTAAGGCAAAGGGTGTGGCCCTTGTTTGTGTTTGAATGCTTTTCCTATATGCCCATAAAGCTGGATTAATCTGGAGGTGCCAATCTCTACTAGATTTATGAACTGTTCTGTGCAAAATTTTGAGAATTATCTTATTAGAAGCTTCTTCTTGTCCATTACCCTATGGATAATAGATAGACAACCAATGCTAAATGATCCTAAATTTGGTGCATAACTCTTTCAAGTCCTTGTTCTTAAATTTTCCCCCATTGTTAGTGATAATGGATGAGGGTACACCATATCTACAAATGATATAGTTTAGTATAAACATAGCCACAGACTTGCCATCAGCTATAGTCAGAGGCACTGCCTCAAATCACTTATTAAAATAGTCTGTAGCTGTGATGATGAATTTGTGCCCTTTGGAAGAAGATGGATGGATTTGACCCACCAAGTCAAAGGCCCATTGCTGTAATGGCCAAAAATTGATGAAAGGAATAAGCTCTTTAGCAAGAGTATGGATTAGATTTCCATGAAATTGGTACTATTTATAAGTCTTGGCATATTGAATAGATTCTTTCTCCATATCTAGCTAGTAGTAACCAGCTCTAATAAGTTTATGAGCTAACATCAGACCACTCAAATGAGACCCAAAGATACCTTCATATACCTCAGCTAACGCACATTTGGACTCATCAGGTTCTAAACACCTAAGGAGGGTACCGTCTAGACCCTATCTATACAAGTCATTTTCTATGATGACATATGGTGAGGCATTATGAATTAGGTGTCATTTTTCATTTTAAGTATAGGTGTCAAGAATGATTTGGTCATGGAGGTAGGAATAGATATGGTGGTAGCGGGATGAATAATGTACAATGACTGAATAGATCATCCTAGATTCAGGAATGTCATAGGCTGGGTAGCATAATGTCTCCTCCAAGAATTCATGTCTGAAGTCATTTTCGGGCATCTATAACAATGAGGCAAGAGTGGCCATAGCATCGACTGCTTTATTGTCTACTCTTGGAATTTTCTGGAAAGAAATGTGTGCAAAATACTATTTGAGATCATCCACCATTCATTTGTAAGGCACTAGCTTGTCATCTTTTATTTGATAGATATCATTAACTTGGTTGATTACTAACTGAGAGTCTCCAAAGACCTTGAGCTCATCCACACACCATTCAATGGCTATCTTCATACTGTTGATGAGAGCTTCATATTCAATGATGTTGTTTGTGCAAGGAAACAACATTTTATAAGCTTTGGGCAATGAGTATCTTTGAGGTGTTATAAAAATAATTCCTGCACCTGACCCTTGCTGAGTGAATGATTCATCAAAGAACATGCTCCAAGCTTGATGTGTGAGAAGAATGATGGATTCATCTGGGAATTCAATGTTTAAAGGTTGGTGATATTTTAGAGGATCTTCCACCAATTGATCATCAATTTCTTGTACTTTAATAGCTTTTCTTTCTACATACTCAATGTCAAATTCACTAAGTATCATAACCCATTTTGCTAATCTACCCATGAGGGAAGCCTTGCTCAATAAGTACTTTAGTGGATCAATTTTTATAATGAGCCTTGTAGTGTGAGGGAGAATATAATGCCGCAACTTCTATGAAGAAAACACTACTACTAGACAAGCTTTTTCAATGATAGAATAGTTCATTTCATAAGAAACCAATGTTCTGCTAATATAATAAATGGCTCTCTCTTTGGTGTTCTTATTTGCTTAAGCTAGGAGAGCACCCAAAGATGTGTTCATGGCTGAGATTTATAGTATGAGTGGCTTCCCATGAATAGGGGGCATCAATATAGGTGGATTAGCAAGATACTATTTTATTTGAGTGAGTCCCCTATCACATTCTTCATTCCATTCATAAGTCACACCCTTATGCAAAGTTTTAGTGAATAGTTGTGACTTGTCAACCAACTATGAAATGAAGCACTGAATAGATTGTAGCCTTCCTTGAAGTCCTCTCATCTAACTGATGTTCTTAGGTGGAGGCATGTCCATAATAGCTTGAAATTTTTTAGGATCAACCTCTATGCCTTTAGCTAAAATGATGTAACCCAAGAGTTTCCTAGAAGTGAAACCAAATGCACATTTTTTGGGATTAAGTCTGACACTAAATTGTTCCATGTGGTCAAGTATGGGACCCAAATCTATAAGATGATTTTTTCACTACATGATTTTGGCCACAATGTCATCCACATAATCTTCTATTGTTTTATGCATCATATCATGAAAAATCATAGTGACAACTCTTTGATATGTTGCTCTAGCATTCTTAAGCCCAAAGGGCATGAAATTCCAGTAGAAGGTACCCCAAGCACATGTGAAAGTAGTCTTTTCTTGATCTTCTGGCATAATTTTTATTTGATTATAGTGAAAAAATCCATCCATCAAGAAATACATTTCATAGCATGCTGTCATATCCACTATCATGTCAATATTGGGTAGTGGGAAGTCATCTTTTGGACATGCCTTATTTAGATCCTAGAAATCTGTGCACACACGAATGGATTTATCATGTTTGGTGACTAGAGCAATATTTGAAATCCACTGTATATAGTCAATAGTCCTTATGAAACCAACCTTAAGAAGTTTTTCTAGATCTGCTTTGACTAAAAGTGCTACGTGTGGATGCATCTTTCAAAGCTTCTATTTGACAGGCTTAATACCTGGTGCAATGGAAAGATGGTGCATGATTAGATTGGGGTCCAATCCAGGCATATCAGAGTAATTCCATGAAAATTTTATCTTCTTGCTTTGAAAGAAGCTAGTGAACTCTTTTTTTTCTTTTGCAGATAATGACTGTGCTAGATGAATAATTTGTGGAGCAGCCTCTGTACCCAAATTCACTAGTTGTGTTGGCTCAATCAATACTAATGATCTCTCTTGAAAGTGGCTCAAGAATTTATCAAGTATCTCATCCTTGGGAACCTTAGAGGGTTTTTCACCCTTAGATACATCTTTTATTTTTACTATTTTTGGCTCTGACACTGCCACAATGTGGTTTTCACCATCAGAGCATTTATTTTTTCTTCTTTTAATTTTTTGACTAAGATACTTGATATCTACCTCTGTCATGCTAAAACTTCCTTCACTGGTGGAGGACATTATAGGTTCAATAGCATGGAGGTAACAGGCTAGAGCATAATCATTCTAGAATGTTAGGACTTCATTGGATGAGGAGGGGGAGTTCCAGTTTATCAACTCAGAATTTTGAGTGAGAGAGAAGTAGTGGCTGGTTCAATTGCATTCATAGTATAATCATCAAAAGCATGGATGAGAAAGTCAAGACCTAGAGTGATCTCATCCAAAGGAGCATTTGAATCCCTATGATACCCCATGTCAGAAGTAGAGGACAAGTTAACATCAATGGTGTCTAATTTGTGCATCCTAACACTAGACCCTTCACCTACTTCGAGAGGGTTTTAAAAGGTATGCACCATGTCTATATCTTTATCACAAGTAGCATCAAACAAAGAGTCAAACTTGTACTCATGTGAGTCAGTACTTGATGTGGGAATGCCATTAGCACTATCTATATCATCTAACTCATCTTCATCTCTTGTAGCATTAATGGCTTGCTGAAGTTGGTCTTGTTCAAACCGCTCTTGGAAATGTGGTGGTATGTACCATTCACCTTGAGAATCAAAATTAGCCATTTTTATTTCTTCCCATTGGTCATACATGAGTTGATGCACCAAAGTGGTGTCATCAAAATCACTATCAGTCCCTACTAGGTGGAAAGGTATAACAGGTTCATCTGGTTCTGGAAAGAGTGTAGCAAATTCTGGAGGAATAGGATATGGAAAAGTATCTTCATCAAAGTTGGCCTCTGGATTTACCTCTAGGGTAGTATCTTCAAATTTTGGTTTAGGTTTAGGTTCAAGTTTTGGCACAAATTTGTTTATCCCTAAGTGAAAGGAGATCCTTTTGAAGCCTAAGCCAATAGTATCCTTTGTGTGGCAATCTGTAGCTTCAATGGGTTTTAGCAAACCATTGTCATTCATTCCTATAGGATCACTCACTTTATAGTTGAAGTGCTTCATGATCTTGAAGGCCTCACTATATGGCTCTTGTTCTAAGTCTGGAGGTGGAGTAGTTTCTTTAGATGTTTCTTTCCCTTTATAGATCCAATTTATGATAGCTCTTTCTTCATCTTCATCTTCTAAAGGTTTTGTGTCCTTGACAAAGGCACCATCATAGATTGTTTGTGGAGCACAAGTAGAAGGTTTTTTATTTTTAGAGGGTCTCCCATAGGACTGCAGAGATAGAGGTAAAGCCACTAACAATAGCATAGGTTCAATTTGACAGCCTCCCATGCCTGTATCTTTAAGTTTTAGAGTCTGTTCCATTACTTTGAGCTCAGCATCATAGAACTCAATGGACTCTCTATTAGTTGGAACCAAACTGTCTGCAAATTATGCAAGGGTATTGCAAGAATAGTTTGTGTTGGCAGGTACTGTCACTTTGGCTCCATGAAAAGGGAACTTGATGCATTGGTTATATGTAGATGGAACCACTTGAATCTCATGAATCCATGGTCTTACCAACAATATGTTGTAGGCAAGAGGAATATCAAGAACTTGAAAAGTAACATCTCTCTCAACAGGGCCAACTCGGATTGGTAGCACAACTAAACCTTGGGATTTGCATTCCTCTTTTTTATAAGCTTTAATAGTAATTTTCTTGTGGGAATCTATACAATCCTCATCATAACCTAGCTGGGTAAGAAACTTAGCAAAATAGATATTGAGGCTAGCACCATTGTCTATGAGCATTCGGGAGACATGCTTAGGGCCTATCATGGCTTCTATATGCAAGGGGGCATTATGCGGATTGCTTAGAGAGTGATCATCTTCTTTGGAGAAGGACAGATAATGAAGCAGGGTCAAATGACCCACCATAGATTGGAACTAGTTGAGATCAAGATCTTTGGGGACATTTGCCTCTGTGAGGGATTTATTAGAATCTTCTTGTGAGCAAGAGAGATCTTCAATAGCTCAAAAATGGTAATCAGAGTGTTGGTTTGCTGAAGCTGATCTAAAATGATATAACTAGTAGTGCTAGGTGTAGGGACTGATTTCATGGTTTTTTTGGTAGGACTAGCAATAGTCTTATCCATAGTTTGTTTCAGAGCAGAGACAGGAGGATCGGGACCTTTCAAAACAATCCTTCCACGTGATCGAGTAACAACATTGGCACAATCTTGAGGTTGTTCAGATTCAAATGAATGAGATGCAGAACTATGCAAGATGAAAGAAGTCTTAGTTTTGGGAGCATCGTTGCTTCCCTTGAAAGTGATCACATCACAATACTCAACTTCAACAAGTTCGATCATACCAATGAAATTGTCATCAGTAGTGTACATGTAATTAACCTTAGCATTAGTATTCTTAGTCTTTGAAGATTCACCTTTCTTGTGGGGAGGAAAGGGATCTTTAAATGCCTGATGATCCAAATTTTTGTTATGGTTGTCCACAACAAAGTCACCATTGTCAATTAGATATTGAACCTTATGTTTTATCTAGAGACAAGTAGAAGTCTTATGACCAATGTTTTGGTGATAGTCACAGTATGCATTTTCATTCCACCAATGAGGTCATGGTTGTGGGTCATAGGGATGTTTTTCTGAAGGAGTGAGTATTTGATTCTACATAAGAGTCTTATAAACCACATCAAGCAGTTCTCCCAAGGAAGTGAATTCACACTTGGATCAAGAGGCCCAAGGTTTGTTCCTAGAAAACCTTGAAGGTTGCTGATTTTTTGTCACGGGCTTTTCAGTGGCTTTGATCGCCTGTATACTAGAAGAGAGATTTAAAATAGACTTAGCAGGCTTCGGGGCTACATTGTCAACCACTCCATCATTCACAATGTCTCTATTCTTATTGAAAAACTTCCCTTTATCTTTGTTCAAGGTTGAAGATCCTTGTTTGTTGTCTTTGTTCAAATTCAATTCCCCTTTCTTGATCATAAATGCCTCTATTCACACTGCTTGTTTAATCATGCTATCAAAGGTTAGGGGACCTTGTAATTGCACTTGGTATCTGAAGTTTGGGACAAGATTATCCAAAAAGATGTCGAGTCTCTCGGACTCTGGTAGCTTGTGAGGACACCTTGTATATAATTATCTCCACCTTTGGAGAAATGTTAGGAAAGGTTCCCCTTCTCACTGTTTCAAATTGTAAAGATCCCAGATGTTGATTGGATGCTAAATATTATGCAAGTAATGTTGGAGAAATAGATTAGCCATTTCATCAAAAGTCTTAATGCCAGTGGGCAATCAAGAAAACCACTCCATAGCTAGTCCACCCAAGCTATGAGGAAAAAGATGCATAAGGTATGTTTGTTCATACATGAATTCCATAGATAGAGTGCCAAACTCTCTCAAGTGATCTTGGGGATCGGTAGTACCCAAGTATTTGTCATATTTAGGCAGCTCTACACCTTTGGGAAAAGGTGGCATGTGAAGACTCCTATCAAAGGGGAAAGGACAAATGCTTTCCATTGTGAATTATTGTGTGGGTTTGTCCTTGTTTTTAACAAGTTGGCTAATCTGATCTTGCATGTCTTGGACCATCTTTTGCAACTTAGCAATCTTAATTTCTTCTTCTTTGGCCATGAGCATTTCAACTTGATAATTTGAGGGTAATTTAGCCCCTTGTTTGGCCAACTCAAGAAAGTATTTTTTCTTCTCCTCTAGAAGGAGGATCTCCATCATCTTTAGAAGAGCCTTGTTTTCTTTTGCAACATCTATGTCATTTTGAGTTATTGTGTCATCATCATCATTGCCAAGAATCTCATAAATGCTTGGGACTTGATCTTGACTCTGATCATAAGGAGGAGGACAATAGTGATATGCTGGTTGACCACCTTGAGCTTTGTTTTGAGCTTGGTGTTGCTTCTAATCATTTTGGGATTGATCATAACGTTGATCATTGTGAGGTTGAGCATGATGTTGGTCATTGGAAGATTGACCATGATGTTGATTGTTTTGAGATTGGTCATGAGTTTGGCTTTATTTGCCTGGTTGGAAGTCGAATGGATCTCTCATCTTGTCAATGTAGGACTGTGCAACAAATGAAGACTCAATAAAATGATATGAATGATGTCAAAAGGGCATAGCTAAGGTAACTTTTGGTGTGTGAATAGGATCAAGAGGGTCAATAGGTTCAAATGAGTTGATATCTTTAGTGGGATTGATAGATTCAATAATAGGACTAGTATGAGAAAGTGGTCTTCCAAAGTTATGAAACAATGAGTTGTTCTGGAAGAATGAGTTGTCCTATTCTTGAAATGAGAAATGAGGTTGCACTTGAAACAATGGATTAAAACACTCTTGGAACACTGGAGGTGATGATTGAGATGGGCTATGTTTCAAAGTACTCAATGAAGAACTTGAGGATCCCTCACAATATTCAGATTGCACAACAAGTACATGGCAACTTGTTTCCTGATTACGAGATCTACCTCTACCTTGTTTCCTGATTACGAGATCTACCTCTACAAATGGGGTAAGTGTTTTCACTTCTAGTCATAACAGTCATAGACAAAGATTTAAGTATTGAGAAAGGACTTGGGCTAATGCTAAAACTCTATCTCTAGGAATAACAAAAAGGACATAAAGGCTAGAATAGCAAGGATGTGAGATGCACCTGACATGAATCATTAAGAGAATGGCTAGAATAGCCGAGATAAGACTATCACAATGTGAGGTACAAAAGCACAAAAGATGAGACAAATAACAAGGAGACAATCATGAGTTCAAGAAAAATCATTCGTTTCATAGCTTGAGACACTTAGTTTCAGATAGTGAATGACAGGAAAATAGATAAATAGACCTTAGTCAAAAATTAGATCAAGTAAAAATTTGACAAATCAACAAGAATAAGCTCATTGTTTTTGAAATCTGGGTACCGGTTCACACAAGAAAGTGTTGGGCTATGCAAGAGAATGGAAAACTTTGTGTGAGAGAATGAAATATCGCGTGATTTAATGCTCTAAAAAATGAAATTTTGCATAGGAAAGAAACAAAGTTCAATAGTTTGACACAATTTTTGAGGTAAAAAGTCAAGTTCTGAGACACAAACTGAACTATCTTTTGATAGAATTTCTAGTTTGAAGGACAGTTTAATCAACAATCTCAGTTTTGAAGGTTTCAAGCATTCGTTTACAAGCACAAAGTCTTAGGTCAAGTAGTAGTGATGCAAGAAGTAGTCGCAAACATTTCAACTAAGGACAAAGCAACTTGGTAGAATTATGGGAGTCAATCATGATGGATAGTTTAAAACTCAATAACAAACACATAGTTATCCCTACAAAAAAAAATGGTGAGAAGACAAAATTCATGCCTCACAACTTATGCCAATGCGTTGACCAAACATAGCCATGTCACCCCCTAGAGGGCACCCATGTTTTTGGTATTTCCAAGGACTTAATAGTATATGTTCAAAGGTTACACTTGAAGTAGGGGTCAATTTCATATACTACCTTCAAACATCCAGGTGTTGGAAACTACAATTGAAGCAATTGTTATATTTTCATTGATGTCAAATCTTAACTGGTCAAACTGTTGCTACTTAGGAAAGTACTATATCTATTGTGAGAAGGGAAAGAAAGGATGGTGACAATAGCACCTAAGGAAAGGTTGAGTTATCTTGATACTGCAAAGTGTACTTGACTATGTTGTACAATGATGGGACAATCTATTATTTATCTTAGCAAGATTGAAGACTAAACTAGTAGGCTTAACCGAGCAAAAATGAAGAAATCATGTTTAAGCTGAGTTATGTTAATGTCGACCGAGTTAGTGTATGCCAAGCAAAAATCTAGTGTCGACTAAGTATCAATTAATTGTTGAGGAAGAAAGTATATGCCGAGGAAATAGTTTTAGTAGTGACTGAGAATTTTACATGAAGATCGAGTGGATGATCATAGTATTGACTGAGCATTAGCATTTTTATATTTGAAGAGAATTCAGATTTGGAGCTGACATTGTTGAATTCTTGGATTATGTAAAATGTGTTGACTTTATTTATTAATTGTATGGAAGCATTTCATGCTTTGTAAAATGTTTTATTGTAAATATTTATGAGATTTGAGATGATTCTAGAAGAGGATACAAAGAACATGAAGTGGGTAGATTCAATGAATCTGGCGTAACCCTAAGATCTACGAAGGAGATTAAGTGGCAAAAGATAAGTTAACCTAACAGAGAAAAGTATTAAGGGAACCTAAATAGTAGGTATGAGAATGCATGGGTGAAGGAGATGCTGGAAGAACGGTAAGTTTTATTGACTGTATAAGTGAAAAGGCTAAAGGAGGAGTATGGTGATTGCTTGAATAAAAGTTCTGAGTAGATTAGAGATGGAAATGGAAAAGTTTCAAAGTTAGTAAACCAGCATTTATGTATGGAATTGGATCTGATATTTGCAAAGTGAGTTGTATGTTTTTCAGATCAATACTACTGCTACTTTCTAACCATTGTAACAGTCAAAATCCTTTTAATAGAGGTTGACCTAACAGTCATATGTTAAATCCTTTGAACAAGGTTGCATTCTAATGGAGTGTATGTAAGTCCTGTAACTAGGCTCACTTTTAACAGGGTGATTGGAATCCTTCAATCGGGTCACACCTGATAGTGTGTATTGTAACCTTTGACAAGGTTCCCTTTTAACCAAGCTCACTTCAAAAGAGTGAAAATAATAGTAGCATGTTACAAAGTGGTTTTTCCCATATTGGGTTTCCACTATAAATCTTGGTGTCAATACTTGTGTGAATGTTTTGGTTTGAACATTTCTATGTTTTACAAGTTAGTTACAACTAGGTAGTGGATTGCAGTGTTATATGTTTCTATTATTGAATCAGTGATGACCGAGTTTGTTTTGGTTGCTTGATCTAATTTAAGAAAAAAAATTTTGAAGTTATTTTATACATCAAGACCTGAGAACAATTGATTCACCCCCCCTCTCTATTGTTCTAAATCATATTAACAATTGGTATCAGAGTTGTGTTGCTTATTGGTGTCTACAGAAAATAAGTTTAAAGGGACTTGAAGAAAATGATCAAGATGTATAAGGAGGTACCGAAGCTGAACAAAGATAACTTCCCTACATGGCAAAGCTTCATGAAGCTGCATCTGGCCAGTATTGGTGATTCTACAAAATACTACATTGAGCATGACTATGTCACACCTGTTGCACCTTTGACTGCCGAGGAAATGAGAGCTAAGAAAGAACATAATCAGAAAATGTTGGAAATTGCATTTTCCCTAAGCTATCTAGAATTTGAGGATATTAAGGACTACACAATTGCTAAAGATATGTGGGACACTCTTGCAAAGATCTATGGTGGTGATCTATATGTGCTGAAAGCCAAAGCCAAGAGTCTTAGAGGTAAGTTTGATGAAATGAGAATGAATGAAGATGAAAACATTGTACAATATTGTGGTAGAATAAAAGAATTTGTGAATGCTATTAGAGGATCAAATGGAACTATTGACAATGAGACCATAATTGGAAAAGTTCTAAGAACCCTTTGTCTTATATATGCTATTAAGATCTCAGCTATTTAGGAATCTAGATGTAACTCTACTAATGTGCTTACCTTGGAAGGTCTGATTGGCAAACTAACTGCTTTTGAACTATCTAACTATGATAATTTCACTATTAATAGTATTGGAAATGTTGAATCTACTTTCAAGTCACAGTTAGTTCTGAATAAGCCGAAGAAAGAAAAAGAAAGATGCACCAGTGAAAGTGAAAGCGAAAGTGAAAGTGATAGTGACACTATTGATGTAGACCTTGAAGATCTAGAAGCTCTTATGGCTAGAAGACTAAGAAGAGGAAAAGGAAAATATAAAGATAAACTCCCTATTATATGTTTTGCATGTAATAAAGTTGGTCATATAGCTACTAGATGTCCTGACAGGAAGGATAAAGATGAAGAAAGAAACAGCAGACACAAAGACAAAAGAGATGACAAAGGCTACCAAAGGTACAAAGACTACAAAGGAAAAGGTGAGAAATCTTGTTACAATGTTGAAGAAGAGACTAACACTAATAGTAATGATTTTGAAATTGAGGTAGTCTATGTTGCAATGAAAGATGAATCTGATGAGGATGAGAAAACTACATTGATTTCCTATGTGAACAAGAATGACAAATGGATTATAGATAGTGGTTGTTCACATCACACGACTGGTGACAAAAGTAAGTTTGATACCCTACATCATTATAAAGGTAAAAGTGTAACATTTGGTAATGATGCACCATGTCCTGTTAGAGGAAAATGATTGATTAAACAGACTGATAAAATCTCTTATGAAAATGCTTATTGGGTTGAAGGATTGAATTATAATTTTCTAAGTGTTTCTTAGCTCAATAGAATTGGCTATCGAGTGGAGTTTCATCACATGAAAGCTAAGATATTTGATGCTACTGGTGAACTGATTGGAAGTGGTGAGCAGACTAGAGGTAATTTGTTCTATCTTGACCTATCTAAAGAAATATGTATGATTGCACAACTTGATGACATTTGGTTATGACATAAGAGGCTATGTCATGTTAACTTTGACAATCTGGTAGAGATAAGTAAGAAGAAGAAAGTAAGAGGCCTACCTAGATTGAAGAAACTTGAGAATGTGATGTGCAAAGAATGCTAGTTAGGAAAAATGACTAAGTCAAGTTTCAAGAGAAAAAATTTTACTTCTCAACACATTTTAGATTTGGTTCATACTGACCTTTGTGGACCTATGGGTATACAAAGTTACTGTGGAGCTTGATACTTTATCTTGTTTGTTGATGATCATTCCAGGATGATGCATGTAATGTTTCTAAAAGAAAAATTTGATGCTTTTCAATTTTTAAAGTGGTATTTGGAAAAAGTTGAGAAGGATATAGGTAGGAACCTAAAATGTCTTAGATCTGGCTGAGGTTGAGAATTTACATCAAATGAATTTAATCTATTTTGCAATGATAGAGGAATCAAAAGATAGATGTCTACACCAAGGACACCTCCACATAATGGTATATCAGAAAGAAGGAATAGATCTATTTTGGACTATGCAAGGACATTATTGATTGAAAAGAGTCTGGCACAGAAATACTAGAAAGAAGCTATAAGTACAACTATTTACACTCTTAACCAGGTACAGATCAAGAAAGGTACAAATCTAACACCTATGAATTATGGTATGGGCATGCACCAAGTGTTAAATACTTTAGAATCTTTGGAAGCAAGTGTTACTTATTGAAGGACAATAAGAATGGAAAGTTTGATGCCAAGAGTGATGAAGGCATATTCCTAGGCTACTCCACAAAAAGTAAAGCTTATAAGTGTTTGAACTCTAACACTAACAAAATTGTGGAAAGTGTGAATGTAAAAATTGATGAGTATGCAGAAAGAAATGAAGCTGACAAAAGAGAACTAGAAGATTATAGATCTTTTGTGTACATTGAGGAAATAGAAGAGGTAGGTAACAGACTTGCACCTGATGTTGAGTTTCAGACAAGCAATGCTGAGCGTTAGGAAAATAGTGTCAAGAGAGAACAAGAACATGTCATGCTACCAGACAATGCTATCGAGTATCAGGAAAAGGTTGCCAAGCATTTAGAGGCTGAATCTAACAATCTTGTTGGGGAACCTGATGAAATAGAGGAGAAAAATGTTGAACCTATTTTGGCAAAATATGTAAGAAGACATCACAAGCCTGGATAGATAATTAGAGACAAAGACAATGGAATTCAGACCAGAAGAAAAACCATGGATCCAACATGCTTATTATGTGTGTTTGAACCTAAGACAACTAAAGAGGCATTAGAAAATGAAGACTAGATACAAGCAATGAATGAAGAGATTAACCAGATTGAGAAAAATGAAACCTGGACTTTGGTGTGGAGACCTGTAGATAAGAATGTTATAGGAACAAAGTGGGTGTTTCGAAACAAGTTGAATGAAAAAGGTAACATCACTAGGAAAAAAGCTAGGCTGGTATGCAAAGGCTACGCACAAGAAGAAGGAATAGATTATGGGGATACATTTGCCCCTATAGCTAGATTGGAAGGAGTAAGAATTATGCTTGCATATGCTGCTTATAAATATTTCAAGGTATATCAAATGGATGTCAAGTCTACATTTTTAAATGGTGTACTGGAAGAAGAAGACTACATAGAATAGCCAAAAGGTTTTATTGATCCAAACATAAGACACATGGTATGCAAACTGAACAAAGCATTGTATGGATTGAAACAAGCTCCCAGAGCATGGTATGAGAGGTTGCATAACTATCTGATGCAAATTGGATTTTCAAGAACAAATGACACAAGCAATCTGTACTTGAAGGATGAAGAAGGCAAAGGTATTCTATTGGCCAAAATTTTTGTTGATGACATTATTTTTGGTGGACAAGATGCATTGTGTAAAAAATTTTCAAAAGAAATGCAAACTAAATTTGAAATGAGTATGTTTGTTGAGATCAAATTCTTTTTTGGTTTACAAGTATATCAGATGAAGAAAGGAATTTTCATTACACAGTCTAAGTATGTTAATGAAATACTAAAAACTTTTGGAATGGAAGATGCTAGACCAGTAGGTGTAATACCCCAAAAATGGGCTATAAGTTCATTAACCTCCTACATCGACAAATCAAACAAAATTGACATCAAAGTCCCAACCTAAGGCACATCTAAACATCATCGAATCATAATTGATTATCTTAAATTTTGCATCGGGGAATATTCCTAGCAATATTCCTAATTATCTTAATTATCTTTAATTTAATGATTATTTGGCAATAAATCACATTTATCCTAAGTTTGATTAATTGAATATTTTCATATTTAATTAATTAGATTTAATATCTTACCACTTAATTGTTTAATTAAATTTAATTCTATCTATTATTAATTGTATTATTTAATTTTGACAATAGATCAAAATTCCTATCTTTAATTGATTAAATTCTTATTTAATTAATTAAAGCATGTTGTCATTATTTAATAATATAATTTTTAATAAAAGTTTGGTAAAATAGTTAATTAACCCATAAATTAATTATTTTATTTCAAAAATCAGTTGAGTTGAGGATAAATCACTTTATTTATTTATTTAATTCTTAATTATTATGCATATTCAAAAGAAACAGTTAAACTCCAAATCAGAAAATCAATGCAAGTTATTAACTTTTTGGAACTCAACATCCTTTTGGAGTTCAAAAAGCTGATCTAAACTCTAATTTGAGTTAAAAAGCTATTTTTGCATGTTTTTGCATGATTTTGAGAATTAACTATCTTTCATGATCAGATAACTCAAAAATCAAGATGAGTTAATTTGAGTGATTTATGGCTTTTATCCATGCACCTCCAAAGCCCTGAATTTCTATAAATTAAGGCTTTAGCTCTTCACAAATCAACTCATATTTTGCACAATCACGCTGGAGAATTGGAGGCTGAGGAATCAACTTGCGAATTCAAAGCTTTGTGAGATCAATTTCAATTGCATAGCTTTTATATCTTAGCATAGAATTTCATAGTTTTCATATCATTGTTAGAATCTTCATTGTTAGATCATTTAGCATCCATAGCATATCAGTTTATCATTCTTATTGCATAGAAAATATCAAAAATATAGATTAATTGCATTCAATTTCATATCTAGATCAATTGCATTCAAATCCTTCATTTAGGTGTCCTCTAAGTCATTGATCTCGATTACAATCTAAGAACATCAATCTCACACCTATTAGAAGGCAGTAAATCGCTTGGTTAGATAGCTTTCAATTTTGCATGATTTTGATTATCACTAACCTCTAATGTTTTACTGAGTGTTGTGTCTACAGATCAGGTACAAAATTCACACACACATTTTTGGCACCCACCATGGGGCCCTGAAATGGGTTTCCAATTCAATTCTATCAATTTCTGTCTTTTTCTCCTTGGGATCTGTGCAAAATTGTGATTTTTAATTTTTTGTCCGTACATCTGTCATATGAGAGCATAGCCACTATCGTATGATACTGGACCCACTATCGTACGACAGTCTATCAGATCGAGACTCATTTCATTACATACCCACTGTCATTTGGGAGCTAATCTGTCGTATGGTAGCATACCCAGTGTCGTACGAGTTTCTGGACTATCGTCTTGGAGCATACCCACTGTCGTATGAGTTTTCATACTAGTTTTTGACTGTCGTTTCATTTTTCACATCAGAGTATCAGATTTGATTTTTATATTTTGGCTAACTGCTAATTTTGACAATTGAAATTCTCTATTTTTGATTGCTCTCTGCTGGTTTTGATTGGGAAAAGCGCAAGAATTGCTAAAAATTAGGTAAAATCTACTAAGCACGTTGTGAGGATCACCAGGTATTCTCCTTCATCTAATAAAATTTTGATTTGGGCTTAAAATAAATCTCTCATGTGTCTAGCTTGTGTGCTTCTTATCATGCTTTTATTTTACACACTTGCATAATTTGATACTAGGTTGTAATCCCATAAGAATTCATTAAGTAGTCTTAGAATACTTGTGATTGATCTTGATTGCTATCTTGGGTTATTGGACTCGCTAATCCGCCGGCCCCTCATTTCTGCCCCGTGGTTGCAATCTCAGCTCCATAAAGGGGAGGGGTCAACAGGACAGAAGCGTTAAATGTTTCACTTGGCAACCCTTTTGTGCTTTTAGGAACTCACTTGTTTTCTAAGTTGGGGACTCATTTTTAGCTTGTGTGAGGTGTTAAGTGTTCCACCTTGTGGACTCATCTCATATTCTCTTTAAGCGTTAAGTGTTCCTCTTTCTACTTTTTTGGGTACTTTTGGTAGATTTGCTTTCGGGAATATATCTGTGCTCACATAGTAATTAGGCCCTATGAACACTATTCATGATTCTTGAGAGATTGGATTCCCAGCGAAATCCTTCTTGATGATAGAATCCTTGTAGGTAGGGAGGATACTTAGTGCGTTTCACATTCAACTTGGTTAGTGAGTCTTCTCTTATTGATCGATAGATTCTCTCTCTGGAGAGGTTAATAGATTACGTGGGGTTGATATCACAAGCTTTGGTGAATCAAAATTGGTTAGTGTGTCTTCTCTTATTGATTGATACATTCTCTCCCCGAAGAGGTTGATAGATCACGTGGAGTTGATATCATAGACCTTGGTGGAACAAAACTTTGTCTTAGCATGTCGGATTAATCTACTTGCTTTGTTTGGGTTAAAAGTGAAGAGGTGTCAAAACCTTGAATCTGGAGCCAAGTCCCCTTGTGGTATAAATCTGTGAGTCATCTTTAGAGAGGGTTAACCGTAGTGGACAATCCCTTCACAGGGAAAACTACGTTGATGGAACCTCAAGCAGTCATAGCCATTTTCACCGTGGTAGTGATAGCTGCTATATAAATGTCCTTGTGGAAGAAATCTCCAAAAGTGTGGTTCATTGTTGGGTTGTCACATCTCCCTAGCAGCTCTTGAAGATTAAGTTCTCAGACTATGTCAAAACCCTGGTGCACTGGGATTGGAGTTCACCCCTTTGAATCATAAAAGTTGCAGAGTCAAAACATTACTAAAAACCCTAGAGAGGCCAATTTTTCACTTTCAGGTATATGTGTGTTATTGCAAAACTTTTCAGAACAAACACAATTAGTACTCTCAGGGATTAGCACAATTTGTTCACTTGATTGTTCATGCACAAGGTTGCTTTTTCCCTTGTTCATTATTTTTAGACGTGCTTGGAATCACTTGCTTGCTATTCTGCGTGCTTTTTTATCTACTTAGCTCTTAAAAATGATCAAATCTAGTATAACCTTCAAAATCTAGACAGTACAATTTGCAAACAATCCAGAACTGAAAACCTTAAATTTTGCAAAAATTGACGTAAAGTTCTTTCTGGAGTCAAAAGTCATTTCAAGAAGTTAAAAGTCATACGAATTTTTGTCAAATGTCATTTCAGTATGGCTCATATGTCGATTGATTGAGAACCCAGTGTTGTACGAGTTTTCAAACCAGCAAATTCAAGAAGTCAAAAACCTATTAGCAACTGTCATACGAGTTTTGTCAACTGTTGTTTCATTTCTACCCAACTGTCGTATGAGTTTAGCAACTGTCGTTTCATAGACTACCCAGTGTTGTACGAGTTTGCAGAGTGTCATTTGGAAAAATTTGAGAGAGTTGTCAGAAAATTGTTAAATTGCAAGATATCCAATGTTTCCAGCCTAGTTCCAGAATTTGTCAAAAATATCATTGTGTCAGGAACAGAGCAGTAGCTATCAAGCATTCTACCATTTTTTGAGTTTGATCTTTTGAATCCGATCTAGTCTTCTATTTGATCAATTTGAGTCCTTTTTATCTCATGTCAAAACCTTGTCATAACTATCAATCTTTAATCAATCTTCAAAAATAGACTAAGTGTTGAGAACTCGTGTCCGCTATCTTTTGGGCGATCTATCCCATACATCCAGTGCACAGTTTCCTTCACCCACATCTCATTAGATCTTCAAAACTATCATAATCTTGACAAGGTTGCGTCATCTGATTTTCTCGAATCAAATTGTTCTTCAGTTATCTTCATCCTTTTCTTCTATTTCATTCAAAGTTAATGGTGGAGACCAGAGCTTCTTCACACAAGAAATCAGAAGAAACATCTCAGCACTTGCTTTTGACCAATACCCCAGGTCCAACTCTTGAACAACTCATCAAGTCAGGTATCTACGAAGACGACGGTCTCGGTAACTTTTGATTGAAAACTGGTTACATACCTCCTCTATCAAATCACAGAGGTAATCAGCAAACTCCTCCTCAATCTGTTCCAGGGAGCCCAAAAACTCCTACCATGTCTCAAGCAGGGACAAACCACAGTTCTCTAGGAGGAGGATCCCAGGGACACCTTTCTCAACATAATGCCGACCAAGAACCTACACCCTCTGAAATCCATCGATGTCAGAATGATGATGAATTCAAAAGAATGATGAGGCATTTCTTGAAAGTGGATAGAGAGGCATACTTTTTACAATTAGCCCAGGAAGGGGCTAAGCTTCCTCCCAACTTTAACATTGATGATATAATCACACATGAGGAAGAAACTCCACTCACAGCTATGACAAAATAGATGCATGCTATACAAGTCAAATTTAACAATCTTAAGAAGGAGAAGGAACCCAAGGAGTTCTCCATGGAGACCCTATGTCCTTTCCCATTTGACAAAAACTTGTATATGCCACCATTCCCAAAAAGAGTGGAGATACCAAAGTATGACAAATATGATAGACACTCTGATCCTCAAGATCATGTCAGAGAGTTCTATATGCAATCCATGGAATTCATGCATGAACTGACTTATCTGATGCATCTTTTTCCTAGATCCTTGGGAGGAGCATCCATTCAGTGGTTTTCAAGATTACCTTCTATGATCAAAACTTTTGAGGAATTGATTAAATTGTTTTATCAACAATATTCCTACAATATTCAACATCTGATTACCATGATCGATATCTGTAACCTCAAGCAATATCTAGGGGAATCATTCCTAAATTTTCTCAAGAGGTGGCGAAAGAAGTTTTCTCTATATGCTAGACCAATTCCCGAAATGGAGAAAGTTGAAATCTTTATCAATAACCTTGTTCCAGAGCTCAACTATCCATTACAAATGCAAGATCATGTATCTTTTGATAAAATGGTGGATAATGCAATCAAGATTGAGAAAGTACTTGTCAAGAAAGGAGAAATCACACTTCAGAAGGACAAGTCTGAATCTGGATCTAGCTCAAAAGATAAAAACAAGAGCTGGAATAGAAACAAAGGTATCATCTCTGATGGTGTTGTTGACACTATCCGTGCCCCATCAAAGGCACCGGCCTACAATCTCACCCTTGCCACTAAAGCCATTGAAGCTTCAGAGAAAAAATCTATTGAACCATCTCCAAAGAAGCCATTCAAATGATGGGATAATAAATGAAAGTTTACTCCCCTGGGAGAATCTTTGGAATCTTCCCTGAGAACCTTGATAGCTGATAACATGATCTCTTTACCACCAATCTGAAACCCTGATCTGGATCCAAAACTATATTGGTGGAAAGATAATGAATTTTGTGCTTTCCATCAGACTAAAGGCCATAGAACTAATGGATGCTTCCACTTGAAGCATACCATTCAAGACTTGATAGATCAAGGGGATATCACGATCGATAATCCTACCAGCAATAATGATCACACAACATTTATAGAACTGTTTCCACAACATGGCAAGGGAGTTTCCACTTCTCAGCCTAACATGGGGGAAAAAGTCAACTATGCCTACCCTGGAAACAATTCTGTCATCAATATGGTTGAACCATGTCTCTCTGAGAGCTGCAATGTCATCATGATTGTATGAAGAGATAGAAATCATTCCTCAGCTAATGTGGTTACCAGATCACAAGCTCAGACTCATCCGAAAGGACAAACACCAAGTTCATCTAATGTCGCTAAGATACCTTTCAATCTCACATCTGCTTCTAAATAGAACGTTGCCTTGAAATCTTCCAATCCAAAGGATACCAGACCTACATCTTATAGCATTGTACAACAACTCTAGCATACCAATGCCAAAATCTCTATGTTTGAGTTACTTCGAATATCACCAGCTCACAGAGATATCCTAGACAAAGCTTTGCTTGGCTCTAATGTTCCTGATGATCTAGATCTAGACAGGTTCCAGACTATGGTTGGTCATCTAACATCTCCACAATATATCTCCTTTTCAGAAGAGGATGACAACTCCCTAAGTCACCCACATAATCAGCCCTTGCACATAGAAGTCTTGATCCAGAACCGTCGAGTCAAATGTGTGTTGATAGATGGGGACGTAGGCCTCAACATTTGTTCTTACAACTTAATCACACAGTTGGGATTCTCAGAGATGGCTATTGATCCTCGAAAGAAGATCACCATAAAAGCCTATGATGAATGAGAAAGAGCTTCTAAAGACACCATTGTCTTGCCCATCCGAGTGGGTCTGGTCATCAAAGATACCACATGTCAGGTGCTTGATCTACCATTGACTTACAATATCCTTCTAGGGAGACCCTGGATACATGAAATGCAAGCTATTCCTTCTACGTACCATCAATGCTTGAAATTTCCCTATGAAGGAGTGGAGGTTACTATCCCAGCAGATCTGAGTACAACTTGCAATACATTGAAGGAAAGTGTCGATAAGCTTGTACCTAATAACAAAGAATCTTCCATCAAGAAACAAAATGTGGCTTCCACATCTAAGATGGATGACATTACTAAAGAGATCAATATCAAAAAAAATGGGATGGGAGAATACACTATAGAGCTAGTCTTGTCTCTGACATCTCTCCCAATCTCACCCAAGTCATATGGACAATCCTTGAAGCAATCTAAATCAGAACCTAAGGAACCTATGGAAGCATACAAAAGAAATTTTGTGGCAGAGCAAGTATCCAAACAAGAATTTGAAGAGGATGAAGCTATGCTGGCATGGCTATATAAAGAGGATTCTAAATCCAAAATTGTTCAACCTAGTGAATCTATAGTACCTACAATCCCTTCTAATTCATATGGTCCAGGAAATAAATTGATAGCCAAGATGGGATATTCTGGTCAAGGACCTCTAGGAATCAGGGGAAATGGTCTTGTGACACCCATTTCACATATTGGTAGAGACAAAAAAGATACTGGTGGCTTAGGGTTTAAGAAGAAACCCTATCATCTCAAAGGTGGTTGTTCTCATGTCATAGAACAAATTGCACCAGGAGAACCCCTTCTCAAGAAAGAAGAGACAGAACCCTCAGATGATGATTCAGATAGTTTAGAACTCATCCCCTATGAAAAATTGCCTAAAGAGATCAAAGATCTTCTTGATGATAAAGATGATCCTATCAAAAGAATTAATGTAGTAGAAACACAAGAACCTACTGTAGCGTAAGAGATGGTTGCACCATAAGAACCAGCTAATCTCGAAGGCAATCAAACTGATCAAGAAGAAGGGGGTAGTTATTCTGACACTGATTCCCATGAATATGAATTCAAGTCAGAGACTGAGGGTAATCCTTCTTGGGGTATTCATCCTAATTTCACACATTTTTTAAGATTTCCTAGAGATCCTGAATCAGAAGCTGAGTCAAATGACTATGAATGGGGTGCCATTCCAGAAGAAGATGAGCTTATAACAGAGAAATATATTGATGTTATTCACCAATATGTATCTCAACCCAATGTAGGTCTAGAGTGAAACAATGAACTTAATGTGTCTGATCCACCTATGGCTGAAGAGGACTCCCATGATGATGTTGAGCCTATTCATGAATTGAACATTTTGAGCTGTAATATCACCTTTGAACTTGAGCAACGGGTTAGGACCAATGATGACATATCCACATCTGTGAACACCATATCCCAAGCCTTTCCCAATTTGACTATCCAATGCCCTGATCTTATCGACCAAACTTCCACAAACCCAAACCATGGTATGTATACCTTCCCGAATGACTATGCCCTTGCCTACTACCTCAATGTAGTTGAGCCTATGAGTACTTCCATTAGTGAACCAAGCATCAGCATGACCGAGTCGGACATCAAATATCTTAGTCAGAAAAACAAGAGTAAAAAGAAAAAGAAAAAGAGATATGAGGGTGAAAACCACTTTGTGGCAGTCTCAGAACTGACAAAAGTAAAAAGAAAAGATGTATCTGAAGGTGAAAACCTCTCTGAGGCACCTAAGGATGAGATATTTAATGTCCTTCTGAGTCATTTACAGGATAGATCTCCAGTTCTGATTAAGCCCACTCAATCCATCAATTTGGGTACACTAGAGGAACCACAATTGGTACATGTAGCACAATCCTTATCAGAAGAAGAGAAGCAGAACTTCACTACCTTCTTATCAAACAAAAAGATCAACTTTGCATGGAAATATTCAGATATGCCAGGATTGGATCCCAATCTCATTATGCACCATCTATCCATTGCTCCTAGGGTAAAACCAATCAAACAGAAATTGAGAAAGATGCATCCTCATGTGGCACTCTTAGTCAAAGTAGAGCTAGAAAAACTCCTCAAAGCTGGATTCATCTATGTCATAGACTATGCTGAGTGGATCTCTAACATTGTACCTATTTCAAAACTAGATGGTTCAATCAGAGTGTGCACGGACTTTAGAGATGTGAACAGAGCATGCCCTAAGGATGATTTTCCACTGCCTAACATTGATATGATAGTGGACATGACTGCGGGCTATGAAATGTATTCCTTAATGGATGGCTTTTCTGGGTACAACCAAATCAAAATTGCTCCAGAAGATCAAGAGAAAATAGCTTTCACATGTGCGTGGGGAACTTTCTATTGGAATGTTATGCCATTCGGACTCAAAAATGCTGGAGCTACATATCAAAGAGCAATGATATCTATTTTTCATGATATGATGCATAGAACAATGGAGGATTATGTGGATGATACCTTGGAAAAATCTATGATTAGAACTGAACATCTAACAGACTTGAGCATGATCCTCGACAGAATGGAAAAATTTAGTCTTCGACTAAATCCTAAAAAGTGTGCTTTTGGAGACACTTCTGGAAAGCTCCTAGGATACATCATCTCCAAGAAAGGCATTGAAGTTGATCTAGCTAAGGTCAAGGCTATAATAGAGATGCAACCTCCCACAAATATTAGTCAAATGAGGATGTTGCAAGGCAGAGTTCAATCTATCAGAAGATTCATATCACAGCTAGTGGACATATCACAGCCTTTTACAAAAACATTACATAAAGGTGTGACCTTTGCATGGAATGAAGAATGCGAGAACAACTTTAAACATATCAAGAAGTATCTATCAAATCCGCCTATATTGATGCCTCCTATTCATGGGAAGCCATTAATATTATATGTCTCCACAACAGCTTCATCACTGGGGGCATTGCTAGCATAGCATGATGAGAACAAGAAAGAAAGAGCCATCTACTATATCAGCAGAACTTTAGTGGCCTATGAGAAGAACTACTCAATGATAGAGAAGGCATGTCTAGCTATGATCTTTGCATCATAGAAACTGAGACACTACATGTTAGCTCATACTACTCATTTGGTAGCTAAAATTGATCCACTGAAATATCTCCTAAGCAAAGTTGCCCTCACAGGTAGACTAGCTAAATGGGTCATGCTCTTGAGTGAATTTGACATTGAATATGTTGAAAGAAAAGCTATCAAAGGACAGGTCATTGCTGATCAATTAGCTGAAGCACCACTATTTGATGATACACCCATGCAAATGAAATTTCCTGATTCCTCTATCATGCACCTCTCTTCTAGAGCATGGCGGTTATTCTTTGATGACTCCTACACATAGAATGGATCTGGAGTAGGCATATTGTTCATCACTCCTCAAGGATACTCGATACCCAAAGTATTCAGATTAAAGTTTCCTTGCACAAACAATATTGCTGAATATGAGGCACTTCTCAATGGTATGAAAATGGCAATACAGTGGAGAGTTACAGAGATGCACATCCATGGAGACTCACAACTGGTTATCCACCAAGTCAATGATGTGTACCAAACCAAAGATGAAAATCTCATTCCTTACAAGAGAATGGTAGATGATTTAAAGAAATACTTCATCTCTATTACATTTGAGCAAATACCCAGAATGGAGAATAAGGCTGCCGATGCAATGGCGACATTATCTACTCTTTTACAGCAGCCTGAACATGAACTACGCTATGAGTTACTGGTGGAAGCCCTATCCTATCCTGCATATGACTCCCCTGAAACCTGCATGATCTACACTATTGTAGGTTATGGCTCATCTCGCTACAAAAATTTGTTCTCCTATCTCCACAACCAAATCATCCCTGAGTCCTTTAACCATTTTGAGAAATGAAACCTTATCTGATCTGCATCCCGATATGTCATCATTGGTAACGATCTGTACAAATGAGGTCTAGATGGTACACTGCTTAGATGTTTAGAACAAGAAGAGTCTCAACGTGCATTAGAGGAAGTCCATGAGGGTATATGTGGGTCACACTTGAACGGTTTAACGTTAGCTCGCAAACTTATTAGGGCTGGGTACTATTGGCCTGAAATGGAAAAAGAGGCTATTAAATTTGCTAAAAACTGTCAACAGTGTCAAGTACATGGCAACTTGATTCATGCTCCAGGGAGAGATTTGATTCCCTTTACTACACAATGGCCTTTTCAACAATGGGCATTTGATCTCATAGGTGCCATCCATCCGCACTCTTCTAATGGACATACCCATATAATCACAGCTATAGATTATTTTACAAAATGGGTAGAAGCAGTTCCTCTAACACAAGCAACGGGGAAACGGATCTCTATGTTCATCCTGAACTACATCATTTGCAGATATGGGATCCCTCACTCTATAATCACAGATAATGGGGGACAATTCAAAAATAAGGACCTAGATGACTTATGTGCCAAGTTCAAGATTACTCAACATTGGTCTTCTATTTACTATCCTCAAGGGAATGGACAAGCTGAAGCTTCAAACAAAAATCTCTTGAAAATCTTGCACAGAACAGTGAATAAAATAGGAAGAGACTGGCATCTCATGATCAATCCAGCTCTCTGGGCATACAGAACTAGTATCAGAACACCTACAGGGGCTACACCTTTCACTTTAGTTTATGGGTCTCAAGCGGTACTGCCTATTGAGGTTGAAATCCCATCACTCAAAATCAGAATGCATGGACTTGTCACTGATGAAGACTACAAAGTGTCTAGGTTATAAGAACTTGAATTACTAGATGAGCACAGGAAAGTAGCATATGATCATCTCAGAGTGTATCAGAAAAGAATGTCTAGAGGCTACAACAAGAAAGTCAGGTTGGTGATCTAGTGTTGAGAGAAAATCTTAAAAATCAATCACATCGAGAACGCAAGGGGAAGTTCAAACCCAACTGGCTGGGTCCCTTTGCAATCACTACTACTTTTGGCTCTGGTGCCTATCAACTCTCAACGACTGAAGGAGAATAGCTCTGAGAACCAATCAACATTCTCCATCTAAAGAAATTCTATGCCTAAGGCATTCAGTGCTTGGTAAATGTCCTAAAAAAAATCTTAAAAATTAGAAAAAGTCCTGAAAAAATGAACATCTTGGTGAAAACCTAGCAATAGGCACCTTGATGATTCACAAAAAAATAAAAAAAAATAAATATCAAAAGTACAAAAAAATTGAAAAAATATCAAAAGTACAAAAAAATTGAAAAAATGAAAAATACAAAAAAATGAAAAAAAGGAAAAAAAGTGCCTTGGTGAAAACCTGGAAATAGGCACCTTGGTAGCAAAAATGGAATCTCTACCAAGATGGTGAAAACTCGGCAAATGGGTGCCACTTGTTCAAAATGCTCCATCTATCAGCAATCTTGGTCTTTCCCAGCTTTCAGTCTTGCTTTAGTTTGTACATATCTCTCGGTTTGTTTCTGCTTTTCCAGTTTTCAATAAGTCAGTTTGTCCACCAACCAGCTCAAGAGTCTGTATCCTATCAATGTTTAACACTTGGGGACAATCAATGTCATATCCTATGGCCTCTAGTATATCTTAGACATCTCCTATCTAGTAAGAGTCCTTTGAAGCTTCATGTGAGTCAGTCAGTCAGTCTTGTCTCCAGAAAGGATTTTGCATCTACAACAGCGCAATCAACATCAAAACTCAACTGAAAACAATCTGTGCTTCGTGCTTTTATCTCCTTGTATGCTTACTGATTCGCATTGAGATTTTTGCATATTGTGTCCCTTCGAGCTCTTCGATGATGTCCTTTATAGCATTTAGAGAGTGATGACTAGGGGCATAATCTTTTCTTTGTCTTCTACTTGTATGTGAAAATCTAACAACTTTGGAAATTTCGGATTGAAATGGTGTCCGACTGTAAGAGCTTCTATCTCGAATTGGATGGCCATGCGTACCTCGACCATTGATACCCAGAAAATTCAAGGAAGTTTGATCTAACTATTATCTTTTTGAAGTAAATTCTTTCTCCTACTGTGAAACGCGATCTTGCCTAAGGAGGTGAACGATAAAGGGTCACTACGGGTAATTCACACTGGATTTAGAATGATCTTTTGATTGTTTGATGTATATATTAAATGCAAGGTGTACTTAGGTCATCACGACATTTATGTTTTGATGCTTGTACAAATTGCTATATCAAAATGGACATCATATTTAGGTCATCCTGGCGCTTGTGCCTTGGTGCTTATA
The DNA here is from genome assembly GCA_027943335.1 of Chamaecyparis obtusa. Taxonomy (NCBI): domain Eukaryota; kingdom Viridiplantae; phylum Streptophyta; class Pinopsida; order Cupressales; family Cupressaceae; genus Chamaecyparis; species Chamaecyparis obtusa. The sequence continues at coordinate 573,169 of BSBK01000225.1, read as the reverse complement.
TCTAATCTGACATTTCAAAAACAAAATCAATTCATATATCCATGGTTGTTGACCAGTGGGTGTTGTATTGATTCTTGCGCATACAAATCAATATTCATATGTCTATGGTTTTATGGCTAGTGGGCATTGTATTGATTTATCCGGTTACCTAAAAGTTCAATGATGATAACAAATCGACATATGATCAGTGACTAGGTCCTAGGTCTTAGGTTGCATTTCATATTGCATGTCTCTTTGCATTTTGCATGTTGCATGATCTCACAATGACTAAACAAACTTCACAGCTTAAATGATTCTTCAATCACATCTTCAAATCTAACAAGAGCTGAACCTAACTCAAAGGTCTCTTCACGGAATCGCAAGCAATGATCCTCCTGGGTTAACCATCCTTTTGACATAAGACTGAGTACTTGTCTTCATCAACCTGCAAAACATATCATGTGTATCGTTGCATTTACATATCATATCATAAACATTTATTCCATTATATTTACATCCATTGCATAAACATACATATTTCCATAATCATTACATCTGCATAACATTCATACATATGAAAGAAATCATTGCATTGCATTAATCCATACATACATTCTACACTACTCATAGCATTAACATCACATGATATCATCATACATAACAAACATGACAAGTACACATGATGTCACAACCAAAAATATCGATCTCATCTATATATCAAAAATCTCAAATAGTCAGGGGTGCACTACTGGCATAGGGTACAAATGAATGAGCTCCGTAGAGCTATCAGACACAACAATGTATCAATGAGAAAGTAATAGAAGATCAAGAGAAATCAACTGTCAGCATGCTCCTCTGCATCTGGTGGAGGAGGAGGTGGTGCATCTGGTATCGCCTCCGCTCTTGATGCCCTAGCTCCCTCTGATGCTGCCATGTACTGAGAATAGGTGGGCACTCTTTGTGCAGTAGGGACTACTGCATAGTAAGCAGATACATAATATGAGGCCCGCACAATTTGATGAATCACCTCTGCCTATAATCTCTGCATCTCTACGTGCTGCTCTATACGTTGCCTATCTGCATCTCAATGCCTCTCCTCTAATTTGGCCTGCTCTATCTTCAGGTCCCGAACCTGGACTCTAAGTCGTCTGATAATCTCAGCCGAAGTAAGAGGAACTACAGGCTCTGCATCAGCTACTAGCATATCTGTGTCCTGTGCTGCCTGTGCTGGTTGATCTGTATGTGAAGGAATGCTAACCCTCTGTGCCTTATGGCGTCTAACCTCAGCACCCAAATCAAATGTGTCATCCACACCTGTCCCACCTGGAAACTGCTCAGCTCCTAGAACATCATCTACAGCTCCTACTCCACCCAGTGTACCACTCTCACCTCGGCTCCGTCTCTGTGTGCCAAAAGATGTGCCTGTTGTAGATGTAGAAGGATGTGGAGGCCTCCCATGTCCTGGTGCTCTCTGTAAAGGAGCCATGGGTCTCTGTCTTGAAGGAGTAGGGTGTACCACATGTGGTCTTGATCCTGCTCTCATAGGAGCCCCTGTAACATCCATAGCCTCCTCCATGGAGGGTATCAGCTCTGTCAGATCAAAGAATCACTGAATCCGGTGATCAGCAAGCCATGCCACATATGCATCTATCACACCTGCATCAACCACCTGCGGAAGGTAGTCCCAATCCCTACCAATAATCTGGCTATACTCCTCAGCACATACAGTATAACTAAGTCATGGTGCCCATCCGAGCCCTATCTCACGCATAATGCGGGCATAAGCAGTATAATCCTGAGGGACATCCTGAATGCATCCATACTAATGCCAGACTCTGGTAATCAAAAATCTCTCCAAGACAGTGGAGGTCCGTCCTATCAATATCCTGCTCTAGAAAAAGAATGAAAACTGCTCTCTCGCAGTAGGCTAGGCCTTTATCTATAAATATGGCCTCCAGATCATGAAGTTCATGTCATCCAAGCATCGGCGGAAATACTCAGTGTGACCCATGCGAACCTGAGTAACGTAACTAGCATACGTATATATGATCAGCTCCTATGGCTATCGCTGACTCTGAAACACTGGTCTCAAAACTGGGATATGCTCCCAAGCCCATATCTACAGTACCAACGCTCCTGAAGCAAATGTCTTGCAGTCCTGATACATGACCTCATGCATCTCGGAATACAACTGTGCCAACAGACACTGACCCCAGGCAAGCTCAGTAGGCGTAGCCATCAACAATGCTACCATCGGTGACCATCCCATCAAAAAGTCATTCTGCTGATGGCTAGGCATAATCAACTCTCTGATCATCCCCGCAATGATACACTCTAGACGATGTGTCTGACCATATCTCTGCATAAGTGTCTCCCAGGATATAGACCCAGTCAGCTGGGTATCATCACCGAATAGTCATCTGAATGCACGCAGTCCACTCGATCCTACACTAACATACTCGGGACGCCGCGAAGCATGAAAAGGAATGCGAAGAATCCTATACACATCCTCAGGGGTCACAGTGATCTCCCCAGTCAGAAGGTGGAAAGTCTAGGTCTCAGAATGAAACCTCTCAATCAGTGCAGTCAATAAACCATGATTTACCCTAATATCGGGTAAATGAATCAGGTGCTCAAATCCACAGGCAGCCAGATGAACCCTCATCGGGTTTGGCAAGGCGACACAATCTCTGGGTGGCTGGATAAGAATGGCGAACATGTACATCAGGATATGTGACCTAAATCATAAAGAAACAGGGTGTTTTGTCAGAAATTCAGTTTAAAATCAGGCCAAAAGTATCAGAATGACATAGTTTTGAAGTTTCAGAAGGTGGGGCAAAGTATCCGCAATCAGGCAAAAAGATCAGAAAAGTTAGATTTTTTAGCTAAAAATAAGTTTTTAACACTCTATTTTTCAAACAACATTCCAAACTGGCATCAAATGTCATACGACATTCCACAACATACCAAATGACAATTCATAGTCATACGACACTTCACCCGGATTCATACGAGATTCAAGGGACCCGACGAAATGTCATACGACACAAGGGTCCCTATCATATGACACTTGGGCATGGATGAAACGACAATCTAAAGTGAAATGAAATGTCGTACGAGTCTGGACTGGGACTCGTACGAGTTTCTACACATGCGAAAATCAAAAACTAAAAACGCATATGGAAAAAATTAAAAATGCTATAAATCATCAAAAACATGCATTTTCAGGGGGGAATAGAGGTCCACCTACCGGATGTCCATACTGTCGAGGTCTGTCATGTCTCCAGCTGCGTTCAAAATGGTGTGAACTCACAGGTACCTTCAGTTCTCACTGGTCTACCATTTTTCTCGCTCAGAGGGCTCCACAGAATCTCTAAAGTCAAAGGGTTGAATGAATTGAAAATGACCCTTCCGGCCTTTATATAGCTTTTGACCTAATTTTTAAAAGTGCTCCGTTTTCCATGAAAATTGCACCCCTAGCTAATTTCAACGTTCTGAATCCGTTTTCGAGATCAAAATTGAAATCTGAGGTCGTTTATTATGTGAAAATCATGATTTAAAATTTTTGGAACCAGGACGGTCTACTGCTTGCATAATCGACCTTTAATCATCACAGAAATCCAGTATTCAACTCAACTGATTATCTTTCATCAAGCTATCAAAATTTCAACTTGGTCAACTATGGTCAACTCATGGTCAAACCTAGTCAAAATTAGTCTCCAGGACCTTCCAAACGATGCAGAATGCTTTCTCGGACATATATAACCACTTCTCAAATCAATTAACATGCTTCTAAACTATCAACGCTGACTTTTTCTTGTCAGATTTCAATTTTAATCCTGAAGGGGGCATGGTATTGCACATCATTCAAAGTCTATAAATCAAATTCTATCGATCAAATCTATCAATATCTTTCATCAGTGATCAAGACAAACAATCACGTCTAGTTACTGAATCATCAAAAGTCCTCATCGCTCGGGGCAAATCTATCATCACTTGGGGCATATCAGATTCATCGATCCATATCAATCTGGTATTCTCCTAATCTTGTAAACTGTATCAGTTTTTGCAACCATCGGATCATAGTGTTCTTTCCTTGGTTCTTCGGCAACTAAAGGATTCAGATGTGATACCTGCTAGTTCTACTAAGACAATCGAGTCTAGAACAGGTCACTCACTTCTTATCAATCCTAAGGTTCAAAATCAGGTATTTTGACACTTTTTCGCAATCATCGGTTCATTGCTGCTATAGTAAACATTATCTTTGGTCATTCAGGACCTCCTATCTCAATATCTTTCAATCGGTTTCTATCTTGAGATCGGTTTATCTTTTGAATCAGTTTCATATCTTTATCAAACACAGACTATCTTTGAACCACTAGGCTTCGCACAGTAATTCAAAGAGGGGCAAAATGTAATACCCCAAAAATGGGCTATAAGTTCATTAACCTCCTACATCGACAAATCGAACAAAATCGACATCAAAGTCCCAACCTAAGGCACATCTAAACATCATCGAATCATAATTTATTATCTTAAATTTTGCATCGGGGAATATTCCTAGCAATATTCCTAATTATCTTAATTATCTTTAATTTAATGATTATTTGGCAATAAATCACATTTATCCTCAGTTTGATTAATTGAATATTTTCATATTTAATTAATTAGATTTAATATCTTGCCACTTAATTGTTTAATTAAATTTAATTCTATCTATTATTAATTGTATTATTTAATTTTGACAATAGATCAAAATTCCTATCTTTAATTGATTAAATTCTTATTTAATTAATTAAAGCATGTTGTCATTATTTAATAATATAATTTTTAATAAAAGTTTGGTAAAATAGTTAATTAACCCATAAATTAATTATTTTATTTTAAAAATCAGTTGAGTTGAGGATAAATCACTTTATTTATTTATTTAATTCTTAATTATTATGCATATTCAAAAGAAACAGTTAAACTCCAAATCAGAAAATCAATGCAAGTTATTAACTTTTTGGAACTCAACATCCTTTTGGAGTTCCAAAAGCTGATCTAAACTCTAATTTGAGTTAAAAAGCTATTTTTGCATGTTTTTGCATGATTTTGAGAATTAACTATCTTTCATGATCAGATAACTCAAAAATCAAGATGAGTTAATTTGAGTGATTTATGGCTTTTATCCATGCGCCTCCAAATCCCTGAATTTCTATAAATTAAAGCTTTAGCTCTTCACAAATCATCTCATATTTTGCACAATCACGCTGGAGAATTGGAGGCTGAGGAATCAACTTGCGAATTCAAAGCTTTGTGAGATCAATTTCAATTGCATAGCTTTTATATCTTAGCATAGAATTTCATAGTTTTCATATCATTGTTAGAATCTTCATTGTTAGATCATTTAGCATCCATAGCATATCAGTTTATCATTCTTATTGCATAGAAAATATCAAAAATATAGATTAATTGCATTCAATTTCATATCTAGATCAATTGCATTCAAATCCTTCATTTAGGTGTCGTCTAAGTCACTGATCTCGATTACAATCTGAGAACATCAATCTCGCACCTATTAGAAGGCAGTAAATCGCTTGGTTAGATAGCTTTCAATTTTGCACGATTTTGATTCTCACTAACCTCTAATGTTTTACTGAGTGTTGTGTCTACAGATCAGGTACAAAATTCACACACATAGTAGGAACTCTTATGGTTACTAGACAAAAGTTATCTAAGAATGATGATGCTACAGAAGTTAACCAGACTTTGTACAGATCCATGATTGGAAAATTGTAGTATGTTGTACATAGTAGACTAGATATTGCACTAGTTGTTGGGATTGTGGCAAGATTCTCTACTAATCCTAAGGAAATGCACATGATGGTGGTGAAAAGAATCATGAGATACTTGAAAGGAACTACTGACTATGGGCTATATTACAAGAAGAATGACAAATTTGAACTTAGAGTATACACTGATGTTGATTGGGTAGTAAATGTAGATGATAGAAAGAGCACTAGTGGTGGAGCTTTCTTTCTTGGATAGAGATTAGTCTCCTAGACAAGAAAGAAATAAAATTGCATTTCCCAATCTACTGCTGAAGCCGAGTATGTTGCTGCTGTAGTAAACTATTCAAATTTAATATGGATAAAATAGTTGTTGATAGGCATGAAAGAAGAAATCACTAAACCTATTGTTATCTTCTATGACAACAAAAGTGTCATCAATATTTCTAAGAATCCAGTGATGCACACTAAGACCAAGCATATAGCAATCAAGTATCACTATTTGAGGAAATTTGTACAAGACAAGTCTGAATGGAATATGTGAACACAAAAGAAAAATTGGTAGACATATTCACTAAAGCTTTGCTTAAAGAAACTCATGAGTACTTGAGAAGTCAATTAGGGGTCCTTCCCCTAATTGAGGCTGCCTAGTCAAGCTAGGAGCACTGCATCAAATATGCTACAGTAGAATAATTGACAAATTGATGTAGAAGATTATCACACTTTAGGACTATCCTAGAGCTATGAGGAAGAAGCAAAGACAACAAATTAGTCATAAGAAGGTTGACAGGGGGAGAAACACTGAGCTGCATAGATATATCTACATCTGTTGGATGTAAGTTTTAGTTGCTAATTTGGCATTTTTGTCAAAGAGGGAGATTGAACTGAAATGATACTATAACACATGAACTAAAGAGTAGGGATGATGAACAGAAATGAAAGATTAGTATAGAGGAAGATCTAGATACTTCTAATGGTCACAAAAGTGAGATTTATAGATTTTGAATCAAAATGAAGCTAAGGATATTATAAATTTTCTCTGATGGACAGATAAGTTTTTTTTTTTTTGGATTGGTTGGTAATCCATGTGTTATTCAAGTGATATCATATGGTGTTGCCATCAATGCCAAAGAGGGAGATTGTTGGAAACTGCAATTGAAGCAATTGTTGTATTGTCATTGATGTCAAACCTTAACTGGTAAGACTATTACTACTTAGGAAAGTACTATATCTATTGTGAGAAGGCAAAGAAAGGATGGTAAAAATAGCACCTAGGGAAAGGTTGAGTTATCTTGATACTACAAAGTGTACTTGACTATGTTGTACAATGATGGGGAAATGTATTGTTTATCTTAGTAAGATTGAAGACTAAACTGGTAGGCTTAACCGAGAAAAAATGAAGAAATCATGTTTAAGATGAGTTATGTTAATGTCAACCGAGTTAGTGTATGCCGAGCAAAAATCTAGTGCCGACCGAGTATCAGTTAATTTTTGAGGAAGAAGTATATGCCGAGGAAATAGTTTTAGTAATGACCGAGCATTTTACATGAAGACCGAGTGGATGATCATAGTATTAACCGAGCATCAGCATTTTTATATTTGAAGAGAATTCAGATTTGGAGCCAACATTGTTGAATTCTTGGATTACGTAAAATGTGTTGACTTTATTTATTAATTGTATGGAAGCATTTCATGCTTTGTAAAATGTTTTATTGTAAATCTTTATGAGATTTGAGATGATTCTAGAAGAGGAGATGAAGAACATGAAGTGGGTAGATTCAATGAATCTGACCTAACCCTAAGATCTATGAAAGAGATTAAGAAGAAAAAGATAAGTTAACCTAACAGAGAAAAGTATTAAGGGAACCTAAATAGTAGGTATGAGAATGCATGGGTGAAGGGGATGTTGGAAGAACAGTAAGTTTTATTGACTGTATAAGTGAAAAGGCTAAAGGAGGAGTGTGGTGATTTCTTGAAGAAAAGTTCCGAGTAGATCAGAGATGGAAATGGCAAAGTTTCAAAGTCAGTAAACCAACATTTATGTATGGAATTGGATCTGATATTTTCAAAGTGAGTTGTATGTTTTTCAGATCAATACTATTGCTACTTTCTAACCATTGTAACAGTCAAAATATTTTTAACAGAGGTTGACCTAATAGTCATATGTTAAATCCTTTGAACAAGGTTGCATTCTAATGGAGTGTATGTAAGTCTTGTAACTAGTCTCACTTTTAACAAGGTGATTGAAATCCTTTAATTGGGTCACACCTGATAGTGTGTATTGTAGCCTTTCACAGGGTTACCTTTTAACCGAGCTCACTTCAGAATAGTGAAAATAATAGTAGCATGTTACAAACTGGTTTTTCCCATATTGGGTTTCCACTATAAATCTTGGTGTCAATACTTGTGTGAATGTTTTGGTTTGAACATTTCTATATTTTACAAGTTAGTTATAGTTGGGTAGTGGACTACAATGTTATATGTTTCTATTATTGAATCAGTGATGACCGAGTTTGTTTTGGTTGCTTGATCTAATTTAAGGAAAAGTTTTTTGAAGTTATTTTATACATTAGGACCTGAGAACAACTGATTCACTGACCCTCTTTGTTTTTCTAAATCATATTAACACCAGGTGCATGCCTATGGTGAGAATCTACAGGAGAGATTCTTCCCCATCCCTGGGCAAAGATTATGTCTCCTTTCAGAGGTGATCCAAGTAGGAAACTAACTAAGCAAATTTTTTAGTGGGCTTTCATTCACACTAACCTTCAGTGCCCCTGTGGCTAGGGCCTCACAGCCACACCAACACCTGAAAGTCATGCACCCCTGCAAGTAGGGCTAGGACCGGTGCCACTCAGTACAACAGATGGAGCCTTCTCAAGATGATAGTCAAAATCAAGAGAAGGAAGTTAACATGGTGTTGAAGTCTTTAGACTCAACAAAACATTCTTTATTATAGTGAGGTGGAATCACTAGCAATAGGTGTGTACTCACTTGGGTCATTCCCAGAGGTTCAACTTCTGGCAGGCCCTCTAAAAGTGACTCAGGACTTGGCTTGGATTTGAGGGTTAGATTTTTTGATTCTCTCAAAGAGAGAAGAGCATACTTCTCTACCTCTTCACCTTACCCAAACACATCAAGTATATTCATCACTGAGCTAGTTTCACTCCACCAAATCCACAAGCTTTTGGGTTTCTAGTTCTCTCAAAGAGAGAAGAGCATAATCCCCTAACAAGTAGATGTGCTAAAGATTCATTACCTTTCTTTTCTTCCCTAAGTATCCATCATTCTAGAAACATCTAGGTCTCAGTTTCATCCATGGTCATCACTTCCATGTAATGAAGAACCTATTCTCCTACTTTTCTATCAAGACCCTTAAGAAATTTTAACAAAGCCCTAGTTATACTATGTGATGAAAGCAATAAAACAAGTACAACATTTTAAATGTCTTTGACAACTATCCTACAAGAAAACTGTTAGAAAGTTTTTATGATCTTTGACAAGTGACCTGTAGACCACTATTACACTGTAGAAAAAATTAGAAATATGAAATCAACAGCCAAAAGTAAATGTTAGGAAAAGTAACAGTAAATTGCAGAATCTGGAAAATTTAATGACTGATGGAAAAACTTCACACGAGAAAGTACTGCACTGCGTGTGAGGAAATGCAGAGGCCTGAGTGATAAAGTGTTTCTTCACATGATAGAATGCTACTGGGAGAAAAACTTCACGTGGCACACTCTGAAATTTCATGTGAAATTATGTACACAATGAAGTACGGACACACGGTAGAGTTCAAATTCCTTATCACAAAAATTTTGAGAGTGATGTCAGAAATGATTTTTCTGCCCGACAATGGGTGCTAGAATGTTTATAGCTGAATGTGGACCTCTAATCTAGTCATATACACAACATAGTCATTGCTCAATCATCGAATCATGAAGGTGAGTATGAATTACTTAATTCGCAAGATTCTATTGATTCAACCTGTTGCCTTCTAATTAGCCAGGGTGTTTGAATTTCTCTTAGAACGAGAGCCAACAATGAAAAGACCAAGGTAATATGAAGGATTTTTGAAAGCTTGAAAGATAAACAAATTGCAATTACTCTAAGATGAAGATAAAATTAATCTAAGAATGAAATGTAGATTTAATCTAGGAACTTGAAAGAGATATGAGAATTAAGCTAATAACAATAAGAAAATTACACTAATATGAGAATGCAATTACACCAAATGAGAATTAAATGAATGTGCAATAAAATCTTGGAAATATGAAATAATTGAAACAAAAATTGACTGTAGTTTTGATACTCTCAGAATTGCCTCCTTCAAAATGATAAAATGAGGTTCATAATATAGATAAGCCCGAAGAGAGGATGAAGAGTTTCTTGAAATGAAATGGTCGACTCTTCATTTCTAATTGAGACAAATATTGAAGGATTATTTAATTAAAAGAATAAATTATTGTCACATATGGGTGACCCTTTGAATAATTTGAATTGTTAAATCCAAATAAAGATAATCCATTCAAATAACCAAATAATATTAATTCCTTTTATGTGTATTAACTAAAGGGGGTGGGTTTAATTTAATTTAAAACACTTAGGACTTTAGAATTAAATTAATTTATCATAGGGATTATTTAGCTAATAAATTTGAATAATTAGGAATTAATTATAGTGTGAGATTAATGCAATTTAGGGTTTTTACAATTGACACCAAGTCAAATAAAGTTAGGTAGGAGAGATAAAATTGCCTAGTAAAATAGGACTTTAATGATGTAAAATTGAAGAAAATGCACCAAAATTGATTGAAATTATAAGGTGCCAATTTTGGGGTATTACAACCATAGACCAAAGCTTTGAGGGTTGTCTCACTTTTAGGCTTTGTCTTCAAACTTGATATCTCAAATGCAGCAATCTTGCTGATTAAGGTCTCTCTTTTGAAATTTTATGAGAATTGCATTGTCTCATCAAGGATGTTTATCTTGTTCTAATATTCTGGTGTCAAGGTAGTCATCACCTTATCCATGATGTCTTCTTCTAAGATTTCTCCACCATTGTTTCTGATTCTAGTAACTGCTTCATTGATCATTTGATTGTAGGCTCTTATGTTCTCTTCAGGTAGCATCTCCAATGTATTTTACTTTTTCTTCCATGTCTTTCTACATGCATTATTTTCTTGTTTATCTCCTTTAAACATGTCTTCTAGGTGCTTCTATATCTTATAGGTTGTGTCTACTTTCGTTATCTCTAAAAACTCACTACCAGATAGGACACTGATGAGGGATTCTTTTGCTATTACATTCTGATGGAAAAAATCCTTCTTCTTCCTAGTAGCATCATCCTTTGCAAGATCTTCTAGAGAGGGGATCTCAACTTCCTTGATAGCCACTTCAAAAACTTCAAAAGCAATGCACTGCAAATGTGTCATCATCTTGTTCTTCTAATCAAGATAATTCTCTCCATCAAACTTAGGACTGTCTTTTCTAAAGAATGCCATTTGTTCAACCTCAAGCTGTTAAAATTTTTCTCTAAGACACTTGGCTCTGATACCAATTGTTAGGAATAGTTCAAAGAGATAACTAAGACAGGGGGGTGAATTAGTTATCTACAAGTTTTACTTATTTATCCAAATAAGTGTACTTAAACATAAAGCATAAACACAATGAAAGAACACTTGAATACAACACCAATATTTTGGTTACGGGGAAACCCAAATAGGTAAAAACCCTAGTGGGATTTGACACCCACTAATAATCTACACTAGTGTTTAATGATCCTTCTTAGAAGATCCTTAACCCTATTAGGAGTTTCTTTACAATATATTTAGTGCAGTGACCTAGTCAAGGGTTGGACCCTGCTAGGAGTCTTTTACAATTAATCCTTTTAGGGGTGAGGATGCATTATTTGAGAGCACACTACTCAAAGGGGTGAAGGCTACAATCTTTTGAATAATAGATACACACTATATCTAGATCTTGGTGAACTGGGCTTTGACCTAATTGTTGGAGATTTTCCAGCAAGCCAGTAATGACTGTATATTTGTCATTGATGACAACATATGGAAAGTAGCATGCTTGGAAGTCTTATGTAGTAAGATTTCAACATATGTAGCATGGACATGATATCAGCATGATATCATGGGTGAAGAGGTTAACTATCAGTACAGATAGTTATATAGCAGCTGGTGTCAGCAGTGTTCCTAATAGAGTAACATGCAATGTTCTATGTATGGTTTTCTGTACAGTTATTATGGAGCCTTGTGTGCTTGGATATATGTTGAAGACATATTAATTATGTTACATTCATAGACATAGAGTCTGATGATTAGTAGAAGTGAAGTTATGTAGTCGCTATTCACAAGTAGCAATTTCATGTGTTTGTTCAAAAGAGCTGACAGAGATTATATTGGTTATGCAGTTGTGCCTATCATTTGAGTATGTGCCCATGGATTTAAGCTTATAGGAGAGTTAGTGATGTTTGATTAAGATCGCATGAAGTAATTCAGCTTGAGTAGAAAGATCCAATTTTTTTGGTAGATCCGGCAGTGTGTAGCGTGCGTCTACAATTATCTTATTGGATAGGTCCTAGAATGTGTTGCGTGCTTAGTAGAGCCGACTGAATTCTTATTGGATTTTTTTATGGCTTCTCTAATATAATTTCAAGGTGGTTCTAACAGGCTGACTTGATTATATCACTTAGAGGAAAGATATTTATAGGTAGTCATTTGTGATTGCTTAAGTGTGGTTCAGAGTTGATTAAGCAGAGAAGAGCAGAGTGTGCGAAGTGTTGAGCCATTAGAAAAAGTTATATGTGACCAAGAAAAGTGTTTATGCTATAGATTGGAACTAATCCAAATAGTAGGTCAAAGTGCAATTCACTAAGATCTAGATATAGTGTTATAGACTATGATTTTGAACTTGTTACCTATCTTGAAAGGCTAAAACATTCAAACATTAGACTAATCTAACATGTTCATGAACTAAAAATAGCTTAAGACATGAAAAACAAAACCAAAGCCACCTCAAAATTATTGTCAAAACAAGTGCTAAAGAGCACTATTTGATTTGCTTCAATTAAAGGGATGTGGATGTGCTCTCTAAGCACTTGGCGCTTTCTTCTAATGCATACTAAGGATGATGGATATGATGCATAAATGCTAAGAAAAGCTTTAAAGAAACTAGTTCATTCCATTATTTCTAAGCTAAGATGAGTTAATAAAACATGAAATCTAACAATTAGTATCAAAAGCTTTAAGATCTAGGATGAATTTAACATGATAACAATGCATAAAGATGAGAGCTAAATTTATTTAACATGATATCAATGCTATTAATTGAAAGTGAATGGTGCTTTGATCTTAGAAATGAGGAGTATTTATAGCTTTCTGGAAAGGGTTGGGATAGGAGGTTGAGTCAGGGTTTGGGGTAAGGTTAGGGGTTGAGTTTGGGTCAAAGATAAGGATTGACTTCTTCTAGAAGAGTCTAGGGTTTGGATGAGGATGAAGACTTTCTAAAAGAGTCTAGGATTTGGATGAGGATGAAGACTTTCTAGAAGAGTCTAGGACTTTCTAGGATAAATAGGAATTTAGGAAATAAATAAAGGTTTATTTATTTCAAAGGTATTAGGTTTTGAGGATATTTATTAAAATATTTTTAATAAACATGAGGACTTAATATTTAATCTTAATTAAATATTTTTGAGTTGGGATTAGGGTTAGGAAATGATGGAATCAGCCTTTAATCAAAATTAAAGAGGGATTAGAAGATTCTAGAAGAGGTTTAGGATCTTTAGGATATTTCTAAGGTTTTGGGAAAAATAAATAAAATATTTAGTTTTTTGGTTTTTTGGTCAATTTATTAATTAAATAATTAATAAATATTTTTGAGTTGGGATTAGGGTTAGGAAATGATGGAATCACCCTTTAATCAAAGTTAAAGAGGGATTAGAAGATTCTAGAAGAGGTTTAGGATCTTTAGGATATTTCTAAGGTTTTGGGGAAAAATAAATAAATTATTTATTTTTTGGTTTTTTGATCAATTTATTAATTAAATAATTAATAAATAGGGAAAGGGTGTTTAAATAAGATTTAAACATTTTTGGGAGGGATTTCTTAATTAAATATTTTTAATTAAGATAAAGGGATTTAATGACATAAAAATAAATTAATTAATTAATTAATAAATGGTGATGTAATCAGGGGTTTTTCAGAAAATAAAAATACTTTATTTTCTAAAGGATTTTTAGGTGTCTACATTTTGCCCCTCTTTGATGCAATGCTGCAAGTGGCATGGTGTCAAAGACAAGAAAATAAGATGCCCCAAGCTAGAATTTGGAGGAATAAGGGGTTGTGCCCCCTCAAGAAAATAATGCAAGGAGTAAATGTTGTGGAATTTTCTCGAAAGGAAACAGAGAGAAAGAAGAAAGGAAGAAGAGAGGATAAATAACCAAGCTTCCAAGAGAAAAGATGGGTGAATGCAAGATGAGATGAAATGTAAAATGTAGAATGCAGCTAGATGAAAAGATGCAAGATTAATCTATATGATGTAGAATGCAGGGGATTTCGGGAGCTCCAAGTGCAAATGTGGAGAGCACAACCTAATTTAATATAGCAATGCTAGAGACTTGCCAAGGATATTGGGATCACAAGGCCTCATCACCAGCATTGCATAGGACTGACCCTAAAAAGACACGCAAGGTTGCCCCAACATCACACATGATCCCAAAAAGGAGGCATGGTAGAAACAATGCTGGAGAAACCACAAGAAAATGACATTTTCCAAGTGCACCATGTAACCTAGAAGATCACATGTGAAACATGCAAAGGTCACATCCGACTGACTCATAGACAGAATCAAAAGATCAAAAGACCTTGCCCTAGATTGTCCTCATTCACAGTGCACCATGATATAAAGGATTGTGGTGACTTTGAGTAGAGAACAATGAGAAGCCATAAAATATTAACAAGATCCAAAGGAAAAAATCCAAGACCAAAATGACAACTCCAAAAAGAAATCCTTTGCCAAGGAGAGAGATTTGATTTGACTGATTGATTGATGGTGGGAAGATTGGTCTAAACATGTGGAAGGATGCATTGATATGGACCTAGTGTGATTGGTGGAAGATTACGTCTAACAGGAGGAAGGATACATCCTCAAGGACTTGTTGATTGATGAGAGAATGAGTGTTGTTGTTCACTGGCAAAGGATGAAGTCAAAGAATAATCACTGTGATCAAGAATAGTCAACAATTGATGTTGTTGAAGTACAAGGTTGGATAGGACAATGTTATCTAATCAAATGATGATGCATGACTGATGAGGATATGTACAACAAGACACAAGGATATTTACAACAGCTATGTATAGAAGCTCAGGATTAGGATGTACAAAGAACCTGGGGATGAAGCTGAACCTTCAAAGATATGCAAGATGATGCCCCAGTTGGGCTGGAAATCCAAGATGGACTGATGGTGGATGGTGTGTCCTTAAATGACATAGATATGGGAAGGACATATGCCAATGATGATGATTGGATTGAGATCCAGGCTTGCTACAAGAATAGGAACAAGAATAAGGATGTGATGGGATGGATTTGCCAGATTTTGGATTTTGAATTTTGGATAGCTAAAGGATGTGGAGAGGATTGGAATATTGTTAGAAGACTTCTAGGAATGTTTGGATAGGGATGAATGGCATTGGATTGCAATGAGGACAGCCTATAGCTAGATACCAATGACAAGGGAAGATACCAGGTGATGGAAAGATGGAGGAAATACTAGGAGATTTGGATGGAGGAAGATTTGGATTTGGATGGAAGAATGCTTGAGGATTGGATAGAGGAAGATTTGGGAGATTGGATGGTATATTTTCTTGAGGATTTGGAAAGAGGAATGCTTGGGGAGATTGGATGGTAGATTTTCTTGAGGATTTGGGAGATGGAAGATTTTGGATGAAAGATAGTCTCCAAGGAATATGTTACCAAGGAAGAAGATGCCCCCTGCTTAGGATAGTTCATGTATTTTTAGAGGTGTGGGGTATGCTTGGATGGAAGATATGCTGACAAGAGGATGAGGAAGGTAGATGGAAGCTAGGATGAATGGATTGGATAGAGGATATGTAGCTAAAAGGTGTGATGGATGCCAAGAAGGTGCCCAAAAGCATATATACCCGGTAGTCTTTGTTTTGACATCAAGATCCAAAGGAGGATGAAGGAGGTGAGAGACAAATGGGATGGAGGAGATGTTGGATAAGAGGTGATAGAATGGAATGGCCCCCAACTACAAAAAGGAATTGGGGGGATCCTATGCGTGACACCTGTTTGCCAGGTTTTCACCATGGTACTTGTCCAAGGCACTTGAGTTGCAAAGTTTTCACCATAGGATGAATGTTTTTCTCTTTTTCTTTTCTTTTTCTTTTTTTGATATCTTTCTCTGATTTTTTAAATTTTTATGGATTTTTCTAATTTTCTATCGACTTTTTGCTGATCTTTCACAGATACTCTAATCGATTTCTAACCTATTGTTGATTCTCTGATTTGGTACTACCTTCTAATTTGATGCTAACCTTCTAATTTTTCTAGATGTTGGTACAAATTTATTGGGATGCATGGATTGGATGGGGTAGATGGGAGATAGAAAGTGTTTGGATGGAAGGATGGAAATTGATCATGATAGGGGGATGTTTTCAAGACCAATATTGGCACATGTTGTGAAGAAAGTGGCTAAAGTTGATGGGATGAGGAAGACCTATGTGGGAATGATGGAGGATTTGTGCTAGGAGATCTTAGATCAGAGGGACCCAAAATGGATTTAGGAGATGGAGAAGAGGAATGAGTAGTTGGTGGATTGGCAACCTTGAATGCCATTGTGGATATTTCTATTAGATGCAATACATCTTTTTTCTTTGGGATCCACATCATCTTTTCTTTAGCCTTGGTGGGCCTTTGTGGCCATTGGTATGCATTAGATTTTTTTTCTTTTTCTTTCCTAGGCCTTTGCGGCCATTGGGATGCTTTGGATTTCTTGATGGGATTTTTCTTTGGTTGAGCATGTCGTTTAGACTAGACATGGAAATCTTTGGAATTTTGTGGATATTTCCCTTTATGCATATTTGATATGGCATCCAAATTGTGAGGAACATTGGAAGGAATATGAGGATATGTGTGAGATGGAGGAAATATGGATGGAGAGATGGAAAGAGACTAGTATATAGGATATGTGGGAATGTGCCTTTGTTGATCTTGACTAGGGATGTTTGGATTTTCAAAGAAGGACCGAGTAGGATAAGATGGGGGATGATATTTTGGGATGTAAGGCCCCAAAATGGATTTGGTATGTGTTGGATATGTGTTGGAAGACTTTGGGACATAGGGACCCAAAATGGATTTGGTGGATGAAGGAGGAATGTGATAGGTTATCCTTGATTGTAACGATGGAGGAGGAGGAATGGCATTGTATTCTTTGGAAGATGTGATGGTGGGTTTGGAAGGATGCTTGAATTTAGCTTTAGTTGTACCAACATTTCTGGAGGAAGTGTCTTCGTCAGATGTGTGACCAATTCTACATGTTTTTGGATGTTTCTTATCATGAACAGGCTCTAGAATTCCTTGTTCATGAGTGCCTAGGCCTTTGCCTTGATAATTCCATTTCTTGAGCATTTTATCCAAACAAGGATATTTCTAACTTGGGGAATATGATAAACATCTAGTTTCTAGTTCCCTGATGGAAGATATGAAACTAATTTCTTCTACTTCAAGAGGAATGCCTTTGACAAATGTAAGTGGTCCAAGAAAATAGAGTGATGGCAGTGGGGCAGTTTGGATTGGAATATCCTCAAGAGGAGAGGATAGGATGGTGGGATTTTGACTAGGATAGGGGGATAGTAATGGATCTTTAGTTGGAGAAACTGGGATGATAGGATCTTGGATTGGAGGAATTGGGATTGTAGGATATTGGATTGGAGGTGATGGAAGCAATAGAACATGTGATGGGGTAAGTGAAGGGATTGGATCTTGATTTTCTTCTACCTGTATTTCAACATGCTTTTGGACAAGATCTTGACATGGTAGGATTTGTGTGGATAGAGTGATGGGGGATGTATGGATGGAAGGATGGGAGATTCTGTAGCTATGATGTCTAGAAGAAGGAAGAACTCTTCAGATGGTATGGATGAAAGGATGGAAGATTCTATAGCTGTGATGGTAGGAAGAGGGGTGAACTCATGAGGTTCATCAGATATGCTTTGGATGATCCTAGGAGGAGCTAATGTTGGTGGGGATTGGATGGAGACTTCAGATGGAAGGGACTCAATGATATTAGGAGATGGAAGAAGATCAATGAGTGGGATGTATGGAAGATTGATAAAAGATAGGAGTGATGGATGGGCATCATCAATTATGGCTTCACATGAAGGTTTGAGATGGCTTGGCTCTTCAACTTTAGGAGTGGGATTTTTTATTGGCTTCCTTGTGAAACTCCTTGGAGGCTTTTTTGGTGAAGAAGGATTGGAATGTGGAGGAGATGGAGAGCTAGGATAGTCCTCATATGAAGATGGGGTGGATGAAGGGGAACCTTCTTGACGGGATGATGGTGCAAACAAGGAGATGGAGGATGGTGGGTTTGGATAGTTCACATAGGTAGGTTTACAGGAAGCTTGTGAACTTGATGGACTATTTGGTGAGGTAGGAATGATGGATTGAGGTATGGGATATGAAGAAGATTGAAGGGTACATTCTTTTTGTGGGAAGGGATTTGTGGAAACATGGGTTTGAATGGAGGATGGTGGGTTGAGATAGGATGGTGGATTGGGAAAAAGGATTGGAAAACTTGGTTTTTGGTTTTGAAAGGCTTTTGAAGGATAAGTAGATGGAGGGTTCAGATAAAGAATGGGAAGACTAGGATTTTGGATTTGAGAATGATTTGGAGGATGAGTGGATGGATTTTTTAGATAAGGGAAGTAGTGTGAAATGTTTCTATGGGATGATGGTGATTAGGATATGACCATAGTAGGAGATGGAGGTATGAAGGATGCATATGGAGGATGTGTAGGTTTAAGATAGGGATAAGTTATGGATGGATAAGATAATGGATTTTCCTTACCAAGGACATGAAAGGGAGTGCTAGTGGATAAGCATGAAGGCATGATAGGATATTTTGGAGGAATGATTGGATGTTGAAAGATGTTTGGGGAAAGCTTGCTAGGATTTTCAAAGTATTTATCATGATCTACAAGGCTTTTATCATCATTGGGATAGGATGGAGTGGGAGAAGATACATAATAACCAAAATCATCATAATAGTTTTGAGACATGCTGACTGGTAGATGAGTTGGATAAGGATGAAGGATGAAGATGGATTGGAAGACTAAGACTCAGATTGGGATGACTAACAGAATCAGACTTAGGTTTGGATTTAGCTCAAGTTTGGAAGAAAACTGACTCTAGAGGAAGACAAACAAGGGGATGGGGGATGACCAAGATGATTTTGCTAACCTAGGATAGGAGGAAAGGATGACAAGACTTGATTGAATATGACTGGAAGACCATAATTTGAGATTCTGAAAGTTTTGGATGTTTTCTGGATTTTTGGAGGATTTGGACTGACATGGCTTTTTTGAGTATCTTGAACTAGTTTATAGATTAGTTTGATGTTTTCCAATCGCAAAGGATAGATTTCAACAAAGATTTTTAGAAAAGCAATCTTCACAAGGGACAAAGCAACCTTGTGGGATACAAACAAGACAACTGACTCTGATTCTAAAAAAGATTTGAAAATTGTATGTTCTAACAAGTGTTTTTACGGAGTCTCTAACTATCAAGCACTTCAAATAGATCTACCTAAGGAAGGTGAGTATCAAAATCCTTTCCCATAGCTTGGTACCCCCCAGAAGGGGATACAAATGGTGAGTAATCTTGAGGTGATCTGATAAACCCCTTGGATTGGTCCTTGCACAATGATTCTGATACCTTCAAATGTGGATAGGGTAGCCTCTATTTTATCAAGTTTATAATTATTTCATGGAGTCCCCCAAATCAGTTTGTACACATGTGACTCACCTAAGAGCCTAGTTGACCATGTTGAAATAGTAGGGATTATTCACCTACCCTGGGCTACCATCAACATGCCTCACCTAAGCTTGAGGAGATATAAGCAAGAGTTTTCTCAATGCTTTATTTATATATCAATCAGGGAAGATATTGATTGAGGTCATTCTCTAGAGAGGAAGTGCTTTTCTCCCCAGACAAGCCTCACTAAAAGTAACACAAGTGAACTTTTTTGAGTTCAAAATGTTTTACATTGCTTACTTTAACAAGGATTTTGCAAAAAATGAAAGCTCCTAGATACACACCAAAAAGAGTTCTTTTTTCCAATTTGAATTAAGTGTGATTGAATTTGAAAAACTTCTAAAGATACAAGTGTTTAGATTTTAGTTTTTCTTTCTCCAAAAAGTAAACATTTGAGCGATTGCAAGTTCTTTCTTTGAGCATTCAAGATTGATTTTGGCATGTTGCTTTAGGAACTTTGAAGTGCTTTGTTTTTGGTCCTTAAGTCATTCAAGAGTTGATTTTGCATTTTCTTGAACTAAAAAAGGAGGGAATAGAAATTCTTTTTTCTTTCACCTTTTAATGCACTCAAGAATGTGTTTGATTTTCAAATGGACAATGATGCTTTAGGACTTAAGTTCTTTCCCTTATTTTCACTCAAGATTTGTTTTGACTTTTTCTTTTGATTTTAAATTCTAAAAAGACAAGTTCCTAATTTAGCTTTGATACATGGATATTTGAAAAGAATATCTTTAAGATATTTGCAAGAAGATGACAAAAGCTTTTAGGATTGATTTGTGCATGTTTTTAGGATTGATTTTTGAATGTTTTTAGACATGAAATGCATGATTTGAAAGTTCTTTTTAAGCACCAAAAAATGATTTCCTATTTTTGCATGGATGAATTCTAAGGCCTTAGATTTTGTTTGGAAAGAGATGCTCTTTTTTAACCAAAACCTTAGAAATGTTGTTTGTGCTTTTTTAGGATTTAATGACTTGAGTTGGTTTAAGTTTTTTTTTTTTTGATTGATTTTAGCTTGTAGATATTTTAAAAATGAGTTTGATGTTAATTTTAAGCACTAAAACTAGATTTGTAGATTTTTGTTTTGTACATTTTTAAACCAACTTTAACTAATTTTCTGATGCCCCAGATGCAATCCTAGATTTACAAGATACAATCTTCTGGTAGTACAAAATACATGAAATGCTGATTTTTACACAAAACTTACACTTTTGACATGAAGAATGGATTTTTTTAGAAGAATAAGGCAAGTTTTTATGAATAGAAGAAGGGTGAATAGACAGAAATAGAGGAAACATGTTATAGACAAGAAGAATGAACCCAGCTATCCCCTCCACCTTTAAGCTCCAAATCTTCCAAAAATGTGAACTTCAGTGAGATGTTGTTGAATGAACCCTTGAAGTGGGTCCCACTGGGCGTGCCAAAATGTAGACTATGATTTTGAATTTGTTACCTATCTTGAAAGGCTGAAACATTCAAATATTAGACTAATGTAACATGTTCATGAACTAAAAATAGCTTAAGACATGAAAAACAAAACCAAAGCCACCTCAAAATTGTTGCCAAAACAAGTGCTAAAGAGCACTATTTGATTTGCTTCAATTAGAGGGATGTGGATGTACTCTCTAAGAACTTGGAGCTTGATTCTAATGCATACTAAGGATGATGGATATGATGCATAAATGCTAAGAAAATCTTTAAAGAAACTAGTTCATTCCATTATTTCAAAGCTAAGATGAGTTAATAAAACATGAAATCTAACAATTAGTATCAAAAGCTTTAAGATCTAGGATGAATTTAACATGATAACAATGCATAAAGATGAGAGCTAAATTCATTTAACATGATATCAATGCTATTAATTGAAAGTGAATTGGTCCTTTGCTCTTAGAAATGAGGAGTATTTATAGGTTTTTGGAAAGGGTTGGGTTAGGAGGTTGAGTCAGGGTTTGGGGTAAGGTTAGGGGTTGAGTTTGGGTCAAAGATAAGGATTGACTTCTTCTAGAAGAGTCTAGGGTTTGGATGAGGATGAAGACTTTCTAAAAGAGTCTAGGATTTGGATGAGGATGAAGACTTTCGAGAAGAGTCTAGGACTTTCTAGGATAAATAGGAATTTAGGAAATAAATAAAGGTTTATTTATTTCAAAGGTATTAGGTTTTGAGGATATTTATTAAAATATTCTTAATAAACATGAGGATTTAATATTTAATCTTAATTAAATATTTTTGAGTTCGGATTAGGGTTAGGAAATTATGGAATCAACCTTTAATCGAAATTAAAGAGGGATTAGAAGATTCTAGAAGAGGTTTAGGATCTTTAGGATATTTCTAAGGTTTTGAGAAAAAATAAATAAAATATTTATTTTTTTGGTTTTTTGGTCAATTTATTAATTAAATAATTAATAAATGTTTTTGAGTTGGGATTAGGGTTAGGAAATGATGGAATCACCCTTTAATCGGAATTAAAGAGGGATTAGAAGATTCTAGAAGAGGTTTAGGATCTTTAGGATATTTCTAAGGTTTTGGGGAAAAATAAATAAATTATTTATTTTTTAGTTTTTTGATCAATTTATTAATTAAATAATTAATAAATAGGGAAAGGGTGTTTAAATAAGATTTAAACATTTTTGGGAGGGATTTCTTAATTAAATATTTTAAATTGAGATAAAGGGATTTAATGACATAAAAATAAATAAATTAATTAATTAATTAATGATGATGTCATCAGGGGTTTTTCAAAAAATAAAAATACTTTATTTTCTAAAAGATTTTTAGGTGTCTACAAGTGTATATCTGTTAAATAGATTGTTGTAGCCTTCACCCCTTTGAGCAGTGTGCTCTCAAATAGTGCATCCTCTCCCCTAACAGGGTCTGACCCTTGACAAGGTCTATTGTACTAAATATATTGTAAAGAAACTCCTAATAGGGTTAAGGATCTTCTAACAAGGATCATAATACACTAGTGTAGGATATTAGTGGGTGTCAATTGCCACCGAGGTTTTTACCTATTTGGGTTTCCCTTTAACCAAAATATTGTGTCCAGTTCAAGTGTTCTTTCATTGTGTTTATTCTTTATGTTGAAGTATACTTAATTGGATAAATAATTGAAACTTGTAGATAACTGGTTCACCCCCCCCCCCTCTCACTTATCTCTTGGGACTATTCCTAACACTATTATCTAGATCAGTTCCAATGTATAGCACAAACTCTTTACTTGGTCACATAGACCTTCTACTGATGGCTCAATGCTTTGCACACTCTGCTTTGCCCTTCACAAACAACTCTAAACCATGCTCTAGCAATCACAAATGACTACCTATAAATATCTTTCCTCTAAATGATAAAATCAAGTCGGCCTGTTAGAGCCACCTTGAAATCATATTAGAGAAACCATAACATACTCCAATAATAATTATGTCGGGTCTACTAAGTGTATCATCTTAAAATGGAAGCACTTCTATGTTAAGAGTGTTTAGCCCCTTGAGTAAGTGGTTTGGGGTCATGTCAAATGCCTTGAATTGGTCTTTTCTTAGATCTGGCTTTCTCCCCGCTTTCCACTTCTTTTTTGCTCTTGATTTCTTCATTCTAGGTGAAATTAGGGTTAGGATCCTGAGGATTCTCCTTAATTTCCCTCTTCCATGGCTCTATTTTCTAGGTAGGACTTAGAAATAGGTCCTCCTAACCTTCATCATAGTCATCATAGGATTTTGTGCCTATCCCTTGCATTCTATCTTATTCTGGTATCATTTCCAGATCTCTGAACATCCCTGGGACCTCCTGTCCTGATTTTGGCTGGATTTGGGCCCACAAGGTCAAAGTCGAGGTTGATCTTGACTAGGTCAGGATTGAGCTTGACCCTGACTAGGTTAGGATCAAGCTCATTTTTTACCTCCTCTAGAATCTGTGCCCCTTTCTCAAATTTGGTCCTAACAAGCCCTGAAATCAATATCGGGCCCTCACATCCGAGTGCAAAAAGGTTTTAATTCAAAATTCATCTAATTTTTTTCCCTCCTTAGTTGGTTATTGTGATTGGACCATAATTCAAGGTGAAATTTGAATTATGGGCCCATTTCTAGGGGTTAATGTTAATTGGGATTTAATTCCTCAATGTCAACCTTCTCTAGAGGTTTGTGCCCTAGATCACTATAAAAGGAGGCCTTCCTCTCTCATTTTCTCCATCTCTCAATCAAGTTTTCATTTTCAAGCACTCTCAAGAAAGGTGATCAAACAAGCATCCATTCAAGCAAGCATTCAAGCATTCAAGTCCTCTTCTCCATTGAAGATCAAGGATTCAAGCATTCAAGCCATTGAAGGGATTTGGTTCAAGCATTCAAGATTCATCATTCAAACCCTAGATCTAGCCATCATGATGGTGTGATCTTCCTTCAAGATCCTTTTTTTCATCTTCAAGATCCATTCATCCTTCCCTCAAAGTGGAGTCCAAGCATACAAACATGGAGGTTTAGATTTACATTTATGTCCAAGCTTTCATATTAACATACTTGATCACATTTCAAATACAATTGCATATCTATTGAATGTCATAGCTTCATTCTTAGATATACTTCTACTACTTGCTAGCATTCTCCATTTTAATTTCAATATTAATTTTGATTCCAAACCAGGGTTTAACCAAGGAAAACCCACCAAATAAATAACAAAACCATTTCTCTTGTAGGTATAGGTGCAAAATTTCTCTTTTATGTGCAAACCATTGTTCTAGGACCCCGTCCATATTTTATCCTTTTACATTTTGGTGAACCCAACATACTTACTCTCCTTTCTTTTGTGGATTTAGATGCCCTATTGTGTTATATTTGTGGGTAATCTTTTCTTGCATTAAGATTAGGTTTATTTATGCCCTTGCATTTATATTTCAAAAATCCAAAAAAATTGCAAAATTTCTTTAAAAATACAAAAACATTTACATTTTCATAATTTTAGTATTCAACATGTATGATTCTTGTTTTGAGTACTTTGATGAGGCTTTTTTTGTTCAAGATGATAGATCCCTTAATGAGGTACATGGAAGTCAGGATCAAAATTGTTTAAATGAGATCTTCATTGATCCTATTCCTATTTCACCCTCCTCAACAACCTCTTCAATTGACCTTTACAAAGATGATTTAGGGATTGATGTTAATTCTTCTCCTAATATATGTCTTTTCTATGAGCCTACTTTAGAATACAATTTACCTTCTTTCCCCTCTAGGGATCAAGCATTAATGACTTATGACACTCCTACAATGCGCTTAATGGATAGGGATGATAATCCTCCTATTTGGGATGAACCTTTGAATTTGGATATTGATTACTCTCTTCCTCCTATTTGGGATGAACCTTTGGATTTGGATGTTGATTACTCTCTTCCTCATGAGACCTTTATGGATAATCCTCCTATTTGGGATGAACCTTTGGATTTTGATGTTGATTACTCTTTTCCTCATGAAACCATTGTAGATAATCCTCCTATTTGGGATGAACCTTTGGATTTGGATATCGATTACTCTCTTCCTCATGAAGCCATTGTGGATAATTCTACTTTTTGGGATAAACCCTTGGATAAATACATTGATTTATCCCCTCCTTGTGAAGAATTTTTGATACAAAAGGATGACATATTCTCTAAAATTCACTTCCCTTATGCAAAAGAAGATGACATTATAGATCCTTCACCTCAATTTAGGATTCCTTCTAGTGATAAGGCATTAGCAGAGAAAGATAAGAATTCCCTTAATGCTCTTCCTCTTAGTGGTGATCTTATGGGAAAACACAATCCTATCTTTCCTAATCTGAGTCCTAATATTCATATTCCTAATTCTCCATCTGCTATTCTTAGTTCTTTCCACACTTATGTTGAGGTTCAAACTATGGCTCATGATGTAGATGTACAAAGACTCTTCAAAATACCTTCTCCTTATTATCCTATCCATAAAGATAAGAGAAAATAAACTTCCCCTTTGAGATTTCTAGATAATTTTACCCCTCACTCTGATTTAACATAGATCTTTTCTCCTCTAGACTGGTGGGCAAGAGGTATATTTCTTCCTATCTTCTAGAATCTATTATGATCTTGCTTTGAGCTTCATTGGTTATTATTTCATTTATCTTGATGGTTTTTATTATGATAGTTTTTCATGTATTGTTCTCTTCTATTATTCAAGATATCTTTTCTAGGACATGTGTTTTGCAAATATATCCCTTGCCTTTCATCCCTGGGGGGCAAGGTTATTCCTTTTCCCTCTTTGTCTAGGGAACTAATTTCCTTAGCTTAGTGGTATTTGTTTATATTGCAATATTATTTTATCATATTGATAGATGTTTTGACTATGGATAACCTTCTTATATGAGAAGTTGTTGTCCTAATTTTTCACTTATTCTCTATGATGCAAATTATGTTCTTTATAAACTCTCACCCTTGCTTTGGTGTTAGAGTTGTTTCCCTCATTCCAAAGATTCCTCTTCCTCTTCTTTGCAGGGGGCTTAATGATTGAATCTTTGTTCTCACCTTTTAAAAGATGATATTTTATCTAGAAGCACTCCTCTTTGGTGGGGGTCTTGTTGATAAGATCTCTTTCATTTGAGGATCCTTTTCCATGAGTGACATATCCTTTTCATGATTATCTATATTCTTGGATGTAGGGGTTAATATCCCTTGCTAAGGATATGGTGTACATTGTTGTAAATAGGATATCTCCTTGCATTGTGAAGTAGGCATCCTCTTCCATCTTTGTTCCTACACTTGGGGGGCAAGGATGCCATCTCCTTCTATCTTTTTGAGATTCACCTCTTTCCTTGGTTGAGAAGTATCTATCTATTATGTGATATCCAATCATACATGAAAATTTTGGTTTGCATTGAGGATCTATGTCCTTGATAACAACCTCTTTTATTGTTTGACATTGGGTTTCCATGGTTGATATATCTCTCACCTTGGAAATTGAATAGTGTGCTATCCCTCATAAGGGTTACTTTCTTTTCACTTCTTGCATGATATCTATTTACATTCATCCCTTCCGTGGCCTCATAGGAGCTGTGACCTTCTTGGCTTGGACTGGGTGTTGTTTGTGGATATTGTCTTGATGCTAAAGAAGGATTTATCCTTGTTCTTTTCTTTCCTTAACATGTCAAAATAATATGTTTTTGTCATCTTAAGGAGGGGGGCATATATAGGGTCTCCCTTGTACTATAGTTTTTTTTTTTTTACATGCTAAATCTTGGAAGGTAATGCACATAAGTTGCTAAATCCTAAAAAGACACACATCCATATGCTAAATCTTCCAATGGTAATGCACATAAGTTTCTAAATCCTAAGGAGACATGCATTTTTCAAATTGTTTCAATATGCTAAATCTTGGAAGGTAACGCACATAAGTTGCTAAATCCTGAAGGATTTCCAATTTCAAATATGGTAAATCTTGGAAGGTAACACACATAAGTTGCTAAATCCTGAAAAGACACACATTCATATGCTAAATCTTTTGAAGGTAATGCACATAAGTTGCTAAATCCTAAGGAGACATGCATTTCATATTCATAGTGATACAAGAAGGTGGATCTATGGGTATTCCAGAAGCCACCAGAAGATGCATTACAATTGCAAGCATAGTTTATGGGTGAACCTATTGGGCTCTCCCTCCAGGGTGATTCATGGTAAGGTGGGCATCTTACTAGGTGAGGCAATCACTTTTTTCCCTTTCTCTCTTTTCTTCTTTCATGCTAATAGGACAGGATCATGAAGCTATGTTATTTATAGTGTTTCTCTTGTCTTTCTTATGTAATCATTTATGCTTTTATGATAGCTTTCCAAATATGATATTAGTATGAGAAATATTTCTTAGCAAGGTTTCCTATGCTAATTGATTTGGGTTGTTTGTACTAACCCTTGTTCTTTTGACACCCACATGCATGTATGTTGAGTTAGAATCCTTAGTCTAGGGGCTTGTGTCCTTAACTAAGTGTTATTTTATCTTGTTGTGAATCCACTTCGATCTTCTCTTTCTTCTCCTTTACCAATAGTTTGCATTGAGTCCATACTCTTGCTAAAGTGGATGTTTAATGTATCATCTTAAAATGGAAGCACTTCCATGTAAAGAGAGTTTATCCCTCTGAGTAAATGGTTTGGGGTCATGTTGAATGCCTTGAATTGATCTTTTCTTAGATCTAGCTTTCTCCCCGCTTTCCACTTCTTTTCTGCACTTGATTTCTTCATTCTAGGTGAAATTAGGGTTAGGATCCTGAGGATTCTCCTTAATTTCCCTCTTTCATGGCTCTATTTACTAGGTAGAACTTATAAATAGGTCCTCTTGGCCTTCATCACAGTCATCATAGGATTTTATGCCTATCCCTGGCATTCTATCTTATTCTGGTATTATTTCTAGGTCTCTGGACATCCCCGGGACCTCCTATCCTGATTATGGTTGGATCTGGGCCCACAAGGTCAAAGTTGAGGTTGATCCTAACTAGGTCAGGATCAAGCTCATTTTTTACCTCCTCTAGAATTTATGCCCCTTTCTCAAATTTGGTCCCGATGGGCCTTGAAATCAATATCGAGCCCTCAAATCCAAGTGCGAAAAGGTTTTAATTCAAAATTCATTTTATTGTTTTCCCTCCTTAGTTGGTTATTGTGATTGGACCATAATTCAAGGTTAAATTTGAATTATGGGCCCATTTCTAAGGGTTAAGGTTAATTGGGATTTGATTCCTCAATGTCAGCCTTCTCTAGAAGTTTGTGCCCTACATCACTATAAAAGGAGGCCTTCCTCTCTCATTTTCTCCATCTCTCAATCAAGTTTTCATGCTCAAGCACTCTCAAGCAAGGTGATAAAGCAAGAATTCAAGCATTCAAGTCCTCTTCTCCATCCAAGTTCTCCATTGAAGATCAAGGATTCAAGCATTCAAGATTCATCATTCAAACCCTAGATCGAGCCATCATGATGGTATGATCTTCCTTCAAGATCCTTTTGTTCATCTTCAAGATCCATTCAGCCTTCCCTCAAAGTGGATTCCAAGCATACAAACATGGAGGTTTAGATTTACATTTATGTCCAAGCTTTCATATTAACATACTTGATTACATTTCAAATACAATTGCATATCTATTGAATGTCATAGCTTCATTCTTAGATCTACTACTACTTGCTAGCATTCTCCATTTCAATTTCAATATTAAGGTTAATTCCAAACTAGGGTTTGACCAAGGCAAACCCCCCAAACAAACAACAAAACTATTTTTCTTCTAGGTACAGGTGCAAAATTTTAGATCTGAGAGCATATTTGGATACCCTTTTCAGTGAACCTTCAGGATCTGTGAACAAAGTCAGAATCAACCTTCAGAATAAAAATGTAGCCTTTGACCTTTTATGAGGGTCAAAGACAAACTCCCTTAGAATTGGAAAATATTTCTGGGTTTTGTAGATCTCATAGTTTCGGTTCAAGATTTCAAAAATCAACAATTTATGAGACAGTTTGACAGGGTTTTCAGCAAGTTCTTTTTTGGAGGTAAGTACTTTTATCTCTTCATTTCAACATTAGTCATTTACATTTACTTTCCATATCAATACAATTCATATGTAAATGTAAAATATTGGTTTTGGGGTCTCTTTTATGTGTAAACCATTGTTCTAGGACCCCATCCATATTTTATAATTTTACACTAAGCACGCAACACAATCTGGGACCTATCCAATATTAATAAATGTAGACATAGGCTACACATTGTCGGCTCTACCAAAGTAACTAAAAATTTCTCTTCAAGATGAATTACATCATGCACTCTTAACCGAACATTCTTAACTTTTCTCCAATCTGTAATCCAAGGGTGCATATCTAAATGATAAATGCAACTCCTCAACCAATATAATCTTTGTTAGCTCTTCTAAATAAACCAGGAAACTGCTACTGGTGAATTGTGACTGCATAACTTCACTTCTACTGATCATCAGACTTTGCATCCATGATTTTAACATCACTAACATGTCTCCATCACATGTCCAAGGGCACAAGGCTCCATGACAACTGTATGGACAATCACTCACAAAACACTGCATGTAACTCTATTAGGAACACTGCTGACACAAGCTACTGCATAACTATTTGTTCTAACACTTAACCTCTATGTCCATGATATCATGTTGATAACATGTCCATGCTTCTTATAATCAAATCTTACTACATAAGTCTTTCATGCATGCTACTTACTAGATGTTGTCATCAATGACAAACATATAGTCAACACTGGCTTGTTGGCAAATCTCCAACACAACCTATTTCTTTTTTTAGAAAAACCTTATAGGTGGCTGAATTAAATTATGACATTGTTGAAAAGAAATCATATGCCCTGGTTAAGGCTATCAAAGCTTTTAGATGCTACTTGGTTGTAGCTGCAATGGTGGCCTATGTTCCAAGTGCTACAGTTAAAGACATATTGGTGCAACAAGAGGTTTCAGGAAGAAGGTGTAGATGGATCAATCGAATCCAAGAGTTTAATATAGGTATCCATATTACAAAGTTGGTAAGAGGATTAAGCCTTGCAAAGTTGATGGACCAAATAAATTTAGCTACAAATCAAGTAAATATACTAGAAGAGGAACAGAGACCCTTTGTTTGCAATATGGATTGTTGTGAGTGGTATAAATACATCATTGGATACTTGTAAAAAATGATTTTACCTCCTGACATAGATGACAATAGAAAAAGAACTATTAAGCTCCACTCTGTGAGGTATGCTATTGTAAGTGGTGACTTATGGTGGAGGATTAATGATGGAGTTTTACTCAGATGTGTAGATCAAGATAGGTCCAAAATCTTGTTGAATGAAATGCACAATGGTGTTTGTGGGGGACATTATATGGAAAAGACCATAGCCCATAAAATTCTTAGGTCTAGATTTTGGTGGCCAACACTTTTTAAGATACCCATCAATTTGTAAAGAAATGTGACTCTTGTCAAAGGTTTTCTAGAAAATTAAAGTTCAGTGGAAATTTACCTCTTAGACCTGTTACACTTCAGGTTCCTTTCCAGAAATGGGGTATGGATTTTATCAAAGAAATTCCTAATAACTCTAGTGGTGGACATTCTTATATATTGGTGGCAACAGATTTCTTCATCAAGTGGGTTGAAGAAATCCCATCTAGCAGGGAAACCTGTAAAGTTGTAATAGATTTTGTGATGTAGAATATTCTCATTAGGTTTGGTTGCCTAGAAATAGTAGTGGTTGATAATGCAACGTGTTTTAGATCAGAAGATTTTGTTGAATTTTGTCAAGAAAATGGTATAAATATTTCATACTCATCTCCTTATCATCCACAAGGCAATGGCCAAGCTGAGTCCAGTAATAAAAACTTGATTAAAATACTAAAGAGGGTGTTGGACAAGAATAAGAAGGCTTAGGACTCAAAATTACTCCAAGCCTTATGGGTTGATAGGATAACTGTGAAGAAAGCAATATGATGTGCCCCATTTGATTTGGTCTATGGAATCAATGCAAGATTACCCCAAAATAATTTTCTACAAATGTACCAATTCATTCAGACATATGATGATGATTTAGAAGATGAAATGAAAATGAGGATTAATGACTTAATCCAGCTGAATGAAATAAGAAGTGATGCACATGAAAGAAATGAAAATATTTAGGCCCAATGTAAAGTTCTATATCACAAACAGACTACTTAGAGAATTTTTTTGAATGGTGACCTTGTATTGATGTGGAATGCAAGATTGGAGGATAAGGGGAAGCATGGAAAATTTGATCCCATTTGGTTCGGCCATTACATTGTTGAAGAAAATTGGGGAACAGGTTCATATATGTTGAAAAATCTGACAAGAGATATTATGGAATTGTCAGTTCATGGGCAATTTTTAAAGCTCTATTTCTCCTAAGGTTTTTTATGTTCTCAAGAAGTTTTAGTTTAGGGTTTTGTGTATAGTCATTTGTTTCTTGATCAAATTTTTGTAATGGTCTTCTTCTCTAGGAAATTCTAGATTTATCGTTATATCTACAGGAGATACATGTCCCCGAGTATGAGCCACTATTAGTACTGCTAAAATTTTTGCCCTCATATTTCAAAAAATTGTCAAAACCTTCACTAATTTGACCTACCAGAAAGAAAATGTTGAAAGCCCTAATTATCCTAGGCCTTGTTATATTAGGGCTACATGTGTTTCATGGTTAGGTTTTAAAGCGGGTCCCTTTTTTTATTTTAAATATTTCTTGAAAAACTTTGGCTTTTCCCATTTTAACCCTGGTCATTTGATCTTTCTAATCTTGTGTTTGTCGCTATCCCTTAAGACCCATGGTTGTCAAACTTTCTGACTTTCGAGGATGCGACTGAATGACACCTAGCAAAGTAGACCTTGTTTCAAAAGCTACATTGTCATTAATGACTGGGTTACATCAATGGTTGTTGCAATGCCTTAAAGATAAGTTGACTACTTGTTAATCCTTGTGCTTTAGTGATAGCCATCCGATCTTCAATAAGGTTGAAAACTATCAAGTGGGTCCTTGGTTGCCAGGTCATGCTGAGATGTTCTTTTTTCATTGGTCAGGCTAAAATATGATGTGTAAACTGCC
This sequence comes from Chamaecyparis obtusa, assembly GCA_027943335.1. Taxonomy (NCBI): domain Eukaryota; kingdom Viridiplantae; phylum Streptophyta; class Pinopsida; order Cupressales; family Cupressaceae; genus Chamaecyparis; species Chamaecyparis obtusa. The sequence goes on along the minus strand of BSBK01000225.1, from coordinate 540,779 downwards.
AGTAGGATTGGCGCTCAGTAAGAAAAAGTAGTGTGTCCACTTGTTGGATATTGTGACATGGGCATTTTTTATTGGATAAAGGGCTGGAGATAGTAAAGGTGGGGCCAAATTTCATAAATGACCGATGATCGTCTGATGGAAGCTTATCAGTGGTTGTCACATTCCCTTAATCTGACATACCTGATAGTTTTCTAACTTGCAGGAATGCGACTAAGTGACATATGTCCTTTGCAGTGTCAGTTGCCAATGGGTCTAAAGTTTTCAAATGCCTCCACATTTTCACTTGTGAAGTGGGGTCACTAACTTTCAAAAGTGGTAAAGATCTGTTAGTTTTGGAGAAAATTGACAGTGGTCACATTTCCTTAATTGAAAGATGATCATAATTTTATGCTTGCGAGAATGCGACATGTTGACACATGTCCAGACTGAGTAAAGTTAAAGTAAAGTGTAAAGTTTTTTATACATGGGTATAATGAAATGTTCTCATTGGTCGAGAACTAAGTTTGGAAAAGATGTTAAAGTTGTTAGAATTTTTGTCGACTATTCACTATGCCAGAAAGGAATTTGATCGATGGTGTATATTCAAACTTAAATTATTGATGCTATTTCACATCTTGTGAATGTTGAAGCCACCATTTTAAGTAATGATGAACTTAATGAGTTTCATGTGAATTAGCTTTGATGGGTTGGAAACAATTATATAGTTGGATTTGATCAGTGGAAACATCATTCTTCCTTCAAGTCCAATTGTGGACTATAGAGTTCTCATGGGATAGGATTGATGCTAGTTACCTCATTTTTTATAGGAATTTTGCTGCAAGGCTCAGATCCTTGTTATTTTTTGAGAATGCAAGAATTCCCATGGAATTTTTAAGGCTAATTAGGCCCAAGGAATATTGTAAGGACATCACCATAGTTCACAATTTTGGTGATATAATCTTGTATCTAGTTTCCACAGTATTCACAGTATATGGTTGTAGGAAGGCACCTTATGTATTGTCTTACCAGTTCCCTTTGAAGATAGGGTATGCTAAAATTATAAGACAAATTGGTGACTTGCAAGAAATAGCCAGATGTGCCCAAAGGAATAGAAATGGACCTTATAGTGGTAGAGTTTGAAGGTAAGTAGCTAGACCCAATTTTGAAATAGGCTAGTGATGCTTTCATCTTAGATGATAATTTTGTTAAAACTAGGGCGTTTCTCCCATTTTTGTGGAGAATGAAAATTAATCAATATAAGGAGATTTGTGAGAAAAAGAAAGAATATTTCCCTAATAGGGATATGATTGAAATTGAAAATGAGACAAAGGGGGAGATGATGAATAAATTTGAGAAAATAACCCTAGAAGAAGGCAAGGCTATGGTTCACACTGTGGGATTTTTTATTCTCCCTGAGTGGGATATTGTTGATGCAATGGTTTTTGATAGAGTTAGGAAAAGTAAGATTATAGTCCATTCTACTACAGATCAAGCACAACATGCTGCTAGGGGTGTGGCTTTCTCTGATGATCATGCAACTTTGGTTATATGGTCCCTCAAGAGGGAAGGAAATAAAGATAAGGAGGCTTTCTTCTCAGAGTTTTCAAGAAACTTGTTAGTACACAAAGTGGGTAAGACTTCAACTATTGAAGCCTCAAATATGATCTTGGAGACAACCAAGTTTAATATGAAGGTGGTAAAAAAATGCCCAAGAGAAAGAAGAATTGAGGATCAAGTTTGAGACTATTCTCAAATCCTACAATGAGCTAAAGATAGAAATGATTGAGAAGAAGTTGATAACAAAATTGTCTAAACCATAAGATCACAAATAACCTCAGCTAATGATTGCTAATAGGCCTATGGTGGTTTCTTCTTCTAGCCCCATTATTGAGTTCCCACCATCCCCCTTCCCAGAAACAAATATAGATGCAAGAGTCAGTTGGGAGAAGCAGTAGTTACTTGAAGAAAGGGACAGACTAAGAGAGAGTAGGGCAGAGCTAGACAAACAAAAGGATGAACATATGAAGGCTAAGTGCCTTATGAATCAAAAATATGAAGAGAAACTCACATAGGCAGTAATGCAATTTGCTCATGATCTGAGCCCTGCAATTTTTTTTGACCATGCCAAAAGATTGCAAACATTCCTCACATCTTTAGATAGTCACAAGGCTAAATTAGGGTCAATTCTAGATAAATGGATAGGAAGGGAATCAAACATGAAGCTTTTCTACATGCTTTCAAAGGCCCAACCTAATATAGACCCTTTGATTAAGCATGTACATAAGTTTGTAAAAAGTATGGTTGAATTCAAGATAATCTTGGATGATTTTGAGAGAAAGTCCAATGTGTTAAAGAAGGAATTAACACTTTCAAGCTGTGAGTTGATACCAAGAGTTTTCAAAGGAAATGGTGAGTTAAAGGAGTTGTTCAAATGGAGAGAAGAGATGGATGGAGATTTTTCAGTAAGAATAACAAGTATTTTGACTTCGGAGAATAATCTTTCTTTCATCCACACCATCAAGTTATTAATGACTGTGAAATCAAATTTTGCTCTTATTCAATAGGAATTCAAATAGATGGAAAGTAATTGGGAGCAATTCTCTGGTGGAAAGGCTGAGATAATGAATTTTTTATTCCCAAGTGAGGAGGTATTCAATAAATGGATATATCAGTACATGACCCATGTTGAAAAGCCTGATGCTTCATCTACTTCTTAAGGTGAGCAAGGGGTTGTGATTTATAGTCCTAAAGTAGGTGAGATGTAAAATGTATTTATTGCAGGAATAACCACAAAGAAAAGGGTGATTAGATTTGTTTGAAGGGATCAAGGATAGAATTGAAGACTTGAAGACAGGCGGCTAGCCTACAAAATGTCGGTCCAGAATTTGATTGAATCATTTATTGTAAACCCAATGGGGTTGTATATTTTAGGGTAAAATTTTGTAAAACCTAATATGATTGAAATCTTGTTGCATTCCTTGTCTATAAAAGGATTTTCCATGATCATATTAGGCATTGAGAATTTAGGTGTCTAGAAGATAGAATTTTGAAACCCTAGCCCTTAGTCGAGCATTGTAATATTTTGTATCATTTCTTGTCAAAGTAGTAGAAGAAAGTACAAGTTGCTACCATTTTTTGTAGGCTTATTTCTCAAGATATATTGTATACAAATGATCATTGTTCATTATACTTAATACAAATTTTAGGTCTTTATCTCTCCTCTATGTCAGATTTGTGAATTTTTTAGTTTATCAGAGACCAATGTGTATGTGCTTTTATTTTGAGTTCTGATCTAGGGTTGGATTAAATATTGCTCTGATTAAAATACATGTTTACTTGTTTTGCACAAGGATTATTTATAAGAAGGAAAGAGTTGAAGTATTTGTGTTTATGATTATGAATTAAGTTATTCCAAGATCTTTGTATTTTCTTTATATTTTGGTGATATTAGCCCAATGGATAAGGCACTGGCCTGTATGAGTGCATCTTTAAGTTTATGAGGATTGATTAAGATCATTACAATCAGAAATAGAATAATCAAAACTAGTTTTTAATCTTTAGTTGTTAATTGGAAAAGTAAATGTCCTACCTAGTGATGGAGAGTCAATAAATAATAGGTTGTTACTTAGTACTTTCTCACTAATATCTATTGTTAGATCTAGTATAAAATCAAGAAAAGAGTGTATATATTGGATCAAGTGCACCCACCTTGGTTTTGTAGAGCGAGAAGTGAAGAGGGCAGTCTTGTCCCTATAGTTGGTCTAGTTACCTATAGATTTTCCCATATTTGGAACTAACCCTCCTTAAAATCAATCTTAGGTATATTAGTGTCTCATGGAGTGCAAAATATTTTCAAGAACCAACAAGATGGTAACTCTGCTAGGGAAAATGTAAAATTTATGTCAAATAATGCAGGTACAAGTTGAGCTGGACTCCTGGCCTACTTATTTTAAGCCAGTTAGTTACCATTGAAACATAGATTTATCTCCTTTTCTCTAAAAATTATCCCTTTCCTGTGTGAGTTCACCTTGATTATAAAGGTGATTTATCAAAAGATCCCAGCTCATTTGGACAATGACTCGAAGAGATCTCTATACTAGTGCTAATCAAAGAATCATCTTGTTACAATGAGTTTCAAGAATACAAGATCCTAGAGGAAAGAACATCCAAAAGAAAATTTGGAAGGAGAGCTTCCAGCCACATCTAGACATGGCCAGATGAGAAAAGAAAAGATTAGTAATGATATGTCCCTTTCATGGAAACAAAAGGGGAATTCAAGACAGGAAAATCTTGCCCGACCTAGTCAAGAAGGGAATGCGTCTAAGTATGAAAAATTTGTTGACTTAGGTTTGAATCAATATGAAGACTATTATTCTCCCTCAGAAAGGGATGGTGAAAAATTACAATATAATAGGAGGTAGTCCCTAGTAAACAACATGGAGTTGAGAGGAGGTGTAGAAGCAAAAGCAAAAATAGATAGAATTTTGTCCCTCCTTTTACCCTTGGTTCCTCATTACCCCAATGCCTCCATGATTCCCAGGGTCGGCAAGATGAAATTCAAGCTTAGCAATCTGAATCTGAACAAACTTACCTAACTCTAAGGATATATTTGAAGAAGTCTATGAATTAGAAAGGAAAATCCATGAGCAAGAAACTATTAGGCTAAAAAGAGAAAAGGAAAAAGAAGAAAAAATTAGGCATGCTATGATAAGAGCTGAGCAATTGAAAAGGAATTTGTTATATTTAGAAGCCATAAATTGTGTTCCTATACCTAAACAAACAAGAGAACAACCCATCATCCAAGAAGTTTTTGAAATCAAGAACCCCAAGGATAAAGGCAAGAAAGAACCTATGGGTGCTTCAATCAATGAACCTTTAGGCCCTAAGGATCCTATAGACCACGCTTTAAGATTAGAGGTTGATCTTGAAAGGCCTAAAAGGAAAAAAGAAATGCTAGCCAAGGAGTTGGAAAAAGTAGAGCTAGAGGCTACAGTCCTAGAAATGAGAAGGAAGATAGATTTTCTCAAGCAGTCTGCAGGACCTACAAATGTTGCTACCTCTTCTTTAACACAAGGTGGAAATGCTACAAACATTGCAAACTAGGTAACAAATATTCCTCCACCAGCTAGATTTAAGGTTTCTTCTGTGTCAAACACTAATGCATCAACATCTCAGGGTGCTGGCCCATCTCAAGCAAGGCCTATTCATGAGAGATGTAAGCAATTAGTCTTTCATGGTATCCCTAGTTATCCCAACCCCATCCCTGATGAAATTAGGAAGAATCTCCCAAAGTTCACTGGTATTAATGTTGTCACTTGTGAAGAACACTTAAAGAAATTCATTTATGTGATAGATGACTACAATATTGAGCCTGATGATGTGATAATGAAGTTGTTTGTTCAATCCTTAACTAAAGATTCAAGGGATTCATTCAGGGCATTACCACATGGTAGCATAGGTTCATGGGATCAACTCAAACACTATTTCAAATAACAATATGGTGATAAGACAAATGAAGGCTTTATGTTAAATGAATTCAATAACATTAAGAAAAATTTCAATGAGGATGTTATTGAATTTAATATCATGTTTTAAAAGGCCATGCATAACCTTTTGTAGGTTATCAGGTTAGATGATAGGGTTTGTCTTGTCACTTATCTAAATGCCTTTGATTCTAAAATGGGATACCTTTTAAGAGATAATAATCCTCATAATCTTGGGGAAGCTTATAGATTAGCTATAAATATAGAGAACAATCGGAGAATATCAAGAAAATTGGGAAGAAGGGATGATAACAAGTCACAAATGTTGAACAGAAAGGAACCAGGAAAGCCTACAGGTGTAAAACCAAAAGACAATGATAGTTTAAAGAATATTTTGAAAGCTATAAAAGACGTAAAATTTTTTGAAAACAAAAACAATAGGGTTGTAGGGAATGATAGGCCTACTTTTAACAATCCTAACAGGTTGCAAAAAATGCAAAATTATCCTTATAATACTCAATGGAAAGATGGGAAACCTATACTCCCAGAGAGTAAGGATAAACCAAATGACAAGACTCTTGATCCCTTGCAAAGAAATTCAGTAAACATGATCGAGGAAGTCCCATGGTGCATTTTGTGTCAATCACCACATGACCCTAATTAATAATTAACATCTCAGAGTGTGTCTATAGAAGAATAACAAGAGAGCAATGAAGAAGAGCCTTATGATGATCAAGGTTGTGGTATGACCTCCTCTCATCTTTGGGATGAAATTGACTCTACTGAGGAAGATGAAAATCAAGATGTTTTAAATTCTCAGGTTAGAAATGAATCATATCATCAGCAGATCTTTTCAAATGAGTAAGATGATAAGTTAGATGATGTCTAGTGCAATCCATTGAAAAATGAAGAGATAGTTGTTTTAAGACAACCATCTGATGAGAAAATTGCTCAAATAACAACAAAATTTGGTTACTTAGGCTAAAACCAGTTATAATTTAAGAAATACGATAGTAGGTGACCCAATTTAGAAGGCTACTAGTATTTTTATTAAGAAATTAGATAAAGATGGAAAGCTATCCCAGGATAAGAAGAAGGTTGTTGAAGTTGTTGGCAAAGTCAAAATAAAGAAGAATGTTAAAGTTACTAGTCCAAATGTTGTTTATAAAGTAAAAACTAAGTCCATGAAAGATGTTGTTCCTTCTTTACAAAAGGAGGTTAAAATCCAAAGAAAAGAGCACCCCAACATATCTGGACAAGGAGAGAATAAAGAAACTGCCAATGTGAAACAAGATGTGTTTGATTCAAAGTATGTTCCTATTGATATGAGCAAGTTGCTTTCACAAATCACTTTTAAGGATTTGTAGTAATTCAGAAGAAATGAAATTTGTTAAAGCCATAGATCAAGAAAAAATAGTCAGTACACAAGGTAATCAGACAGGTGAAGTATCTGATAGTAAGTGTGAATCTCTTCCTAACCCATCTCAAAGCACTTAAATCATAAATAATACATTAGAGTGGGAACTTAGGATAATGTAGAAGTTAGTTTTAAATGAATTGAGTCTTGCACAATTAATGTAAGGTAGTATGTGATGTAATAATGCTATGGTTAAGATTGCATGAGCTAATATGAATGTATGCAAGTTTGCAAGAAGTATGAAGTTTTGCAGGAAAGTAGGAACTACTTTTTGGAAAGAAGCGGCAAAGGAATTGAATGCGATGTCAAAATCTTGAAAGATTGAAAGGTTAAAAGCTTATGATCAGTATTATTTGATCATCAAAGTGACTACAAGTGATAAGGAGATCAATACAGAGGTGATTGAGATCAGTTTGCAGGATTTGGTAGAGAATCTTGCAACGGATCTACGCAAAGCCCTAAACTCATGAAATTGAGGTATTTTACTAAGAAAATCTATCAAGAAGATTAAAATATTTTGTAGAAGTCATGATGTATCACTTATTCATCATGTAAGGGATACTGTTAGACCTAGAATCAAAAGGGAACCAGTAGAACCCTTAGAAGAAGACCCTAGTCTTGCATTGTCATTCGTACCAGACAGAGTTTTACATTTAGAAGATGTTAAAGGTTATTTAAGATGCAAACTTGAAACCCTCAGTGAAAGCAATTTGACTAAGGAATATGAGAAATTTACAATCAAGATATGTCATTGAAAGTAGGGTTTGAACATCTGAAAGAGAATTAAATCGTGAAGTACTCACTGCAATATGAATTTGATGATGATGAATGCACCAAAATTATTTTAAGAAGAATTCACAATGGAAATTTTTGGCTAGATGAAAGAGTGATAGATATCACTGTAGACCTAATACATGAGGTAACCAGTTTGTCTAAAACTAGTGTCATACCCTTTAATGAGAAAAATGTGAAGAAGATAGTATTGGACAACACCAAGTCATTCTACAATGGTAGAGGGATAGTAATCAGCAAGATATTACAAGATGATGTTAGATATGTTTGTAAGATCTTAACATCTAAGTTTTGTGCTAACTCTAGAGAAGATGACATCGTAGCTAGAATGATTCATGCAGCATATTTGATGTGCGTTGATAAAGTTCAAGTAGATATGTGTGAAATTTTGATGATTTAGTTATTTGAGAAGCTTGAGAAGATAAAGAAGACTAAGAACTCTCAGTTTAGATTCTCATCTTTGATTAAATACATATTATTCCATTTTCTAAGAAGATTTCCATATACCATTAGAGAAGATTGGAATGATAACAGGACCACTATGGACAAAATCAACAAGGTGTATCTGAGACACCCTATTGACAAGGTTAATGAGAGTGCAACCTTGGTAATCAAAAAAATTTAGAACCTAATGAAGAAAAGGTCAAGTATTCCACAAGCTATTGTAGAGAATTACAAAGTGAAATATTTTTTATGGTTGACATTGATTTTACCTTTATTGAAGTAGTTGAACTAAGAGTTGAGGTTATAGATCCTCTTGGATATGAAGTTTTAGAAATTGAAGTAGAAGAGGATGTAAGTAGATTTCTTAAAAGAAAGATGGATGTAAATAGCTCTAGATTTGGGACTTATCAGGAGAACTTTAGCTCTGTGAAGTCTCTGCATGAAGAGTGTTGGAAACAATTATCTGAAGGAAATTGCTACTCAATTATGTATTGTCTTTGATGTCACACTATCTCATAGTCCGCAGCAATTAGTTCCTACCGAGCTCAGTCGGTCTACCAGACAGGAATATTAGTGCTTACCGAGTCCACTCGGTTATCAAAGAAAAGTAGTGTCTACCGAGTTCACTCGGTTGCCGAAGAAAGTTTAGTGTTTACCGAGTTCACTCGGTTGCCGAAGAAAAGTTTAGTGTTTACCGAGTTCACTCGGTTGCCGAAGAAAAGTTTAGTGTTTACCGAGTTCACTCGGTTGCCGAAGAAAAGTTTAGTGTTTACTGAGTTCACTCGGTTGCCGATGAAAAGTTTAGTGTTTACCGAGTTCACTCGGTTGCCGAAGAAAGTTTAGTGTTTACCGAGTTCAGTCGGTTATCGAAGGTAAAGGATTGTCAGTGCTTACCGAGTTCCCTCGGTCACCGAAAGATTATAGAAAGTTATGGTCACCGAGCACTGTCGGCCCTTGAAGGACTTTTGCAAATAGAGTTTGCTTAATTCAGTCGACTGTTAAACTAAATAATGTCGATTTGACAAATCCAAAATCATATAAATAAAAGGTCAAATGTGAAAAATAAGAGAGATACAGCAGAAGATTTACAGAAGAAAAGAAGGAAAGGTATATGCGAACTTGTGAAGGATGTTCAGATATCCTTGAGGAGCAGTAGAGATTTATTCGATCAGAAAGGATCAGACTTATGCAGAACAGAGATCTGTAATCAGCAAGACAGTTGCATTATTACACAGGTCACTTTTTTTCATTTTTACCTTCTTATCATTGTAACAGTGAATTCTAAATCTCTTAACCGAGTTGGTTTAACAACCATAATGTAAATCCTCTAACAAGGTGACAATTCCATTGAATTGTTTTCAAGACCTCTTACCAGGCCACTCCTTGTAGGGTGTTTTAAATCCTCTAACAAGGTCACACCTAACAGTGTGTTTTGTAACCTTTTACCGGGTTGTTTTCTAACCGGGCATCACTTCAGAAAAGTGAAAATCAGTATCTAGATACATTGGTGGTTTTCCCATATTGGGTTTCCACGTTAAATCTTGTGTCTCTTGTGTTCTTAATTACTTTCTCAATCATATACATGTGCTGATGAATATCTAAAGATAATATTATTTTCTGCATCTTCAAAGTTACTGAAATCTATTTACCAAGTGCTAAAAGAGATAACATTGTTAAGATATCCTAAGGGATCTGCAAAGAATTAAATAGGAAGTGTTTTATGGTTGATTGATTCACCCCCCCTCTTAGTCACTTCATCCATATTCCATCAATTGGTATCAGAGCGTTTGGTGCTTGCAGGAAGGGTTTCAAGGACCTAAGCTAAAGATCAGGATGTCTTACAAGAGGGAAATTCCAAAGCTCAACAGAGATAACTTTTCAGCATGGCAAGGTCTTATGCGACTTCATCTGGCTTCCATTGGTGATTCAGGATGCAAATACATTGATGAAGAATACACAATTCCTAATGGTGCATTAACTGTTGAAGACATTGCAGATAAAAAGACTCACAACACCATGATGATAGACATTGCATCTGCTCTCAGCTATGAAGAATTTGATGATATTAAAGACTACACCACTGCATATGAAATGTGGGTGGCACTGAAGAAAATATATGGTGGTGATGCAAATGTGAAAAGAGCCAAAGCAGAAAGCCTAAGAGGACAGTTTGACAAGATGAATATGAAGGAAGATGAAAACATTGCAAAGTATGTTGAAAGAATCAAAGCAAGTGTAAGTGCAATTAGAGCTTCTGGAGGAACAATCTCAGATGAGACTGTTATAAGTAAGGTACTTAGAACACTACTCCCTATCTATGTAATAAGAGTATCATCTATTCAAGAAAGAAGATGTGAAACAAACCACAATATAACTTTGGATGCTTTAGTTGGAAGATTGACAGCTTTTGAATTAGACAACTATGATAACTATGTTCCTAGTTCCAAAAATATTGAATCAGCATTTGAGGCCAAGGTTTCACTAAAGAAGAACAAGAAAATTAAAGAAGTTCATTCAGAAAGTGAAGAAGAATCAGAAGAAAGTTCTGATAGTGATCTTGAAATTGTAGAAGCATTACTTGCAAAGAAGTACTCTAGAGGGAAAGGTAAATATAAAGGTAAAACTCCTTTAATCTATTTTTCATGTGAAGAAATTGGACATATTGCAGCTAGGTGCCCAAACAAGCAAGTCAAAGAAGAAAAGAGAAGTCACAAGTACTATGGCAAAAAGAATTTCAAATCATACAAGGATAAAGGTAAGAAATCATGTTTTATGGCTAAAGATTCTGATGATAGTGAAGAAGAAATTATCTTTATTGCTATAAAAGATGAATCTGATGATGATGAAGATAAGATGGCACTTATTTCTCATATAAGCAAAGATGATATATGGATAATAGACAGCGGATGTTCACACCACATGACTGGTGACAAGACAAAATTTGAATATCTAGAAGACTGTGATAGTGGTAATGTAAGATTTGGAAACAATGAACCTTGTTGTATAAAAGGAAAAGGAAGAATCTCTTTAACCAAAGAACTCATATGTGATAATGCTTATTGGGTTGAAGGACTAAAACATAATCTTTTAAGTGTAGCACAGCTAATCAACACTGGTTTCAAGGTTGAATTCATGAATGGTCAAGCAAGACTGCTGGATGGAAAAGGAAAACTCATTGGATCAGGCAAACAAACAAAAGGTAACTTATTTTATCTTGATCTCAGTGAATATTCATGCCTTATTGCTCAAATAGAAGAAAGTTGGCTATGGCACAAAAGGTTATGTCATGTGAATTTTGATAACATGATAAAAATAAGCAAATTCAAGAAGGTTAGAGGCATTCCTACTTTGAAGAAACCTGACACTGGTCTATGTAAGAATTGTCAGATTGGCAAAATGAGTAAAACTAGTTTCAAGAGTAAGAACTATCAGTCTAAAGAAATTTTGGAAATTGTGCATACTGATTTATGTGGACCTATTGGAATACAAAGCTATACTGGAGATAAATTCTTTATTCTTTTCGTTGATGATTATTCTAGAATGATGACTGTTATGTATTTAAGAGAAAAATTAGAAGCATTTGAAAAGTTCAAATGGTACTTAGTAAGAGTAGAAAAAGAAACAGGGAAAAGATTGAAATGCTTAAGATCAGACAGAGGTGGTGAATTCATCTCCCATGATTTTAACAACTTCTACATTGAAAGAGGAATCAAAAGACAGGTATCAGCTCCTAGAACTCCTGAGCAGAATGGAATAGCAGAAAGAAGAAACAGATCTATTATGGATTGTGCAAGGACTCTAATGATAGAAAAGAACATTTCTATAAAGTACTGGAAGGAAGCTATCAGCACTGCAGTTCATACCTTGAACCGAGTACAACTGAAGAAAGACACATTCAAAACTCCTTATGAATTATGGTATGGCTATAAACCTAATGTAAGTTACATGAAATTATTTGGTAGCAAGTGTTATATCTTAAAAGAATCCAGAAGAAATAAATTTGATGTGAAAAGTGATGAAGGAATATTCCTAGGATATTCTAGCAAAAGCAAGGCATACAAATGTCTGAACTTATCTACTCACAAAGTCATAGAAAGTATACATGTAAAATTTGATGAGTTTGTAGAAAAGACTGAGGAAGTAAGCAAAAGGGAACCTGAGAACTATAGAAGATTCGTTTACATTGAACCTGAAACATTGGCAGACACAACTAACAGTAAGGAAACTATATCTACCGAGCCGAGCACAGTTACCGAGTCACAGGAAGAAGTTCAAACCGAGTCACAGGAAGAAATTCAGATCGAGTCTCAGCCTGAAGTTACCGAGCAAATATCTACCGAGCCCGAGCAACCTAAAGAAGAGATCCTAGAAGACAACAGCATGAATCATTCAAAAGGCAAGGAACCTATACTAGCCAAATATGTCAGAAGACATCATACACCAGACCAAATCATTGGAAACAAATTAGATGGTACTATGACAAGAAGCAAGCTAAAAGGTACATGTCTGCTTACTGATTTTGAACCTAGAAATATCAAAGATGCATTGGAGAATGAAAGTTGGATTGAAGCAATGAATGAAGAATTAGAACAAATACAAAAGAACAAAACTTGGACTCTTGTACCTAGACCTAAAGATAAGAATGTAATTGGAACAAAATGGGTATTCAGAAATAAGCTGAATGAAGATGGTCAAGTATCTAGAAACAAAGCTAGACTGGTATGTAAAGGTTACTCTCAAGAAGAAGGTATAGATTATGGAGAAACTTTTGCTCCTATTGCAAGATTAGAAGGTGTAAGAACTCTACTTGCTTATGCAGCACACAAAGGATTTAAGGTATATCAGATGGATATAAAATCTGCATTTCTCAATGGAATTCTTGATGAAGAAGTCTACATTGAACAACCTGAAGGTTTTGTTGATCCAGATAAAAGGGACATGGTCTGCAGGTTACACAAAGCATTGTATGGTTTAAAACAAGCTCCTAGAGCATGGTATGAAAGACTCCATAACTATTTGATTCAGATTAATTTCAAAAGAGCTAATGATAACAGCAATCTATATATTAAAGAAGGACCGGATGACAAAATTGTATTGGCAGAAATATTTGTGGATGATACTATATTTACAGGGAATGAGGATCAGTGCAAAGAATTTTCAGAGCAAATGAACAGAGAATTTGAAATGTCTATGTTTGGTTTAATAAAATTCTTTGTTGGTCTTCAAATTCAGCAAAGCAAGAATGGTATATACATTACTCAATCCAAATACATCAAGGAGATACTTAAGAAGTTTGGTATGGAAGATTCAAAACCAGTTGGTACACCCATGTGTACTGGACTAAAACTTACCAAAAATGATGATTCAAAAGAAGTTGATCAAACCCTATACCGATCTATGATTGGAAAATTGCAGTATGTAGTACATACAAGACCTGATATTGCCTTAGCAGTCGGTATAGTAGCTAGATTCTCAGCAAAACCTAAGGAAAATCACATGATGGCAATCAAAAGAATCTTAAGATACTTAAGAGGAACTGAAGAATATGGTTTGTGGTATAAATTTGGAGGCAATCTAGACTTGAAAGTGTTTACTGATGCTGATTGGGCAGGAAACATTGACGACAGAAAAAGCACAAGTGGTGGAGCATTTTTTCTTGGAAAAAGACTGGTATCCTGGACTAGTAAAAAGTAGAATTGCACATCTCAATCCACAGCTGAAGCAGAATATGTTGCTGCTGCAGTAAACTGTTCAAATATTGTTTGGTTTAAACAGCTATTAGAAGGTATGAAGGTTGAAATCAAAGAACCAGTTGTTATATTTTGTGACAATACTAGTGCAATAAACATTTCTAAGAATCCAGTGATGCATTCCAAAACCAAGCACATTGCTATTAAATATCACTTTGTCAGAGAATTGGTGCAGGACAAGGAAATCAGATTAGAATATATTCATACAAAAGAACAGATTGCAGACATTTTTACCAAACCACTACCTAAGGATGCATTTGTGTATCTAAGAGGTAAGTTAGGGGTCATTCCCCTATCCGAGGCTCACTAAATACAGTTTTAGTGATGCATCAACCTGAACATGATTGAAAATCAACTTGTTGATGTAGCATATTAAAGGAATCATTGCATATGAATCAGTACTTGAGGTACATTAATTTTCACCGGTAATATGTGAATTGTCTTTGGCATGTGTTGTCAAAGAGGGAGTGTTTGCTATGTCTTTGCTATTACTTTCAAGAAATTTTCAATAGTCAGAAGGAAGAATTTTCAGGATACAGGAAGTTTGCTGACAGAGGGAGATTTGAATCTAAACTGAGCTAACTCTTTCAAATTTCTTATGCTATGACATATTGTGTTGCAATCAATGCCAAAGAGGGAGATTGTTGCAAACAATTGTCTGAAGGAAATTGCTACTCAATTATGTATTGTCTTTGATGTCACACTATGTCATAGTCTGCAGCAATCAGTTCCTACCGAGCTCAGTCGGTCTGCCAGATAGGAATATTAGTGCTTACCGAGTCCACTCGGTTATCGAAGAAAATTAGTGTCTACCGAGTTCACTCGGCTGCCGAAGAAAGTTTAGTGTTTACCGAGTTCACTCGGTTGCCGAAGAAAAGTTTGGTGTTTACTGAGTTCACTCGGTTGCCGAAGAAAAGTTTAGTGTTTACCGAGTTCACTCGGTTGCCGAAGAAAAGTTTAGTGTTTACCGAGTTCACTCGGTTGCCGAAGAAAAGTTTAGTGTTTACCGAGTTCACTCGTTTGCCGAAGAAAGTTTAGTGTTTACCGAGTTCAGTCGATTATCGAAGGTAAAGGATTGTCGGTGCTTACCGAGTTCCCTCGGTTACCGAAAGATTATAGAAAGTTATGGTCACCGAGCACTATTGGCCCTTGAAGGACTTTTGCAAATAGAGTTTGCTTAATTCAGTCGACTGTTAAACTAAATAATGTCGATTTGACAAATCCAAAATCATATAAATAAAAGGTCAAATGTGAAAAATAAGAGAGATACAGCAGAAGATTTACAGAAGAAAAGAAGGAAAGGTATATGCAAACTTGTGAAGGATGTTCAGATATCCTTGAGGAGCAGTAGAGATTTATTCGATCAGAAAGGATCAGACTTATGCAGAACAGAGATCTGTAATCAGCAAGACAGTTTCATTATTACACAGGTCACTTTTTTTCATTGTTACCTTCTTATCATTGTAACAGTGAATTCTAAATCTCTTAACCGAGTTGGTTTAACAACCATAATGTAAATCCTCTAACAAGGTGACAATTCCATTGAATTGTTTTCAAGACCTCTTACCAGGCCACTCCTTGCAGGGTGTTTTAAATCCTCTAACAAGGTCACACCTAACAGTGTGTTTTGTAACCTTTTACCGGGTTGGCTTCTAACCGGGCATCACTTCAGAAAAGTGAAAATCAGTAGCCAGATACATTGGTGGTTTTTCCCATATTGGGTTTCCACGTTAAATCTTGTGTCTCTTGTGTTCTTAATTACTTTCTCAATCATATACATGTGCTGATGAATATCTAAAGATAATATTATTTTCTGCATCTTCAAAGTTACTGAAATCTATTTACCAAGTGCTAAAAGAGATAACATTGTTAAGATATCCTAAGGGATCTGCAAAGAATTAAATAGGAAGTGTTTTATGGTTGACTGATTCACCCCCCCTCTCAGTCACTTCATCCATATTCCATCAGAAGAGAAGTTGGCTAAAAAGAGAGTTGACAATACCATTAAGAAAATTCTTAAGGATGCTAGAATGACAAAACATGAATTTCCAATTGCTAAGAAGACTACAATAGCAATAAGAGACATTGGACAAAAAGAAGTTTTGTCTATTCCACCCCTATCATCAGTTGCAAATCAGACTGAGACTGTTCAAAATTTAGAGAAAGTGGTAAAATTTGAAGAGGCACAAGAAACAAGGAAATCAACTAGAACTTCCACCACTCCACCAGCTAAGAGTTAAGGAAATGGCAAGTGGGCCAGGAAAGAGATAGAAAACAATATTTACCCCAGTGCAAACAAAAGTATTAGAAGTAAAAGATGATGAAGATACTAGAGTTAATAAGAAGAAATGGAAACCAAAGATAGACAAAGTGAATGCTCAAATCATTAATGATGGATATTTTTCTAAAATGAACAAATATTATGAGATGTACAACTATTCTGAGAAATTGAACCTAGAAAATGTAGTTGCCAAGCATATGATTTTGGCAGATAAGAATTTTGACAGTATTCAAGGGAAGATTCCTGATGAATTGTTTGAGAAGTTAGTGAACAAAAAGAAAAGAGCTACTAGAGAAGATAATAAGATAAGAGAGAACTATGTAAGGAAGCTCTGCGACATAAAAGATGAAGATCATTTCAAAGAAATTTTGAAAGATCTTAATACCCATTTGAGGATGAAGAGGAGAACCATCTCGATAATGGGAGGGAATTATGAGGAAATCAACAAAGAAATTGAACAAGAAGTTATAAAAGTAACGACCTCCTACCCTAGTGAGTACACAAGTGCACCAAATCACACATTGGAAGCTGAGAAACAAAAGAATCCTACACCGTCACCGCCACCATCAATCAACATTGTAGATGAATCAATGAATGTGGAAGGAACAAACATAATTTTGGATAGTGAAGACAATCTGTTTAGTAATCTTGAAGACATTGTTGACAATTTGGCCATGGAGCAACAAGACATGATAGAGAATAAGGAAGTAAAGGAAATAGGACAAGAAGAAGAAATAGAACATAATCAAGCAAAAAAACAAGATGAAATAGAGGAAGCAGGATAGAAAGAACAAGTAGAGATTTGTCCTACACCTGAGGTAGCGGTAGAGAAGCCATAAACTAGATCAATTTTTTCTAGTCTTGGACAAGAAGTAGATGATGATGATCAAATAGAGTTGATCTCATCTCTGAATAAAATCATTGGAAAGAACAAGAAAATTAAAAGCCTTGAAAGATCATTGATTGAAGTAATAGAAAAATTGTAGAATGTTATAATCAATCAGATCAATGAGGCTGATCCGTTGGTCAGAGTGAAAGAATTTGTGAAGGCATTTGACAGTGAATTCACAAATTTATTAGACATAGCTACAATTAAAGCACAAGTAGCCTATGAAGAAAAAATATTTTAGGATATATGTCAGAATATCATGAATGACATTGATAATTTGGACATTTGCATGAAAGAACTAACAAGAAGTTTGGAGAAAGGAAAATCTCTTTACAAACAATGCACAAAATCAGAAGATAATGTATATGATATAGTAGAAAAGATAAAAGTAAAAGAGGCAGAAATTTAGTCAGCAGCAAATCTCTTAGCAAATCTAAATGTGAAGATATTTGATACTGAGAAGACAATAAGAAAATTGTATGATGATATAAGGATTCTAAGTGAAGAAAAGAAAAGTAAATTCAAAAGATTCACTCCATTAAGAGAGCATGTTTCAATCAAAATAAGTATTTTGGAGAGTAATCAATTGGAAGAATGTCTTACCTCTAAGACATCCCATTATAAATTTTACTATGCAAACCTTAAGACATGTGAAATAGCATCGTATGGTTTATGTGCACTCCTTAGTGTTTTAGACACTATTAAGAAATCATGCGAGAAGGAGTTGGAAAATATAAAGATAAATTTTGCAGATTGTGTTGCAAGCCTACCGGCCTTGCAATCCTAAATTCAAAGGTAAACACTTTTTTTTTGTTGGACAGTTTTGGCACCCTTTTTGTCATTGTTGTCAAAGGGGGAGTGATAACAAAAAATTGTAAGATGTATAGATAGTTTTTGTATAGAATATATGGAGGCATATTCCTAAGGGGAGTATAGATGATATAAGGTATTTGGAGATATAAGGATAGTGAAGAATTTTTGTTATGGCCACAATTTTGAAGTTTTTGTATGACTTAGCCAATTTTCTTATATGTTGCCACCAATGACAAAGGGGGAGATTGTTGGAAATTTGGTTGTGTTAGATATCAAGTTGTTTTCATTATGGAAACATATAATCAGTATGAAGACCACCTATGAAAGAAACCACTTATGCTAGAACACAGAGTAAAATTGTCTAAGTATAAGCAGTATTTTCCCAATCTAACCAGAGATAGTTTTGGATAGCGATGTTGATAGAAGTAGATTCAGTGCTTGTGCACTTGAATATGGATAATTCTATGTATGAAAAAGACACATATGGAAGTGCAAGTCTATATGACATGTATGGAAGAAGTTATTACAAAATTACCGAGACAGAGTTAGAGCCGACTGAGCAAAGTTAGAAGGCAGAACAAGTAAATAGTTAAGGGATTATTTTTTTATCAAAATATTGACTTAACCATATAAGGGGTGACATCCTAGATGTTAACTCTTGGCAAGCACAATTAGTTTTATATTTTGAAAAGAGTATAAGCTTTGTAAAGCTGACTGTAAAACTTATTATTCTTAATAACTTGTATAAATGTAAGAATTATGTAATGTGAAGAATAGATGAAATAAGTAATGAGACAATGTAATGATATGATGTGAAGATATAATTTGTAAAGCAAGAAGATCTTGTATATGACAGCGAAGAAGATAGAAAGATAAATCAGAATAGGAAAGCTATTCGACAGTAGTGAAAGGTTATATACCTTACCTTTTGTAATCTGATAGCATTGTGCATTACATGTTTGGGTAGTGAGCTCATCTTGTAATCATTTTGTATTGTATATCGACTCTTAGCAGGGTTGAGGCTTCTAACAAGGCCTAGAGTCCTTTAATTAGGATAGAGACACTATATGCATGTAATAGACTTCTAACAAGGTCAACATCCTTAATAGGATACTTTTGATTAGTGGATCACTTATGGGTAACATCCCCACCAGGGTTTTCCCTTGGCCAGGGTTTCCTTGAGAACAAATAATGTGTTATGAGTTAATTTTCTTTCTTTCTTTGCATATTATTTAGTTTACTGTGTTTTGCAAGAATCAAGTTAACTTTCTATATCCATAATTGGGCAAAAGTAAAAGTTTGTAGAATATTGATTCACCCACCCCCCTCTCAATATTCCCTATTTCTAACAATTTATCCTTGTTCTTCTTTTACTTAATATGTCAATACAATCCTATTTTCCATCTTAGGAGGGGGGATTAACATATGGCTTCCTTGCTATAAATGTTTTGATTATTTTTTATTTTAAATATTTTAGGTTTAGTAAATTGGCATAATATAATTTTCGATGGCTAGATGACTCTCCTTCACACCATTGTAGTGGATTTTATATGATACGATGCTTGCCTTGGTTATACTTGGGATTGGTTGAGTAGCATAACACAACTTGTTAGCCTATCAACTCTCTTTGTACCAAACTCTCTTTTAGGATGGGTAGACTAGCGTATTACAATTTTCTTTCAACTCTTCCTCCTCTCTTTTCATGGACCACCTAACATAACACAATTTGATAGCTTGTCTAATTCATGATTTTTATTTTTCACATTTTTTATCCCATTCACTTTCTCATTGGTTGATCATGGAGTCTTTTCTCATATTAGACATGTGCTCTTTTTATTCTAATAGGACCACTTGTGCTCTTGCAATATAATTTTGAGAATCATATTAGTGGTTGATACATTTTTATTAGTGAGGTCTCTTTAAATACTTGACTTGGAGCCTTAGTAATCTTTGCTCTTAGGCTTGTTTTTAGTTGTGTGTTTCCTTGCACATGATTGTATATGTTTAAATCCTTAGTTTGGGCACTTGTTCACTTGAACTTAGTGGTGTATTATCTCCTTGAGTATTATCTAATGATCATATCTCTCTCTTTCTTCTACTTTACAATGAGTATGTGTGTATTCTCATACTCTCACTAAAGTTGGGGTTGAATGTAGCATCATAAATTGTAAGCTTGCCTCGATAGGATGAACAGTTCCATGCTTATTTTGCATTCATTCTAGTATGTGCTCATTATTTCATCCATCATAGAACTTTGTTATGAATTTAATCAATAAATATTTAAATATAAGTCCTCTCTTAAATATTTCATCCATTTAATTAATAATAAATTTAAATCATGAGTCTTTTATTAATAAAATATCATGAAATATCTCAGAGGGCCCTTAAATATGGGTTTTCCCCTTTAACTATTTTCCCTTTTCAATCATCATTTTCATACATAGGCCATATTAGTGTGTATGACCTATTAATCATGTTTTTTTCTTCTTAAACCCTGATTTTATGCATATTTTTAGACATAACTATCTTGATAGACTCCCAACTTAAATTTGAGCCCAAATTTGCTAGTATGGGACAAATCAATCGGTATAGGGTGGGTCAAATTCACCCCATACATAGAAAATCACCCTATACCTCATAACTTGTGCCCAAATTAAAATTGGAGATTTATCTTAGTTTTTTAGTGGGATCATTAATCATAGTTAGCCTTCTATAAGTTTTAGGCTCAAAATTAGCTAAGCGAGGTATAAATTGCAATTCCACCTCCTTCATTTTGGTAGTCATAAGAAAGAATTCAAGAGCCAAAACCTATCCTATTAATTCAAGTCCAAGAATTCATGCATTCAAGTAGTCAAGCATATCAAGTAACCAAGGCATTTCATAATTCATTGTGCAAAGCATTCAACAATTATTATGCAAGAATGTCTTTTGTAATGTCTTTCTAGGTCTTTTTGGAGTCATGCTATTGCATCAACACTTGTGATCTCATTTCAAGAAGCATTTGCATCATCAAATTATAAGACTTTTTATCTCTCTTATCAAGTGTCTACTACTAATAACACACTTTCTTTTGATTTAAAGAATTTTTAATTTGGTTTCAAGGTTGATTCTAAAATAGGCATTTGACTAAGGGAAACCCCTTTTCTCCAATCAATTTCTTATTTTATGTGTGTAGGTGATAGGTGGCATTGGTGTTAGAATGATTTTAGAATAACTGAGAGGGGGGTTGAATCAGTTATCCTTAGGTCCAGATGTACCAATAGAACTTTTAAACTCTTCAACAAACTTAGATCTAATCAGCAATTCACTCAATCTCTATAGAATATATTAGTAACGTAAAACTTGCAGCCCACTGTCAAAAAGTAATCAACTTGCAGAATATAAAACTTTCAACAAAATTCTCATCAAATAACATTCACACAAGTATAACACTAGGATTTAATGTGGAAACCCAATTTGAGAAAAACCACCAGTAACATGCTACTAATTTTCACTCTTTTGAAGTGATCTCTATGAAAAGAAAACCTCATTAAAGGTTTACAACAAACACTATTAGGTGTGACCCTGTTAAAGGATTTAATCACCCTGTTAAGAGTGGCCTAGTTAGAGGACTTAAGAACATTTTATTAGAATGTCACCTTGATTAAAGGGTTTACAAAATGATTGTTAGGTCTATTAGGAATAATAGTCCACCAACACAACTAAGAGGTGGGGTGAATCAATTATGAGATAGATTATTAAACTTTAAACTTTAAATAGAAGTTGCACCAAATAAAATGATAACATGGTAAATTTCAACACAACAACACAATATTTTATTGTCAAGGAAACCTTGTTAAAGTTTAAAACCTGGTGGGAATTAGCACCTACAAATGATGTATTGAGAGTATAGTATCCCTATTAAAAGATCTAGCCCCCTTAGGAGCTTATTAAAACATTACAATACACAATCCTTGTTAAAGCACACACCTTGTTAGGAGTCAAAGAAATGTAGGCTCACTGCCCAAAGAAGGTTATGTCCACCTCCAAAACTCACTGTTCACAACATAAGTGTGTATAAAGGAAATACACAATCCTTTTGAATTGTCTAATAGAAATTGTCTTTGATTAATTAGTTCCAGTGAATTATAAACTATCCTCGTCTCTACATCTAGAAAATACAAGCTCGCAATTTCCACAATCCTCTTTTACAATTCTTACACACTACTTATCTTTTCAAATAGAAAAGATCTTACATATATACCCTATTATAATAAATGATCAATTCAACAAATTAGGCTTTACTAATATACAAATAATTGCATAACCCCTTGCTAAGATACCCATGGTATCTATAACAAATATACAACAATTACATTTCAAAAATTAAGGTCCAACATCTGTAATCCATGCTTGCTATTCATAATGCATGCTATAACACTAAATTTGGCCCCAAATAGGTCTCCTCTAGAAGACACACCACAACTCACGTCATCACACTTCCCATGACTTGCTAAGATAAAATAACATTCCTCAATACATTATCTAACATCCCTTAAGCTCGCATACACTGAATCCACATCGCTTGTAAGATACATTCAAAACATAGAGACTAACTCTGTCAAATCCACTATCATAGTCTAGAAACCAATCTTCACAAAATCTTCTATTACTCAACCAATATGAAATATTACAGCATGCGATCTTAGATATAATATCACAACACCTCCCTGTACAAAAACCTATGTTTTCTCATTCTGAATCAGCTGTACAGTATCTTTACACTGTAATAACTAGTTTGTTCTTTTCATATAAATATATGTTGACATCAGTGACAAAACACGAATGAAAAAATCATTAGTAACTAATTCCAACAACATCCAACAATCTCCCCCTTTGGCATTGATGGCAACATGTGGGAAAATTGATCAACCCAAAAGTACTCTCTCAATACAACTTTCTCAATATTCTCAACATAATCTTTTCCCAAAAAGTCAACTTTTCCCCATACAGTAAGGATTTTCTCATAGTATCTCTCCCCCTTTAACAACAATGTAAAAGGGTGCAATAAGTCATCAACTATCTTCTATTTAGTCTTCATCAACCAGGTGCTAAATCACCCAAATGTATTTTGTAAGGTTCCAATGATCCATACATCAAGTCCAAAAGATGATAGAGCTCTAAAGACCTCTAGACTGATGCATCCCTACATCATTTAATTCTCACTAGGAGGGTCTTTCACCCCAAGCATACCTCTGAGATACTCAAAGGCATCTTTTGGCAACAACTTTATAAAGATGTCTTGTATTTGTTCCTCGTGCTAATGTATTCCAACCTTATTTCTTTCTCTACTACCTTGTCTCTCAAAAAGTGATACTTAATATAAATATTCTTAGTTTTAGAATGCATCACAGGATTCGTTGACATATTCACTATATTGGTGTTATCACAATGAATAACCACAAGTTCAACAAAATTTATTCCAATATATTTCAGTATTTGTTTCATCCAAACAATCTAAGTGTAATTAATAGTAGTAGCAACATACTCAGATTCAGCAGTAGATTGAGCTATACAATCCTTTTTTTTACTTAACCATGAAACCAACCTTTTCCCAAGGAAAAATGCACCTTCACTAGTACTATTTTTGTCATCAATGTTTCCCTCGCAATTAGCATCAATATAAGCATGTAGTTCAAAGTCATCCTTTTTACCATACCATAAGCCATATTCTAGTGTTCCTTTTAGGTATCTAAATATCATTTTCATAGTAGCTAGGTGTGTCTCTTTAGGATCTTCCTAATATCTAGCCACAATTCCAACTGCATTAGCAATATCTAACCTGTAGTGAGTCAGATATTGTAATCCTCCAATCATTGATATATACTTGGTCTAAAAAACACTCTTGGTCTCATTAATATTTGTCAATTTATAGCTAGTCACCATGGGTGTACCAATAGGTTTATAGTCTTCCATTCCAAACTTTTTCAACATTTCTTTAAAATACTTAGTTTGAGAAATAAAAATTTCATTCTTGCTCTAGTTTATTTGTAGTCCAAGAAATAATTTCATCTTGCCAATCATGGACATCTCAAATTCATTTTCCATTTCTTTAGAAAACTTCCTACACATCTCATCATTGCCTCCAAAAATAATATCATCAACAAAAACTTCTATTATCAAAATTCTATCTTGATTAGTTCTTAAGTACAAATTGCTATCAGCATTACCTTTTCTAACTCCAACACGAAGTAGGTAGTTGTCTAACCTTGCATACCAAGCCCTTGGTGAGTGCTTTAGTCCATACAGTGCCTTCTTCAACTTGCAAACCATGTCTTCATCTTTTGTCAGAGGAAATCTATCAGGTTGTTCTATGTATACCTCCTCTTCAAGATCCCCATTGAGAAATGCATATTTTGCATCCATCTCATATACATTGAAGTCTTTATGTGTAGTGAACAGTCTCACAATAGGTAATAATAATCATGCCATTGTCTCTCTTAGGAATAATAAATTTATGCTAAGGATTAATTTTCCCATCATGAAATGCATTTAGATTGTCAATCTAGGGATGTAGACTTGAAATGGGACAACACAATTTGTGCACTAAGTTCCTCTAAGATTCATAACACCTATGTTGCAGGAAGATAAAATGCATGAAAGGAATCTATTCTATTGTTGTAGGAAAGTAAACACACTTGACTACTTAATGGAATTATGGTAGAAATCTTGTGAAATGAATCTAACCCTATCTAACAGACCAAAACATTCACTATGTCTATCTCTGCAAGTGCTGCAGGAACATTCATAGTAATAATGTTGCAAGAGTAAAATAGTAACTCTACTTGAAAGAAAGGAAAATGTAGAAAGAAAATCTACTCTAACTTAATCTAATCCACCTCCCAAGTGGGCCCCCTTGGTTGGCTTCTGCTAACTACTAACATATAAAATAATCCAAAATCACTCTTCCATTAAATTCTTCTTAACTGGTTACATAACAATTGAACAACTCTTGAAGAATAGAAAAGAGCAACTTCTGCTATACTGAATACATCATTCTATATTTTCTCATTACCTAACTAAGTCAATTAAATACCTTTATAAAGAGGATTGATGCTTATTGAAAACATAACAAAAAAGTATGATTAAACCTCACCAAATAAGGAGGTGGTAAAACAACCATGACATATTACAATTACTGTAGATAACATAATAACAACTCTAAGGAAATATAGCAGGACTTATTTCATATATTCTCTAGAACAAAAGCTCCTTAGTAGAGGCATATCCTTCAAAATTGTGTTGGATTCTTCTTCCATGGCTGGTCTTCTAACGCTCCTTCTTTAATGTGGTTGCACCACTCTTTGTACTACTCCTTGTTTACCTAAAAGGTTAGTAGCATTTTGTGTACATATATATATATATATATATATATATATATATATATATATATATATATATATATATATATATATATATATATATATATATATATATATATATATATATATATATATATATATATATATATATATATATATATATATATATATATATATATATATATATATATATATATATATATATATATATATATATATATATATATATATATATATATATATATATATATATATATAAGTCAACATTTCAACTCCTACTCAGATGTTAGAACATAGCTTAAAATAACTCTATGAAGTACTGCATTATATTTATAATAGTCAACAAAACATGTCATTCTTAGCTAGCCATAGACTTTGTGGCTTTAGTTATACTTAGCATAAGTTCACATAGGTATAAGTCATAAATGTTTGGGAAATTTCTATTAGATCATAAAGAGAGTCAAAAAAGTATGAAGATTATAAAAAAATTAAAACATTAATTTGTCTCATCATTTGCCCCCTACTAATAGAATGCTTGTCTTCAAGCATTGTATTTCTTGCCTATGGACCTGAAATCACTAATAGTTGTCTTCCCCTTCTTTCCACTCCTAAAAGTGTAGTAAAATCCTCTTGTTCTTTCCAAGTAATCTCCTTGGTGCTCCTAAATCAATTGATCCAATCTAGTAGCATTGATGTTATATAGGGGCCAAAGGAGTGTAGCTGGTTGGAAGGATAAAGGCATCCACAATTCCTTTCTGACTTGTCATCCCAGCTACATATATTTAGTCACTTTGTGCACAGCTTCTTCAAAGTTAATTGGGTTGTGTGGCTCTGTTTTCTTGAAGGCCTCTGGAAATTTTTTCCACCAACTTCTTACCCCTACAAGAGCTCTTTGGGCTAAAAAATTGGGCAATCCCTAATATTCTCTGTAGACCTTGTCTCTCAATGCAAAGACTTTCTCCCTGATTTCAGGCTTCTATTTCCCATAAGTCAAATTGAGTCAATCCCTTAGGAGGACATCAGGCTTATGTGACTTAGCCCTTAATGGTAAGGGTTCAAATTTTTCTAGATCCCTGTAATTGTTCAACTACCTATCATAGTTTGCTTCATTATGCATCCATGACATCAGAGCCCTTAAGTGAATATCCCCTATATAGAGAAAATAATTCCACTCTGTTTCTTGTGGGATGACAAAGTTATGCAAATATAGCTCACATAATAAATTTTTCTACCATGGGAGAAGAGTTTGATATATTCCATAAAAATCTTGGGCTGACTTGAATTCACAACCAATACCCTTCATTCTCATCATAAGTTGAAACAAAAGAAATTGTTCTTTTAAAAAAATAGCATATACCCTGGGTGGCAATCTACAGGCTATGACCTGATTAGCTAGTTTTAGGGCTTTGTCCATTTGTTTCTTTTGTTTCCTTAAATGCTCCTTAAGAGCCTCAATTTCCTCATCCTTATCAAATATCTCTTTCTACATTTGATCTCTTTCATGTCTCTGCCAGGTCTTCTGAAAAACAAAATGATTGTATAGATTAAAGAGTACAGACTGAATTGTTGGTGAGGGAAATTCTTGCACTGGAGCTTTCTTTTTCTTTTCTTTGGCATCTTACTGAAAGTACTCGGTGAACCATGTGGATTTGTAGGGCATAATGGAGACATTGGAATAAACAAGGTGTTGCAGAGGAGTAGGTTGAACATTCACAAGAATGCTCTCTTGTATTACATCAGAGCTTAGCTCAGGCATTCCCTGATCATCCTGTGGCATGCTATTATCAGGTTCTTACACATTTTGAGATTCCTTCACATTTTGAGGTTCTACCCACACGGGGGAGTCATCAGGAATGTTTTCAATAGAGGGTTCTAGAGTAGGTTTTGGTGCTGGAACATTTGGATTTCCAGAAGAAGGCGGAGACACTTGTCCTTGCATGCAAGGGCTTCTATGCACATTTGCCTCTTCAACCACTGCAATTTTAGTTTGGTGGGATCTTTTTGGCTTTTGTGATGTAGGAGTAGACTCTACAAGAATAGACGCTATAGGACTCGACCTTTTTCTCTTATTTATTTGAACTGTAGGGTTTTGAATTTCACCTTCTAGGTTAGGGATTTCTTTTTGAACTTTATGTTTGCCTTTCTTTGTGGAATAAGTAGGTATATTACTCTCTATATTAGGCTCAAAATTCTTGTTTCCTGGGGACAACTCTGGTTCTTTTCCTTTTTTAGCTATTTCTTCACTAGGCCCAAAAGACTCTACTTCATTCCCTAGAGGTTGAGCAATAGGGTTAACTTGGGGTTGCAAGCCTTTAAACTAAACAAATTCTTCCCAAGACATGGGAGAGACATCCCTAAGGGATTTTTCAACCAAAAGCTTTATTAGGGCATGGTGGCTTATGGAATTTGCATTACCCTTTTGTGTTTCCTCAGCACTAATGCTTAACATATTATAGATAAAATTAGGAATATTGACCTAAATATTATGCCTTATACAACTAAGCAGTTTAAAATGGTGGGCATGCAGGTTTGAGAATCTTCCTTCACAAGTTAAATACCTAATAATGTGGGTAGCTAATTCTAGAAATGGTGGTAGAAGAGGCAATCTCTTGCATCCCTGCTTAGTGATTTCAAGTGGAGGATCACTTGGTCAGGAGAATTGAGTTCGAGATGACCTGGTGTCATCTTGTTAGGATAGTGCTCTCCAATGACTAGTAATCTGGTGACCTCTACAATTCTTTCCTTAGTAGCAACAACTGTTAAACCCCAGATATTTTCTTGTCCCTCTTCAAAAGTGCCCATAAATTCTACTGCAACATCCACATTAAATTCTATCAACTGGAGAAAATACCCCAACCAGCCACATGCATTAAATCTATGAACTGCTTCAACATCCACCAGTAAAATACCATGGTGAACCGGTTCATGCCTCTATAGTTTTCCACCCATCTTAGTAATGCCCAATATTTAATTTCTTGCTTTCTAATTTACTACTAATTTTTGGTCTTTGTACACTCTACAAATACCTTCGTCTTGAAATGCATTTTTTAATTCTTGAAAATATTGATTTTATCGCTTACATTACCTCTATTATGCTTGACATGAACAATAATAATGATATTGATTATAGAGGACATCATAACTTTAAGTTTGAGTTATCTCACAATTTAATTATGGTCATTTCTAGTCATTTCAATCTTAGAAAATTAGAAGTTGAAAGTAAGACAAATGTATAGGATTAAAAGAATTAATAGAATGCAGCCTAAGTACAACATTGATGTGAAAAGGATGTGACTAGGGTGGCCTAGGAATAACACTTGGAATTTATTACACTTCCCATGCCCCCTACTAAATATTAACAAGTGTCCTCACTTGATAAATTTTGCACAAGGATGAGAAACTGGCGTAACGCCTATATTATACATGTAATGTAGTACTATATATAATTATTCAAACCTATGTGCTAAAAGTGAGTAAGAAGTTAAAAATTTGTACTTGGTGATTAGTTACCATACACATAAATGCAAGCTGATGAGAGTGTCAATTCTAGCATCTACATAAGAGTGCTGACGTGGTATTTATTGAAAGCATTAAAATAGAAATTGTGGGTGACGTGGTATTTGAGTGGGTGGTAGAAAGAGAAATGAGATGAGTTGGTGAGAAGAAGAGAGAAAAGTGAATGAAGAAGTATGCCTCATATTAAATGAAGTTTTATTATGGGTAATTTCGAAGGCATGTTATGGTGAGGCTGCAGGAGGAAGGCTTTCACCTTCTACTGCAGGAACTATTTCTTGAGGTGTTGTTAAACTTTGCATGTTGAACTGCTGCAAGAATTCTTCCTTGGTTTGAGGCTTGTGATACAAGCATAGGTAGTGTCTATTTACAATTAGTTTAAATTAGACTAGATCAAGTGTGGTCAGTTGGATGGCTCCATTATTAAAGACATATTGAATTTCATATGGGCCCATCCATCTGGTCTACAGCTTTCCTAGAATTTCCTTGAATCAAGAATCATACAATAGAGCCCAATCACCTACTTGAAAGTGCTTATTCTTGATATGTGAATCATGCCACCTCCTCCTTTGGTTTTGTAATAGCTATGTTCTCTCCAATGCTGATTTTTGCATTTTATCTAAGGAATTGAGGCAGATTAGGCATTCTTCTTGTGCTGCAGGAAGGTTGATGTTCAACTCCAAAGTTGTGCGCAATGTTTTGTATTCAAATTCTATGGGCAACATTGCTACCTTTCCATATACCAATTCAAATGGTGTGAACCCTGTTGTGGTCTTCCATGTTGTACAATAAGCCTAGACTACTTTAGTTAACCGACTGCTCCAATCCCTGAAATGTAATTGCATTGTCTTTGTTAATATTGTCTCTATCTCTCTATTGGTGACCTCTGCCTGTCTATTCACTTGTGGATGGTAAGGGCTAGACTTTTGATGCCTTATGCTATACTCATTTATTAGCTCACTGATCAAATTTAAAGTGAACTATGCTCCTTGGTCTATTACTAATTCTCTTGGGACTCCATAATGGGTAAAAATGTCCTCATATAAGAATTTGGCTACTTTTTGATCTCTAGCATTCTACATTGCTTTCACTTCCACCCACTTTGTCAGATAATCTGTGCATACCAGGATGTAATATTTTCCATTTGATGGAGGATCAATTGGTCCTATGAAGTCCATACCCCATTTATCAAAGGGTGTCATCACCACTTGTGGATTAAGTGGCATCTCATCTGATTTTGTTGGACAACCCATCCTTTGGCATTTATCACATTTTTTTGTATAGCTAGCTATATCTTTATGTAATGTTGGCCAATAATATCCTATTGTTAAGATTTTCAAGGTTGGTCTCTTTGATACAAAGTGACCTCCACATGGCTCATCATGACAATCATGGAGTATATCATATATTTCATCTTCTCTCACACACCTCCTCATGATCTAATCTGGACCAGTATAAAATAGATTGTTATCTATCCATGAAAATTGAAAGCTTTTCTTTGCAAGCTTTTTCCTATCATTCTGAGAAAAATATGGGGGCATCTTATTTGCTACAAGATAATTGGCTATGTCAGCATACCATGGGTTCTTGATTTCTATGTGGAACAAGTGTTCAACGGGAAATGTATCTTCAACTTGAGTTGTGTCTTCATCAGTATTTTGAAGTCTAAACAAGTAGTCAACAACTACATTTTCCTTCCCTAGCTTATCAACAATTGTTATATCAAATTCCTGCAATACTAAAATCCATCTTGCCAGTTTGTCTGTTATAAAAAAATTTTTCATCAGATATTTTATTCCTAAGTGATCAGTGTGAACAAAAATGGGATAGCCTATGACATAGTGTCAGAATTTTTTCAATGCATAAACTACAGCTAGGAGTTCCTTTTCAGTAACTGTGTAGTTTAATTCAGGGCCATGGAGGCTTTTACTGATATAGTAAATTGCATTCTCAAGGTTAGTAGGCTTTTGTCCTAGCATAGCACCTATGGAATAATCTAATGCATGTGTATGGATGTGGAGTGGAATAGACCAATCGGGCCCTTTTAGGACTGGTGCAGTTGTTAGAAGTTTCTTTAGCTGCGGGAAGGACTCATCACATGCTTGTGTCCATATAAATTCAACTTCTTTTGTAAGAAATGTGTACAGAGGACTAGCAATTTGACTAAAATTTTGAATAAAGTGTCTATAGTATCCAGCATGTCCTAAGAAAGATCTTACATGTTTTTTCTTAGTAGGGGTAGGTAATGTGAGTATTACCTCAACTTTAGTTGGGTCCACTTGAATTCCTACTACTGAAATAAAATGCCTAAGTACTACTCCTTCTTGCATCATCATAAAGCATTTCTCACTATTAAGGGATAGATTATGTTCCTTACATTAGATTAGTACCTTTTCAAGATTCTTCAAAGCCTCTTCAAATGTCACTCCAAATGATGTAAATTCATCCATATATATCTCCATACAGTCATGTGATATATCAGCAAAAATATTAATTATAGGCCTCTAGAATGTTGCTGGAGCATTGCACAACCCAAAAGGTAGGACTAAATATGCATATGTCCCCCATGGACATGTGAATTTTGTCTTCTCCTAGTCTTCTAGAGTAATAGTTATCTAATTGTATCCACTATATCCATGAAGAAAAGAAAAGTACTTCTGACCAGCTAAAGTATCAAGTACTTGGTCAATGAATGGTAATGGGAAGTGATATTTCTTGGTATGTTTGTTTAACTCCATGTAATACACATAGATGCTCCATTTACCCCCATTTTTGGGCACTATAACCAAAGGTGATACCCATTTACTATCAACTATAGGATATATAAATCCAGCATCTAATAACTTTTGTAATTTTGTTTTGACTATCTCCCTTAATGTTGGGTTTATCCTCCTTTGGGGTTGATGGAGTGGTAGACTTCCTTCATTGATATAAATCCTTTGAGTACATAGTGTAGGGCATAATCCTTTCATGTCCCCATAGTCCCATGCAAAGGCTTTCTCATGTGTTTGCAACAGTTTGGTTAGTTGCTCCATCTATTGTGAAGGAAGATTATTATTCACATGGAGATTATGACCCTTAGAAAGCTCAATAGTAGTTGTAAGGTTGAGCATGGACACTTTAGGGATAGGACTTGTGTTTACTTCACTAGGTAACAACTGATGGATAATATTGGGTTCAAAAGGTAATACACAGTTCTCAAAATTGTCTTCATATGTAGTTAGTTCTAACACAGGACTCTCAAATATATCTTTGATTACAACACAATCATTATTAAGAATGCTCTAAATGACTTCATCTTCTTCTTGAAGCTTTAGAAAATATTTCCTATGTAACATCATGAGTTGAACCACATAATTCAGTTCTTCTTCCCCATCTCCTAAATCTGGCCATATAGGTGTACTTAAATATGCTTGCGGTTGAGCTGGAGGATATAATGCTAGTTTCTTAGTGGCTTTCCCATTTGAAATTGTCATGTTCCCTAATCTAAAACTAATGTTTTCATCAGCTATTGCTAACCATGGACCTCCTAGGATAATAGAGTAACCAGCAAGATTGACCTTTGCTAGTAGAATCATGAAATTAGCAGGGTACTCCCAAGAATCTAAGGCAACTATTATGTCTTCTATCATTCCATTAGGGGTGATAGTAGAGTTGTCTGCTAATTGCAATATTGTTGGAGTAGCTCTCAACCCTTAAATGCTGAGTTTATTCATAATATCCTTAGTCATTACATTGATGGCATCACCTAAGTCTATTAATGCATTTTTTATAGACTGACCATTAATGATGATGTTCACAACTGGACTCCCTAGATCTAAATATTTTGGTATTACCAATTTTGCTAACATAATATCAGCCAACTGTCCTATAACATGAACTATTGTAGGATCCTTTTTCTTTCTTCCAAGCTTCTTAATACAAGCTTATTTTATTTCTTTTCCATAAACTGGGACATCCTTCATTGCTTGAAATAGGGGAATCTGGGCATGCATGTTCTTTAGCTGGTCAATGATATCAAATGGTTGGTCTTCTTTTGGTATGGGCTTTTCCATGCTAAGCCTCTAAGGAAAAGGTGGTTTAACTGATGTATGAGCATTAGCTAAATTGGAAACATTTCATGGGGCTACAATATTTGGCAAAGAATTCTCTGAAATTGGTACCAATGATGTAGGAAGGTCTGGCACTTCAGTGATAAGAGGTGGTTTAGGTGCAGGCAAAGTAGTACCTGATCTTAAATGTATATCAGCTATGTTAAGTGCATAGGAGAGGTACTGCTAAGCATTGGTAGCATACATTTTCTATTGTGGTTGTTGACTATTGGGATTTGGTTGTGGTTGAGCAAGTAACTATGTTTTCTTTTGGGGACCTATATTTGTAGGTGGTGGAATTATTGCAGGTATATGTGTTGGAGGTGGTAAAGGTGGATATCCAGGATTTGGATTAGGCCATTGCTGAGGTCCTCTCCACTAGTTAGTGGGCTGCCAATTCCCTTGTGGATGTTTCCATTGGTTTAGAAATTGTGGCCATTGGGGTTGTTGTGTAGGATACCATTGATTCTATTGATTATTTGGCCAAGCATTATTCCAAGTGGGTTGATTATATTGTGGAGGACTTTGGACATTCTAGTTTTGCCACTGACTATTATAAGAATTTGAAATTTGTAATGGTTCTTGAGGCATACCTTTTCTCATTGCCCATGGCTGACATTGAGAAACAAATAATACTTGCTCATCCTCTCCTATCTTTAAGTATTCAGTTGGAAGATGTTGATTCTCTAGGTTTGTGACCAATTTGCACTGATAATCCTTATTTTGTTTGTGGCAATGGGGATAGTATTCAGCTAGTTGTGCCTCCATGTCAGCATGCTTTTTCTTGGTAGTCATTGTGTCTAGGTGTGTAATGACATCATTTATGATGTCTTGCTTGAAGTCTAACAATAGGTTTGAAATCTCCATCTTTGAAATACCAGAGCCACTTCCTTTAGCCACTGTTGAGCGGAATCCCCTTCCTTTCTTCACTGCTACTCTAGAATAGCTCAAACAAATCTTCTAAAGATCATCCCAAGAATATTGAGATATATCTCCTCCAGACATGAGGTCCAAGGCTTCAAGATAGTTTTCATTCACTCCTCTTAGAAAAATCAGCTTCTTTGAATCTTCTTGCAATGCATGTTGAGGGTTTTTTTGTAAGTTAAATAAGAAGCATGATATGTAGTCCTCTAATGTCTCATCTTCCCTTTGTGACATTCAAAAAATTTCATCTCCTTTTGAATCACTCCCCTTGTAGTATCCCTTATACTTCCTTAGAAATAAATCTCTCATCTCTTCCCAATTTGCTACTGCATTTTCTCCTAAGCCCATGAACCATCTGAGAGCTGACTCCTTCAATGTTGATGGAAATGGCTTAAACTTATGACTATTAGTATTATAGTCAAAACTTTGACACAGTATGTCAAACTTGAACAAAAAGCTATCAGGATCCTCTATGATGAGGCAATAGAACTTTGGTAGTGTTGAAGTAGGTATATTCTTGAGGTTAGGATTGCTCATAAGTGTGTGTGTGAAAATTGTACTTGAATCTGTAGACACAACACTTCAGTAAAACATTAGAGGTTAGCTATAATCAAAATCGTGCAAAATTGAAATCTAATCTAACCAAGCGATTTACTACCTTCTAATAGGTGCGAGATTGATGTTCTCAGATTGTAATCAAGATCAGTGACCTAGACGACACCTAAATGAAGGATTTGAATGCAATTGATCTAGATATGAGATTGAATGCAATTAAGCTAAAAAAATTTTTGATTTTACGATGCAATAAGGAATGAAAACTTGATATGAATCTATGCTAGATGAAATTGATATGCAATGCTAATCTAACAATGATCTGCAATATGAATGCAAAAATAAGATTGATCTCACAAAGATGTTGATTCGCAAGAGCTTTGATTCTCCCAATTCCAATTCTCTAGCGTGATTGTGGAAATTTGTGGATTGATCTTGGCAACGTAATTGTGCAAATTTGTGGATTGATTTGTGAAGATCTGAACCCTTAATTTATAGAAATCTAGGGCTTTGGAGGTGCATGGAAAAAGCCATAAATCACTCAAATAACTCAACTTGACTTTTGAGTTATTTTTAAATAAAGATAATTAAGTCACAAAAATCATGCAAAAGCACAGTTCAACTCGAATTAGAAGTTTAGATCAACTTTAAAACTCAAAAAGATGTTGAGTTTCAAAAAGCTAACAACTTGCATTGATTTTCCAATTTTGAGTTTAACTGGTCCTTGAATGTGTACATGGATAATTATGATTTAATAAATAAATAAAGTGATTTATTCTCAACTTAACTGCTTTTTGAAATAAAATAATTAATTTATGGGTTAATTAACTATTTTATCAAACTTTTATTAAAAACTATATTATTAAATAATGACAACATGCTTTAATTAATTAAATAAGAATTTAATCAATTATTCATATGATATTAGATTTATTGTCAAAATTAAATAATACAATTAATAATAGATAGAATTAAATTTAATTAAATAATTAAGTGGCAAATATTAAATCTAATTAATTAAATATGCAAAATATTTAATTAATCAAACTTTAGGATAAATTTGATTTATTGCCAAATAATTATTAAATTAAAGATAATTAAAATAATTAAGAATATTGCTAGGAATATTCCCTGATGTAGAATTTAAGATAATCAATTAGGATTCGATGATGTTTAGATGTGCCTTAGATTAGGACTTTGATGTTGATTTCGTTCAATTTGTAGATATAGAAGATTAATGAACGTATAGCCCATTTTTGGGGTATTACATTTTGCCCCTCTTTGAATTACTGTGTGAAGCGCAGTGGTTCAAAGATAGTCTGTGTTTGATAAAGATATGAAATTGATTGATATTGATAATTGATATGAGACAAAAGCTGATTGATATTGATTTGATATGGAGATAATAGGTCCTGAGTGACCAAAGATAATGTTCACTATAACAGCAAATGAACCTATGATTGCGAAAAAGTGTCAAAACACCTGATTCCAAACCTTAGGATTGCTAAGAAGTGAGTGACCGGTTCTAGACTCGATTGTCTTAGCAGAACTAGCAGGTATCACATCCGAATCCTTCAGTTGCCGAAGAACCAAGGAAAGTACACTATGATCCGATGGTTGCAAAAACTGATACAGTTTACAAGATTAGGAGAATACCAGATTGATATGGATCTTGATGAATCTGACATGCCCCAAGTGATGATAGATTTGTCCCGAGCGATGAGGACTTTTGATGAATCAGTAACTAGATGTGATTGTTTGTCTTGATCATTGATGAAAGATATTGATAGACTATAAAGATATGATTTCAAATTTGATTACAGACTTTGAATTGATGTCCAATACCATGCCCCCTTCGGGATTAAAATTGAAATCTGACAAGAAAAGTCAGTGTTGAGAGTTCAGAAGCATGTAAATTGATTTGAGAAGTGGTTATATACGTCCAGGAATGCATTCTGCATCATTGGAAGGTCCCAAAAGACCAATTTTGACTAGGCTAAACCATGAGTTGACCATAGTTAACCAAGTTGAAATTTTGATAGTTTGATGTAAGATAATCAGTTAAGTTGAATACTGGATTTTTGTGATGATCGAAGGTCGAATATGCAAGCAGTTAATAATATGAATGATCTCAGATTTTAATTTTGATCCTGAAAAAGGATTCTACTTGCTGTTTCATTGGAGGAACCTTCGTGTGAGATTCAGCTCTCGTTAGATTTGAAAATGTGATTGAAGAATTGTTTAAGCTTTGAAGTTTATCCAACCATTGTGAGATCATGCAAACATGCAAAATGTAAAGAAACATGCAGAATGAAATGCAACTTAAGACCTAGGACCTAGTCACTGATCATATGTCGATTTGTTATCATCATTGAACTTTTAGGTAACCAGATAAATCAATACAATGCCCACTAGCTATGAAACCATAGACATATGAATATCAATTTGTATGTGCAAGAATCAATACAACACCCACTAGTCAACAACCATGGATATATGAATATTGATTTTATTTTCGGAATGTCAGAGTAGATATAAGCACCAAGGCACAAACGCCAGGATGACCTGAATATCATGTCCATTTTGATATAGCAATTTGTATAAGCATCAAAACATAAACGTCATGATGACCTTAATACACCTTGCATGACAAACACATCAAACACCCAGGAGATTATCCTAAATCCAGTGTGAATTACCCGTAATGACCCTTTATCATTCACATCCTTAGGTAAGATCGTGTTTCACAGTAGAAGAAAGAACTCACTCAAAAAGAAAATAGTTAGATCAAACTTCCTTGAATTTTTCTGGGTATCAATGGTCAAGGTACGCATGGCCATCCAATTCAAGATAGAGGCTCTTACAGTCGGACACCATTTCAATCCATAATTTTCAAAGTTGTTAGATTTTCACATACAAGCAGAAGACAAAGAAAAGATTATGCCCCCAGTCATCACTCTCTAAATCCTATAAAGGACATCATCGAAGAGCTCAAAGGGACACAATATTTAAAAATCTCAATGTGAATCAGTAAGCATACAAGGAGATAAAAGCATGTAAAAAGCATAGATTGTTTTCAGTTGAGTTTTGATATTTGATTGCGTTGTTGTAGATGCAAAATCCTTTCTGGAGACAAGACTGACTGACTGACTCACATGAAGCTTCAAAGGACTCTAACTAGATATGATCCATCTAAGATACATGGGAGACCATAGGATATGACATTGATTGCTCCCAAGTGTTAAACATTGATAGGATACAGACGCTTGAGTTGATTGGTGTACAGACCGACTTATTGAAAACTGGAAATGCAGAAACAAACCGGGAGATATGTACAAACTAAAGCAAGACTGAAAGCTAGGAAAGACCAAGATTGCACTGATAGATGGAGCATTTGGAACAAGTGGCACCTGTTTGTCGGGTTTTCACCATCTTGGTAGAGATTCTATTTTTGCTACCAAGGTGCCTGTTTCCAGGTTTTCACCAAGGCACTTTTTTTTTTTTCTTTTTTTTTTGTACTTTGCATTTTTCAATTTTTTTGAATTTTTGATATTTTTCAATTTTTTTGAATTTTTGATTTTTATTTTTATTTTTTTGTGAATCATCAAGGCGCCTATTGCTAGGTTTTCACCAAGATGTTCATTTTTTCAGGACTTTTTCTGATTTTTAAGATTTTTTCAGGACATTTACCAAGCACTAAATGCCTTAGGCGTAGAATTTCTTCAGATGGAGAACGTTATTGGTTCTCAGAGCTGTTCTCCTTCAATCGTTGAGAGTTGATAGGCACCAGAGCCAAAAGTAGCAGTGATAACAAAGGGACCCAGCCAATTAGGTTCGAACTTCCCCTTGCGTTCTTGATGTGATTGATTTTTAGGATTTTCTCTCAACACTAGATCGCCAACCTGAAATTCTGTCTGACTTTCTTGTTGTAGCCTCTAGACATTCTTTTCTGATACACTCTGAGACAATCATACACTGCTTGCCTGTGCTCATCTAGTAATTCAAGTTCTTGTAACCTAGACACTCTGTAGTCTTCATCAGTGACAAGTCCATGCATTCTAATTTTGAGTGATGGGATTTCAACCTCAATAGGTAGTACCGCTTCAGACCCATAAACTAAAGCGAAAGGTGTAGCCCCTGTAGGCATTCTAATACTAGTTCTGTATGCCCAGTGAGCTAGATTGATCATGAGATGCCAGTCTCTTCCTATTTTATTCACTGTTCTGTGCAAGATTTTCAAGAGATTTTTGTTTGAAGCTTCAGCTTGTCCATTCCCTTGAGGATAGTAGATAGATGACCAATGTTGAGTAATCTTGAATTTGGCACATAAGTCATCTAGGTCCTTATTTTTGAATTGTCCCCCATTGTCTGTGACTATGGAATGAGGGATCCCATATCTGCAAATGATGTAGTTTAGGATCAACATAGAGATCTATTTCCCCATTGCTTGTGTTAGAGGAACTGCTTCTACCCATTTTGTAAAATAATCTGTAGCTATGATTATATGGGTATGTCCATTAGAAGAGTGCGGATGGATAGCGCCTATGAGATCAAATGCCCATTGTTGAAAAGGCCATTATGTAGTAAAGGGAATTAGATCTC
Source organism: Chamaecyparis obtusa (assembly GCA_027943335.1). Taxonomy (NCBI): domain Eukaryota; kingdom Viridiplantae; phylum Streptophyta; class Pinopsida; order Cupressales; family Cupressaceae; genus Chamaecyparis; species Chamaecyparis obtusa. Next base: position 501,888 of record BSBK01000225.1, on the reverse strand, counting down.
TCCCTAGAGCATGAATCAAGTTGCCATGTACTTGACACTGTTGATAGTTTTTAGCAAATTTAATAGCCTCTTTCTCCATTTCAGGCCAATAGTACCTAGCCCTAATAAGTTTTCGAGCTAAAGTTAAACCATTTGAGTGTGATCCACATATACCCTCATGGACTTCCTCTAATGCACATTGAGACTCTTCCCATTCTAAACATCTAAGCAGTGTACCATCTAGACCTCATTTGTACAGATCATTACCAATGATGACATATCGGGATGCGGATCGGATAAGTTTTCATTTCTCAAAATAGTTAAAGGACTCAGGGATGATTTGGTCATGGGGATAGGAGAACAGATTTTTATAGCGAGATGAGTCATAACCTACAACAGTGTAGATCATGCAGGTTTCAAGGGAGTCATATGCAGGATAGGATAGGGTTTCCACCAGGAACTCATAGAATAGCTCATCTTCAGGCTACTGTAAGAGAGTAGATAGTGTCACCATTGCATCAGTAGCCTTATTCTCCATTCTAGGTATTTGCTCAAGTGTGATAGAGATGAATTATTTCTTTAAATCATCTACCATTCTCTTGTAAGGAATGAGCTTTTCATCTTTGGTTTGGTACACATCATTGACTTGGTGGATAACCAGTTGTGAGTCTCCATGAATGTGTATCTCGGTAACTCTCCACTATATTGCCATTTTCATACCATTGAGAAGTGCCTCATATTCTACAATATTGTTTGTGCAAGAAAACTTTAGTCTGAATGCTTTGGGTATCGAGTATCCTTGAGGAGTGATGAACAATATGCTTGCTCCAGATCCATTCTATGTGTAGGAGCCATCAAAGAATAACCGCCATGCTCTAGAAGAGAGGTGCATAATAGAGGAATCAGGAAATTCCATTTGCATGGGTGTATTATCAAACAGTGGTGCTTCAGCTAATTGATCAGCAATGACCTATCCTTTGATAGCTTTTCTTTCAACATATTCAATGTCAAATTCGCTCAAGAGCATGACCCATTTAGGTAATCTACCTGTGAGGGCAGCTTTGCTTAGTAGGTACTTCAGTGGATCAATCTTAGCTACCAAATGAGTGGTATGAGCTAACATGTAATGTCTTAGTTTTTGTGATGCAAAGATCACAGCTAGACATGCCTTCTCTATCATTGAGTAGTTCTTCTCATAAGTCACTAAGGTTCTGCTGATATAGTAGATGGCTCTTTCCTTCTTGTTCTCATCATGCTGTGCTAGTAATGCCCCCAGTGATGTATCTATTGCGGAGACATATAATATTAATGGCTTCCCATGAATGGGAGGCATCAAGATAGGAGGATTCGAGAGATAATTCTTGATATGATCAAAATTCTTTGCACAGTCTTCATTCCATGCAAAGGTCACACCTTTATGTAATGTCTTTGTGAAAGGTTGTGATATGTCAGCTAACTGTGATATGAATCTCCTGATAGATTGCACTCTCCCTTGCAAAGTTTTCATTTGACTGATATTCTCGGGAGGTTGCATCTCGATGATAGCCTTGACTTTAGCCGGATCAACTTCAATACCTTTCTTTGAGACTATGTATCCCAGGAGTTTTCCAGAAGTGACACCAAAAGCACGCTTCTTAAGATTTAGTCGGAGACTAAATTTTTCCATTCTATCAAGGATCATGCTCAAGTCAGTTAGATGTTTAGTTCTGATCATTGATTTTGCTAAGGTATCATCAACATAATCCTCCATTGTTCTATGCATCATATCATGAAAAATAGTTGTCATTGCTCTTTGGTATGTAGCTCCCACATTTTTGAGTCCGAATGGCATAACATTCCAATAGAAGGTTCCCCACGCACATGTGAATGCAATTTTCTCTTGGTCTTCTGGAGCAATTTTGATTTGGTTGTATCCAGAAAAACCATCCATAAGGGAATACATTTCATAGCCCGCAGTCATGTCCACTATCATATCAATGTTAGGTAGTGGAAAGTCATCCTTAGGGCATGCTCTGTTCACGTCTCTAAAGTCTGTGCACACTCTAATTCAACCATCTAGTTTTGAAATAGGTACAATGTTGGAGATCCACTCATCATAGTCTATGAAATGGATGAATCCAACTTTTAGGAGTTTTTCTAGTTCTACTTTGACTAAGAGTGCAACATGAGGATGCATCTTTCTCAATTTTTGCTTGATTGGTTTTACTCCAGGAGTAATGGATAGATGGTGCATAATGAGATTGGGATCCAATCCTGGCATATCTAAATATTTTCATGCAAAATTGATCTTTTTTTCTGATAAGAATCTAGTGAATTTTTGTTTCTCTTCTGTTGATAGAGATTGTGCTACATTTACCAATTGTGGTTCCTCTATTGTACCCAAATTGATGGATTGAGTTGGCTCAATCAGAACTGGAGATCTATCCTGTAAATGACTCAAAAGGACATCAAATATCTCATCCTTAGGTGCCTTAGAGAGGTTTTCACCTTCAGATACATCTTTTCTTTTTACTTTTGTAGGTTCTGAGACTGCCATGAAGTGGTTTTCACCCTCAAAACTCTTTTTCTTTTTATTGTTATTCTTTTGACTAAGATATTTGATATCTGACTCAGTCATGCTGATGCTCAATTTTCTGATGGAAGTCCTCATAGGCTCGACTGCATTGAGGTAGCAAGCAAGGGCATAGTCATTTGGAAAGGTGTAGATATCATGGCTCAAGTTCAGGGAAGTTTGGTCAATAAGATCAGGGTGTTGGATAGTTAAAGCGGGAAATGCTTGGGATATGGTGTTCATAGACATGGATATGTCATCATTGGTCCTAACCCAACGCTCAAGTTCAAAGGTGATATTACAGCTCAAAATGTTCAATTCATGAATAGGCTCAACATCATCATGGGATTCCTCTTCAACCATAGGTGGATCAGACACGTTAAGTTCATTGTTTCACTCTAGACCTACATTGGGTTGAGATACATATTGGTGAATAACATCAATATATTTCTCTATTATAAGCTCATCTTCTTTTGGAATGGCACCCCATTCATAGTCATTTGACTCAGCTTCTGATTCAGGATCTCTAGGAAATCTTAGAAAATGTGTGAAATCAGGATGAATACCCCAAGAAGGATTACCCTCAGTCTCTGACTTGAATTCATATTCATGGGAATCAATGTCAGAATAAGTACCCCCTTCTTCTTGATCAGTTTGATTGCCTTCAAGATTAGCTGGTTCTTATGGTGCAACCATCTCTTGCGCTACAGTAGGTTCTTGTGTTTCTACTATAGTGATTCGCTTTATTGTATCATTTTCCATGTCAAGAAGATTTGTGATTTCTACAAGTAATTGCTCATAGGGGATAAGATCAGAGCTATCTGAATCATCATCAGAGGGTTATGTTTCTTCTTTCTTAAGAAGGGGTTCTCCTGGTGCAATTTGTTCTATGACATGAGAACAACCACCTTTGAGATGATAGGGTTTCTTCTTAAAGCCTAATCCACCAGTATCTTTGTTGGCTCTACCAATATGTGAAATGGGTGTCACAAGACCCTTTCCTCTGATTCCTAGAGGTCCTTGACCAGAATATCCCATCTTGGCTATCAATTTGTTCCCTGGACCATATGAATTAGAAGGGATTGTAGGTGCTATAGACTCACCAGGTTGAACAATTTTAGATTCAGAATCCTCTTTGTATAGCCATGCCAGCACAACTTCATCCTCTTCAAATTATTGCTTGGATACTTGCTCCGCCACAAAATTTCTTTTGTATGCTTCCATAGGTTCCTTAGGTTCTGATTTAGATTGCTTCAAAGATTGTCCATATGACTTGGGTGAGATAGGGAGAGATGTCAGAGACAAGACTGGCTCTATGGTGTATCTGCCATCCCATTTTCTTTGATATTGATCTCTTTAGCAATGTCATCCATCTTAGATGTGGAAGCAACATTTAGCTACTTGATGGAAGATTCTCTGTTATTAGGAACAAGCCTATCGGCACTTTCCTTCAATGTATTGCAAGTTGTACTCAGATCTGCTGGGATAGTAACCTCCACTCCTTCATAGGGAAATTTCAAGCATTGATGGTACATAGAAGGAATGGCTTGCATTTCATGGATCCAAGGTCTCCCTAGAAGGATATTGTAAGCCAATGGTAGATCAAGCACCTGACATGTGGTATCTTTGATGACCGGACCCACTCGGATGGGTAAGACAATGGTACCTTTAGAAGATCTTTCCTATTCATCATAGGCCTTTATGGTGATCTTCTTTCGAGGATCAATAGCCATCTCTAAGAATCCCAAGTATGTGATTAAGTTGTAGGAACAAATGTTGAGGCCTGCGCCCCCATCTATCAACACACGTTTGACTCGATGATTCTAGATCAAGACTTCTATGTGTAAGGGCTGATTATGTGGGTGACTCAAAGAGTTTTCATCTTCCTCTGAAAAGGAGATATATTGCGGAGACGTTAGATGACCAACCATAGTCTGGAACCTATCTAGATCTAGGTTGTCAAGAACATTAGAGCTGAGCAAAGCTTTGTCTAGGAGATCTCTGTGAGCTGGGGATATTTGAAGTAACTCAAACATAGAGATTTTGGCATTGGTATGCTGGAGTTGTTGGAGGATGTTGTAAGATGTAGGTCTTGTATCCTTTGGATTGGAAGATTTCAAGGCAGCCTTCTGTTTAGAAGTAGATGTGAGATTGAAAGGTATCTTAGGGACATTAGATGAACTTGGTGTTTGTCCTTTCAGATGAGCCTGAGCTTGTGATCTGGTAACCGCATTAGCTGAGGAATGATTTATGTCTCTTCATACAATCGTGATGACATTGCAGCTCTCAGAGAGACATGGTTCAACCATATTGATGACAGCATTGTTTCCAGGGTAGGCATAGTTGACTTTTGCCCCCATGTTAGGCTGAGAAGTGGAAACTCCCTTGCCATGTTGTGGAAATGGTTCTGTAAATTGTGTGTGATCATTATTGCTGGTAGGATTATCGATCATGATGTCCCCTTGATCTATCAAGTCTTGAATGGTATGCTTCAAGTGGAAGCATCCATTAGTTTTGTGGCCTTTAGTCCAATGGAAAGCACAGAATTCATTATCTTTCCACCAATATGGTTTTGGATCTAGATCAGGGTTTTGGATTGGTGGTAAAGAGATGATATTATCAGCTATTAGGGTTCTCAGAGTGGATTCCAAAGATTCTCCAAGAGGAGTAAACTTTCATTTATTATCCCACCATTTGAATGGCTTGTTTGGAGATGGTTCAGCAAATTTTTCTCTGACGCTTTAATGGATTTGGTGCCAAGGGTGAGATTGTAGGCCAGTGCCTTTGATGGGGTGTCGATAGTGTCAACAACACCATCAAAGATGATACCTTTGTTTCTATTCCAGCTCTTGTTTTTATCTTTTGAGCTAGATCCAGATTCAGACTTGTCCTTTTGAAGTGTGATTTCTCCTTTCTTGACAAGTACTTTCTCAATCTTGATTGCATTATCCACCATTTTATCAAAAGATACATGATCTTGCATTTGTAATGGATAGTTGAGCTTTGGAACAAGGTTATTGATAAAGATTTCAAGTTTCTCCATTTCGGGAGTTGGTCTAGCATATAAAAACTTCTTTCACCACCTCTTGAGAAAAGTTAGGAATGATTCCCCTGGATATTGCTTGAGGTTATAGATATCAATCATGGTAATCAGATGTTGAATATTGTAGGAATATTGTTGATAAAACAATTTAATCAATTCCTCAAAATTTTTGATCGTAGAAGGTAATCTCAAAAACCATTGAATGGATGCTCCTCCCAAGGATCTAGGAAAAAGATGCATCAGATAGGTTGGTTCATGCATGAATTCCATGGAGTGCGTACAAAACTCTCTGACATGATCTTGAGGATCAGAGTGTCCATCATATTTGTCATACTTTGGTATCTCCACTTTCTTTGTAAATGGTGGCATATACAAGTTTTTTTTGAACGGAAAAGGACATAGGGCCTCCATGGAGAGCTCTTTAGGTTCCTTCTCTTTCTTAAGATTGTTAAGTTCAACTTGCATAGCATGCATCTATCTTGTCATAGCTATGAGTGGAGTTTCTTCCTCATGTGTGATGATATCTTAGACATTGAAGTGAGGAGGAAGTTTAGCTCCTTCCTGGGCTAATTGTAAAAAGTATGCCTCTCTATCCACTTTCAAGAAATGCCTCATCATTCTTTTGAATTCATCATCATTCTGACATCGATGGATTTCAGAGGGTGTAGGTTCTTGGTCAGAATTATGTTGAGAATGGGGTCCTTGGGATCCTCCTCCTAGAGAACCATGGTTTGTCCCTGCTTGAGACATGATAGGAGTTTTTGGACTCTCTAGAATAGATTGAGGAGGAGTTTGCTGATTACCTCTGTGAGTTGATAGAGGAGGTAGGTAACCAGTTTTTAATCAAAAGTTACCGAGACCGTCATCTTCGTAGATACCGGACTTGATGAGTTATTCAAGAGTTGGACCCGAGGTATTGGGTAAAAGTAAGTTCTGAGATGTTTCTTCTGATTTCTTGTGTGAAGAAGCTCTGGTCTCCACCATTAACTTTGAATGAAATAGAAGAAAAGGACAAAGACAACTGAAGATTGATTTGATTCAAGAAAATTGAATGACGCAACCTTGTCAAGATTATGATTGTTTTGAAGATCTGATGAGATGTGGGTGAAGGAAAATGTGCCCTAGATGTATGGGATAGATCGCCCAAAAGATAGCAAACATGAGTTCCCAACACTTAGTCTATTTTTGAAGATTGATAGTTATGAAAAGGTTTTGACATGAGATAAAAAGGACTCAAATTGATCAAAAAGAAGGCTAGATCAAATTCAAAAGATCAATCTTAGAAAATGGTAGAATGCTCAATAGCTACTACTCTGTTCCTGACACAATGATATTTTTGACAGATTCTGGAACTAGGCTGGAAACATTGGATATCTTGCAATTTGACAATTTTTGACAACTCTCTCAAATTTTTCCAAATGACACTCTGCAGACTCATACAACACTGGGTAGTCTATGAAATGACAGTTGCTAAACTTGTACGATAGTTGGGTAGCAATGAAAGGACAGTTGTCAATATCATACGATAGTTGCTAACAGGGTTTTGACTTTCTTGAATTTGCTAGTTTGAAAACTCGTACGACACTGGGTTCTCAATCATACAACAGATGGGCAATACTGAAATGACACTTGACAAAAATCATATGACTTTTGACTCCAGAAAGAATTTTACATCAAATTTTGCAAAACTTAAGGTTTTCAGTTTTGGATTGTTTGCAAATTGTACTATCCAGATTTTGAAGGTTATACCAGATTTGATCATTTTTAATAGCCAAGCAGATAAACAAGCGTGCAAAATAGCAAGCAAGTGATTCCAAGCACGTCTAAAAACAATGAACAAGGGGAAAAGCAACCTTGCGCATGAACAATCAAGTGACCAAATTGTGCCAATCCCTGAGAGTACTAATTGTGTATGTTCTGAAAAGTTTTGCAATAACACACATATACCTGAGAATGAAAAATTGGCCTCTCTAGGGTTTTTAGTAATGGTTTGACTCTGCAACTTTTATGATTCAAAGGGGTGAACTCCAATCCCGGCGCACCAAGGTTTTGACACAGTCTAAGAACTTAATCTTCAAGAGCTGCTAGGGAGATCTGACAACCCAACAATGAATCATACCCATGGAGATTTCTTCCACAAGGACATTTATATAGCGGCTGTCACTACCACATCTGAAATGGCTATGACCACTTGAGGTTCCATCAACGCAGTTTTCCCTATGAAGGGATCATCTGCTATGGTTAACCCTCTCTAAAGGTGACTCATAGATTTATACCACAAGGGGACTTGGCTCCAGATTCAAGGTCTTGACACCTCTTCACTTTTAACCCAAACAAAGCAAGCAGATGAATCCGACACACTAAGACAAAGTTTGTTTCACCAAGGTTTGTGATATCAACTCCACGTGATCTATCAACCTTTCTGGGGAGAGAATGTATCAATCAATAAGAGAAGATGCACTAACCAATTTTGATTCACCAAAGCTCATGATATCAACCCTACGTGATCTATCAACCTCTCCGGAGAGAGAATGTATCGATCAATAAGAGAAGATGCACTAACCAAGTTGAATGTGAAATGCACTAAGTATCCTCCCTACCTACAAGGATTCTATCGTCAAGAAAGATTTCTCTAGGAATCCAATCTCTCAAGAATCATGAATAGTGTTCATAGAGCCTAATTACTATGTGAGCACAGATATATTCCCGAAAGCAAATCTACCAAAAGTACCCAAAAAGAAGAAAGAGGAACACTTAACACTTAAAGTGAATATGAGATGAGTCCACAAGGTGGAACACTTAACACCTCACACAAGCTGAAAATGAGTCCCCAACTTAGAAAACAAGTGAGTTCCTAAAAACACAAAAGGGTTGCCAAGTGGAACACTTAACACTTTTGTCCTGTTGATCCCTCCCCTTTATGGCACTGAGATTGCAACCACGGGGCAGAAATGAGGGGTTGGCGGATTAGCGAGTCCAATAACCCAAGATAGCAATCAAGATCAATCACAAGTATTCTAAGACTACTTAATGAATCCTTAAGGGATCACAACCTAGTATCAAATTATGCAAGTGTGTAGAAATAGATCAAAAGCATGAAAAGATGCACACAAGCTTAACACGTGAGAGATTTATTTTAAGTCCAAATTGAAATATTTTCAGAACAAGGAGAATACCTCATGATCCTCGCAATGCACTTAGTAGATTTTACTTGATTTTTAGCAATTCTTGCACTTTTCCCAATCAAAATCAGCAGAAATTAATCAAAAATAGTAAATTTCAATTGTTAGGGTTAGCTGTCAGTCAAAATCCAAAAATCAAATCTGACAAACTATCTGCAAAAATGAAACGACAAGTGAAATCTGGTACCAAAACTCGTACGACAGTGGGTATGCACCTAGACGACAGTCCAGAAACTCGTATGACACTGGGTATGCTACCATACGACAGTTGAGCTCCCAAACGATAGTGGGTATGTGATGAAACAAGTCTCAATCCGATAGACTATTGTATGAAAGTGGGTCCAGTATCATACGACAGTGGGTATGCTCCCATATGACATTTGTCAGAAACTCGTATGACAGATGTACGGACAAAAATTAAAAATCATAGTTTTGCATAGATCTCGAGAAGAAAAAGACAAAAATTGATAGAATTGAATTGGAAACCCATTTCAGGGCCCCACGGTGGGTGCCAGAAATGTGTGTGTGAAAATTGTACCTAAATCTATAGACACAACACTTCAGTAAAACATTAGAGGTTAGCTATAATCAAAATCGTGCAAAATTGAAATCTAATCTAACCAAGTGATTTACTGCCTTCTAATAGGTGTGAGATTGATGTTCTCAGATTGTAATTGAGATCAGTGACCTAGACGACACCTAAATGAAGGATTTGAATGCAATTGATCTAGATATGAGATTGAATGCAATTAAGCTATTTTTTTTTGGATTTTATGATGCAATAAAGAATGAAAACTTGATATGAATCTATGCTAGATGAAATTGATATGCTATGAATGCTATTTGAAAATTGATATGCAATGCTAATCTAACAATGATATGTAATATGAATGCAAAAATAAGATTGATCTCACAAAGATGTTGATTCGCAAGAGCTTTGATTCTCCCAATTCTAATTCTCCAGTGTGATTGTGCAAATTTGTGGATTGATTTGTGAAGATCTGAAGCCTTAATTTATAGAAATCCAGGGCTTTGGAGGTGCATGGAAAAAGCCATAAATCACTCAAATAACTCAACTTGATTTTTGAGTTATTTTTAAATAAAGATAATTAAGTCACAAAAATCATGCAAAAGCACAGTTCAACTTGAATTAGAAGTTTAGATCAACTTTAAAACTCAAAAAGATGTTGAGTTTCAAAAAGCTAACAACTTGCATTGATTTTCCAATTTTGAGTTTAACTGGTCCTTGAATGTGCACATGGATAATTATGATTTAATAAATAAATAAAGTGATTTATTCTCAACTTAACTACTTTTTGAAATAAAATAATTAATTTATGGGTTAATTAACTATTTTATCAAACTTTTATTAAAAACTATATTATTAAATAATGACAACATGCTTTAATTAATTAAATAAGAATTTAATCAATTATTCATATGATATTAGATTTATTGTCAAAATTAAATAATACAATTAATAATAGATAGAATTAAATTTAATTAAACAATTAAGTGGCAAATATTAAATCTCATTAATTAAATATGCAAAATAATTAATTAATCAAACTTTAGGATAAATGTGATTTATTGCCAAATAATTATTAAATTAAAGATAATTAAAATAATTAAGAATATTGCTAGGAATATTCCCTGATGCAGAATTTAATATAATCAATTAGGATTTGATGATGTTTAGATGTGCCTTAGATTAGGACTTTGATGTTGATTTCGTTCGATTTGAAGATATAGAAGATTAATGAACTTATAGCCCATTTTTGGGGTATTACAATAAGACTTGGAATAGGAAATGGAAATGTAGGATCTTCCATTACTGGAGGTATTGGATATTGAAACTGTGGCTAGAAAGTATTATTGACTAGAGGGTTTTGGACAATAGGTGGTCCTAGATTGGGATTATTATGGAAACTAGCTAATATTTCTGCAAAAGGATGGAGGTCAAATGTTTAATGAGTGTCTTCTTCTATTGAAGATGATGCAACAAACTCAGAACTTGCGTCAAGAAATGGTAACTCAAGTTCTACAAATTCTTCTTTCAGTTTAACAGGTTCTTTTAGAAGAAATTTGCCATGAACATCTCACCTTCTTTGATGCATGCAAGTAAGTTTATGACTTTTTAAGCAAGCTCACAACTACTCTGTATTGACTAAAAAATAAGAAACTAATCTGAAAAATAAATGACTCATTAAGGTTCCCAGTTTGACATTGTCCCTAGCAACGGTGCCAAAAATGAATAGTCTCACAATAGGTAATAATAATCATGCCATTGTCTCTCTTAGGAATAATAAATTTATCCTAAGGATTACTTTTCCCATCATTAAATGCATTTAGATTGTCAACCTAGGGACATAGACTTGAAACAGGATAGCATAGTTTGTGCACTAAGTTCCTCTAAGATTCATAACACATATGTAGCAGGAAGATAAAATGCATGCAAGGAATCTATGCTATTGCTATAGGAAAGTAAACACACTTGACTACTTAATGGAATTATGACAAAAATCTTGTGAAATGAATCTAAGCCTTTCTAATAGCCCAAAACATTCACTATGTCTATCTCTACAAGTGCTACAGGAACATTCACAGTAATAATGTTGCAGGAGTAAAACAATAACTCTACTTGAAAGCAAGGAAAATGCGGAAAGAAAATCTACTCTAACTTAATCTAATCCACCTCCCAAGTGGGCCCCCTTAGTTGGCTTCTGCTAACTACTAACACAAAAAATAATCCAAAATCACTCTTCCATTAAATTCTTCTTAACTGGTTACATAACAATTGAACAACTCCTAAAGAAAAGAAAAGAGCAACTTCTACTATACTGAATACATCATTCTATATTTTCTCATTACCTAACTAAGTCAATTAAATCCTTTTATAAAGAGGATTGATGCTTATTGAAAACATAACAGAAAAGTCTGATTAAACCTCACCAAATAAGGAGGCGGTAAAACAACCAGGACATATTACAATTACTATAGATAACAAAATAACAACTATGAGGAAATATAGGAGAACTTATTTCCTATATTCTCCAAAATAGTAGCTCCTTCTTAGTAGTGGCATATCCTTTGGAACCATGCTGGATTCTTCCACCATGGTTGGTCTTCTAAGGCTCCTTCTTTAATGTGATTGCACCACTCTTTGTACTACTCCTTGTTTACTGGAAAGGTTAGTAGCATTTGGTGTACAAATATATATTCAAGTCAACATTTCAACTCCTACTCAAATGTTAGAACACAGCTTAAAATAACTATATGAAGTACTACATTATATTTATAATAGTCAGCAAAACATGTCATTCTTAGCTACCCATAGACTTTGTGGCTTTAGTTGTACTTAGCATAAGTTCACATAGGTATAAGTGATGCAGGAGCATCCCAGGGTAGTTGGCTATCTTGCATGTTTGGGAAATTTGATGGAGTCATGTGGACTTATTTTCATATGTGAGGGGTTTGGTAGAGTTTGATATACCTACTTGGGTCTTGGGTAATTGGTTTTGATGTATTTAATGGTCTTGGTTTCTCAGCATGGCCTAGAAGGAGCTCGGCCTTGCTTGGGATTTTGGTGCCTATTTCAGGCCATATAAGTAATTTTCCACAAAGAGTTAGAGGCTAAAAATTTTATGGATTGAAGAGGGCCTATATTTCTACCTACGGTTCGAAGCATGAGTTCTAATTCATCTAGAGCTAGGAGATATCGCAATTTTACTAAGACATCTATTTTGGGAATTTAATTGTTGTTGTTGGCCGACTTGTGGCATTTAATTTCGGTATTTGTATTTAATTTATTTTCAGGGCCGACCTGTGGCTTAGATTGGTATAAGTAGAGGTTGTGGGGGAAGTCTTTAGGCATTCATTCATCCACTTGGGAGAAGAGGAGGTGGATGTGGAGCGATTTTTGAGGAGAGCTAGTAGCTGCGGCTTGGGAAACAAGGAGATTGCTTGGTGGGCTTGCGAGCACAAGTTTAGATCTTCCTTGGGGGTTCCTACCAGTGTGTGGATCTGGGCTAGCTAGGGTTTTGGTTTGGATCTTGTGAGATCTTGTGGAGTTTCTATTGTAATTGCATTGTATTTGGCCGTAACCCGGAAGGCCTTACAGCCAGGCATGTTGGATGAAAATATGATGATTCTATTATGAGTATTAGCATTGCGTGGATCTATATCTCTGTATTGTTATTATATTCTTTTGTGTGGTTATTTTCTGGGGGCTAGGACATCTCCATTTGGGATTCTCCTACCTTGCACTGCATCAATAAGTCATAAATGTTTTGGAAATGTCTATCAAAGCATAAAGCGTGTCAACAAAGTATGAAGATTATAACAAAATTGAGACATTAATTTGTCTCATCATGCAACATAAGATAGAAATAGCCTTATAGCTTCCAACCTAGCAACAGGAGCAAATGTCTTTTCAAAATCTATGCCTTCTTGTTGTGAATAGCCTTTGCAAACTAGTCTTTCTTTGTTTCTTACAACAATTCCTTCTTCATTCATTTTGTTTCTGAAAACCCACTTAGTTCCTATTAGATTTTTATCTTTAGGTCTAGGAACCAATTCCCAAGTGTTATTTTTCTTTATCTAATCTAACTCTTCCTACATAGCTTTGATCCAAGATTCATCTCTACAAGCTTCATCAGTAGTCTTTGGTTCAACTTGTGAAATTAAACAAATTTCTTCCCTGATCTTTGATCTATTCATCATTCCTTGATTTGCATTACCAATAATTTGATTTTTAGGATGGTTTTTCTTAACATACCTTAGAGTCTTAGGATTGGATGTATGTCTGTGTATTCCATGTTCTTTGCAATATGAATTGAATAGATCTGAAGTAAAATCTCCACCTCTTTCTGATATAAAACATTTTATTTTTAAGCCTGATTCATTCTCTACTTTTTCTTTGAATATCTTGAATTTATCAAATAATGCTTCTAATTTCTCTCTCAAGTAAGTAATCCACATCATTCTAGAAAAGTCATCAACAAAAAGTATAAAGTACCTTTCACCATAGTATGATCTTGTCCTTGTAGGTCCACATAGGTCTATATGTACTAGATCCAACTTTCCTTTTGCTGAATATGATTTTATTTTGTAATTTCTTCTAGTTTGCTTTCCCATAATACACTCTCTACACAGTGTTAGATGGTTTTACAATTTTATGTAGGTCTCTTATTGCATCAGCCAAGCTTTCCTTCACAATATTATCAAACTTAAAATGACAAAACCTTTTGTTCCATAACCAACTGTCATTTATCTTTGCAACAAAACAAGAAGCTTCAGATGTATTTAACTCAAATATATTACCTCTAGATTTAGTACTAGTTGCAATCAAATTTCCTATCTTACTTCTGATAAAACATCTCCCATCAATGAATTTCAACTGATAACCCTTGTCCATCAGTTGTCCAACACTCAACAAGTTATGCTTAAGTCCATCAACAAGTAGTACATTTTCATTATTAGTCTTTCCACCCAAAGAAATAGATCCTACTCCAATGATAAGCTTAGGAACATTGTCCCCTTGCTAAGATACCCATAGTATCTATAACAAATATACAACAATTACATTTCAACAATTAGGTTCCAACATCTATAATCCATGCTTGTTATCCATAATACACACTACAACACTGAAGTCAGCCCCAAATAGGTTTCCTCCATAACACAGTCCAAACCTGACGTCATCATGCTTCCCACAACTTTCTAAGATCAAATAACATTCCTCAATACATTATCTAACATCCCTTAAGCTTGCATACATTGAATCCACATCGCTTGTAAGATAGACTCAAAACACAAAGACTACCTCTATCAAATTCCATTGTCACAGTCCAGAAACCAGTCTTCACAAAATCTTTTGTTACTCAACCAATATGAAATATTACAGCATACAATCTTAGATATAAGATCACAATAGCTCCCTATACACAAACCTGTGTTCGCTCATTCTGGATCAATCGTACACTATCTGTACACTATAATAACTAGTCTATTCTTTTTATAGAAACATATGTTGACATCAGTGACAAAACATAAATGACAACATCATTAGTAACCAATTCCAACAACATCCAACAAAGTCAACCTTGACTAAAGGATTTTGACTGATACAAGGGTTAGAAAGTAATAGTAGGTTCTGATATGAAATATACAACTCACTTTGAAAATACAGATCTAATGCACTCATATGTTGATTTACTAACTGACCTTCATTACCATCTCCATCTATGATCTGCTCAGAAATCTCTTCAAGCAATCACCTCAACTCTGTCCAGCTCTTCACAACTTCTCCTTAGCCTTCTTCTTAGATTCATCAGTCAATAACATCAACCTCTTCCACACTCTCTATAACCTCACAATTAGGTCATCCTTATACCTCTTTGATCAGGTAGATTAATCTTTTGTTGCTTAATCTCTTATTTAGATCTTAGGTTTAGGTCAAATTCATCAAATCCTTCCATCATTTTGTTCTCCTTCTTTTCCTTCTAAATACATCTCCAAAATTCTCCTTGAATCCATAATAAATTAGTTTACCATGCATTAAATTCTCCATATCATTCTTTAATAAGTTCAACACATTTTACATATCCCAAGAATTCAACTATGTCGACTAGGATTCTCAATTATTTCATAGATTGTAAATTACTAACACTCAATCAATACTGTGTTCATCTCCTTGGTCATCACTGGATATCTCGGTCATCACTAAAAATTTCCTTCTCGACAAATACTGTCTTTTCTTGGTTAATTATTTGTTTCTCAACAATTCTTGATGCTCAGTCAACAATAAATTTGCTCAGCTTATACTGGTGCTCGGTCAACACTAGCATCACTCAGCTTAAACTAAATTTCTTCTCTTTTTCTTGGTTAAGCCTATGCTTCAAATCAATTGACTTCTTCACTTAGTGTTAAAGATAAATAACACATTACCTTGTCAATGTGCCAACTAATCAAGTACCCATTGAAGTATCACATAACTCAACCTTTTCTTAGGTCCTCTTGTTATCTCCTCTTTTCAAATCCTCTTCATCAATCAAAAGATATGGTACTCTACTACATAGAAACTATATTACCAGTTAAGATTTGACATGAATGACAACATAAAAATTGTTTCAATTGTAGTTTCCAACAATCTCCCTCTTTGGCATTGATGGAAACACCACATGTTCTACCATACAATCCAAAAAAAAATATGCAATGAAGCAACTTCAGCCTTTTTGAATCTCTCCCTCTTTCTTATTCAATCTCTCTCTCAATTTTACTCTTGACAATTCCTTCTGAATCTTTCTACAGTCTTCTATTGAATCTCTCCCTCTTTGACAATAATGCCAAAGACATTCATCTTCACCATGTAGATATCTTCATGTCAGTTCTCTAAATTTTATTACTCCCTCTATCATCTTTCTTATGACTGATCAACATCTTTTGCTTTACTTTTCACAACTCTAGGTAACCCCTAAAGTGTGACCTTCTTTGCATCAATTTGTTAGATATTATAATTTATACCATTTCATCCAATGCTCCTATATGTTACTAGGTAGCCTTATTTAGTGGAATCACCCCTAATTTAACTCTAAGATATTCATGAGCATCTTTAGGTATGCTTTTGTGAATACATCTACTAATTGTTCCTTTGTATTCACATATTCCAATCTCACTTGTTTGTCTTGAACTAGCTCTCTCAAGTAATGATACTTGATAGAAATATGCTTCGTCTTAGTGTGCATTATAGGATTCTTTGATATGTTAATAACACTTGATAATAATGAGGCAGGGTGGACCCCAAGCAGGTCAGGCCTAAAAAAATTTCAAACTCAAACAACTAGCCCTGAAAATGATCTAGAACAACTGGTGCTCGCAACAAGATCCAATCTGGACAACTGGAAACTTTAAAAAACTTCAAATTTTATTACTTTGCCATTTGCCAAAAATGAATAAAACACCTCCAATTGTGCCATTAAAACATTGATGAAAACATATGACTGAATGATGAAATTTGGCAAACACGAACCTTGTAATATAGATAATCACTCTGTAAAATGGCTTCACCTAAAAATGAATGAGGCAGGAGATTTTAAAAGTTGAAAACACTCGTTCAAAATTGTCAGCAGATCACAAACTGCAAACACTGTTGACTACCCCAGAAAGAGATGAATTAAAAATATGAAACGATGAGATGAGGGCACACCACTGAATCTGGAAGAAGCCTCATCTACAGGAAATGAAATAAACCAACCGTCAACTGGAAACAATCATCTGACCAAACACTATGAATTTCCAAAAATGACTACTTTGTAGAGTTTTCCTATCCGCACTTTCATCATTATAAAACACCTTGTTGTCCGACCTTGCAATCAAATCAAATGGAACCCTCATAGTCTGAAACCCTGCGTGAATGATCACTCTCACACATAGAAAACAAGTCTTTTATTGGATTCCCAAAATGATCAATCAATTATCAATAATAATCTTCAAAATTGGCCACTTGGAACATCCTGAACTAAAACATAGCGAAACTGTAGAAGTTGCATCCAAAATTGAATGAGCAAATGGGTCAAACGGATTCGTCATAGTCTGAAACTTATCAAGGGGAAATATTTCCATGTCTATAGTATGGAACACCATTCAATTATGTTTGACCTCGAACCAGGTGCAAATGGAAAGGCCCCAAAGTAAGCCACTCAGAAAACTAAATTGTGCACTCCTGGAGAAACTAAGAAATTGCAAACAGAATGGCTTTGGAAAAAATGTCAAACGGGCACATGGAGGGCTAAAAATTGGTTTGATACTTCTTTTTCATGCCTAAAACATGATGCAACATTTCATTCATCGTGACCCTCAACCAGGTATCAGATGTAAACCTCTGAAATAGGCTATTTAGTCAAAACTAAACAGAAGGTAAAGTGCACATTTGCAGAAAGCCCCTCAAATGGGTATCTCTGAAACTTGTCGAAACTGAATTATGGAATTTGTGACCAACTGTATATGAAAAATTAAATGTGAGGAACACATGTCCTAGGTATTATGCCATGCAATTCATCAGGCCTATCTTTGCATGCACTTGAACTTAGGCCCTTTTGAACTGTTCTTTGAAGCACTGAAGTTTGCCTTAGGAAAATTCTCTGAATATGGGCTCAAAACTATCTGGATTTTTTAGAGTACCAATAGTGGTTTTGATTGGGATGTGTGCCCCTTATGGGCATGTAGAGGATCCATGAATCTTTAGTACAGTAGACCACTCAAAAAATGAAAACTGACTTCTTTATCTCTTTTCAGAAACGGGGAACCTTACTGAAAGAAACAAACCACACAACTAAAAGAAAGAAACTATACAATATATACATTATTTGCAAAGGCTCAAAACCTCAAAATTGGAATCATTGTTTACCTTTGTCAAAAAAATGATTTTCATCCATATATAAGACCATCCACTTTAAAAACTTTTGACAAACATGCTACCAGCATATATCAAAATATTTATGCTGGAAGATAATTTTATGCTTGCCACAGCCCACACTCTTTCTCTCACAACCATCCTCATATTCCAGAAAACACAGAACATCTTTCATTTCATCTTGATGTTGACTGAAAATATAAGGTCTATGTAGTAATGCATTAAAATATAAGCTATAATGACCATCATGCATTACTAAAAACTTACCTGGCTAGAAATGAACTGAATCCCCAAACTTATATTTGTGAGATGATTCAACCACTGAGTGACTTAGCTCCTCTGGGATGTGTTCACAATTTGAATCATGAAACAAGAGAAAACCTTTTTCATTATCATTGTGACATAAGGACAACTGATCAATACCATCATTTTTATCCATAAACTTGATGTCCTCAACACTGCCACAATCGTTGTCATACTCATCAAAAGAAGAAAGAAAGAATGAACAAGAAACTTGTTCATTACTTTGTGAAGAAACAATCCGATCAATCACAACTTTTATTTGCAAGTTAAGGGGAAAAGTCTCCTCATGAAATGACTGAAAACCAATACCTTTCTCACAAATTTTATTAATATCCTGCACACATAAACCAGTATGATGAGACAATGTGTGTTCTAAAACTTGTAGGGCTGGGAAATCACATTCAAATTTGTTACTTTCCTCAGTATCCTAACTTATATAATGATCCTTGACACTAGACTCATCAAAATATAAATATGCATCATAACCTTGCAAAGTATCCAATCTAGTTGTAGGAATAGAACTGACATTATCTGCATCATACTTCACACCCTCACCAATATCATCACTATTAAGACACACATCCTTCAGGCATGAAAGTGTAGAGTTAAATATAAGAGCATACCTCTGAAAATCAGCTTCTAAGAGGTCTGAGATTTCTTGACTTCTTATTGCACACTGGATTTCATTTTTATTTTCTTTCACTTCTTGCTCAATGATGAAAACTTCCTTCTTGTTTAGAACAAGGGCTGCAAACTCTTGGCTCCCATTATCTTGTGCAAAGCCATCACTGAAGGAACTTTCATCTACATCATAATCATCCTTTTGTTGTTTGCACAAATATCTCTTTTATTGAGACAAGAGGATTGTTCTCTTATGCTAATAGAAAAAATGATCTATAATCTTAATAAAAACATTATCAAGTATAGATTCTTCTCCATCATCTTCATGTTCACTGAATTCACTATCAGCATCATAATCAACATCATTAGTACAAAGGGAAACAACATCATCATCTTTATTTTCATAAGGGTGTCCATAAGAAAACCTTTTAGTCATATCCCCGCAATCTAATTTTGTATCCACAACTAAGTCATGATCATCACAAGAACTTATACCCTGATCATTCTCACCAAAGGATTCATACTTATACAAATCCTTTGCAACATTTTCAATATCAAAACAAAAATCAACAAGGACAAACATTTTCTAACTAGGTAGATGTGTACACTTATTATATTCAGCTGTCAATAAATTAGAGATCTCATCACTACTGAGAAAAGGAGAGCTTGACTCATTTGTATGCATTACATCTTCATGATCAGAAATACTTCCAAAATTTATATCAGAATCCTCATCATTTTCATTACCATAAAAACATACATCTTTACTCGGTACATAATCATAATCACTGTGAATCTTGGAATTATGAGAAATGTTGTCCTAATTTTTTAGCACTAGTTCACACAAGTCCGGAAGCAATTCATCCTTGGTATCTTTATCAAAGTCT
This sequence comes from Chamaecyparis obtusa, assembly GCA_027943335.1. Taxonomy (NCBI): domain Eukaryota; kingdom Viridiplantae; phylum Streptophyta; class Pinopsida; order Cupressales; family Cupressaceae; genus Chamaecyparis; species Chamaecyparis obtusa. Next base: position 481,910 of record BSBK01000225.1, on the reverse strand, counting down.
TCAGTCAAATAGTTTTCATTTTCAAATTCAAACATCTCTGAATTAGTTGAAGACCTTGTATACAATGATTCTGATTCTTTATTACTACTATAATCTAAATTTCTCCTGACCTAACTTTATCATTCTGAGAAACATTCTCATCTCTAAACATAGGATGTTCTAGGATACTGTTTGTATTATTTCTTCGTGGATGATCCTTTAGTAACTTATCCCATTCATCATCATCAGCAAATTATTCTAAGAACAACCACTTGAAGTCAGTCAAAGAAGATATATGTTTTGAGGGTAAACTTAAATACCAATCAACTGCAACCCCTTTAAGGGATCTCCCAAAAAATATCATGCTAACATCTTCATCATAAATCTTGATATTTTACAACAAATCTGAAGAATGCTAGGACATGTCCTAGTGCTGAATCTGACTGATCATCAAAAAATAGGATTAAATTAATGATCTCACTAGGGAAAGAATTTGGGGATCCATGAACATGATCACAACTTAAAGCTTTATCCAACCTGATGAAACAAAACCTTTTAGGCTGGCTATTTTTCTGATTATCCTTTTGATTTGCAACAAGATGGGAATCATTCATCTTGTTCTATCTTTACAAGAGGTACACCAAAACATTCAAACCTCTATGATAGTAAACCCAAAGTTTCCTGACAAGATATTCAATCATGGAAACACAAAACTATTCAATGTCAGTCTTCCCTTCTTATCAATGCTGAAACACTTGATAGCGAACAAAATAGTTTACAGGAGATCTTATGGAAAAACACATGAAGATCAAAAATACTTGGAAGTGTTGAAGTTGAAACTCAACTTGCTGAATGGAAATCCTCTAAATCTGAAGCTTTCTTTTCTTGAAACAATTGTAGAGTCGCCACCTCCTTGAAGAGGACAAACACCTTAACCGCTGAAAACTCCTTTTGTATCTTTTTCCATCGACACAAAAAAGCTTCAATAGGGTACATACTATTTATTAGGACTGAAAATACATCATATTTTTTTTACTTTATTCATGCATTGATCAAACCAAGAACTCAGAGTCACCACTCACAACTGGGTGAGATAATTTGAACTTTTAAAACTGAATCTTATACAATTCAATGGAAACCACTGGATAGATAAATAAGTAGGTCAGGAGTCTAGTATAGCTTGGAACCTACATTATTTACTCATAATTATAATCTCCCTAGCAGAGCCACCATTTTGTTGGTTCCTGGATAGGATTTTACACTCCATGAGACACCAATATACCTATAACTGATATTAAGGAGGGGTTGACTCCAAATGTGAGAAATCTATAGGTAACTAGACCAACTATAGGGACAAGTTTGCCCTCTTCATTGGCTCAACAAACCAAGGTGGGTGCACTGAATCCAGTATAATAGAACACTTCTTTACAATACCAGGACTGGATTGAACAAAGCAGATAATAGCAAGAAAGTACTAAATGATAACCAGTCATTCATTGACTCTCCATTGCTATGATGAAACTGATACCCACAAACATAAAATTGAAAGGATTGAAAGAATTGAAATGATTTTTATTTGAGTTCTTGCAAAATGTAAACAACCATACCAAACTAGCATCACTATAGGAGTACTGATTTATGATCAGTGCCTTGTCCATTGGGCAATATATCTAAGAAATATACAAAATATAAGAACAAATATTCTAAGCCATAAACACAATAAACTAGATTCATACACTACTTATAAAACATCCTTCATGTTGAGCCAAATGAATCTATGCTTTATTCAGAGACTTTTAACCTGATCCTGGATCAAGGCTGAGAAATAAACATATACACAAGTAAACCCTGTGCAAGGAGCCAAAAAACCCAAGACTCAAGAAGCACAAAAAAAGGAGAGATTTGAAAACTAAGAACTATATTAAGTATGAGGACTCAAGTTCCTATATTAAAAACTATTCTGGAATACAACTTTAGACAATATGCAAATATTTTGAAGGGTTTTCCACTATATGGACACAACTAGCAAAATATATTACAATCTGGACTGAGGATACACACTTAGCTTCTCAGCTTCCTATGTCAAGAATTTCTAGCCAGCCCCTTCTAAATGATCACAAAATTCCTTTTATAGAGACAAGGATACAATGAGAAAAAGATCATTTAGGTTGAAAACCCTAAACCTAACCAATCAAAACCCAAAATTTGCTAGAGAATGAAATCTGCTATGTTTGTACTCTGCAAGATATTCCTGGGAATAATCAACTACTTCCTCTAAAAAAGATCAAATCAACAATGAATGCCTTGGAAGAAACAACAAATCTGATCTTATCCATAAATCAAAATAAAGTATCTACAGAGAAAGCCAAGTTGCTAAAAATTTGATCTTCCCCCATTTCCCGGATTTGCATATCAATCTGATCTGAAATGAAAAGACTTCACCAAACTCTAATCCTGAAAAAACCAATCATTACTGCTTCTACCAATTTGGTCAAAACTAATTTTAACCATCATCATTGTATTCCTGGTCTTCTGGTGTTTTCAAAAACATATTATATGCCCATATTTTGATTAAAAAAATGAGTCCTACAGACATTTTTTCATGAGCAAACAACAGAATTTAAATTTTTGATTTATTTATATATTACAGACTATATAAATTCAGATTTTAATATTTGCTGCAAATTTGAATTTTAAGGTGGGCCCCATGTGCCATGTGGCACCATCTAATTTGCTCACTGATCCACCTCATCACCCAGTTGGACCTCTGTACCTCTCTCTACCACATGTCACTCTATGATTAGCATGTACCGCAGACTGGGTGTCAATCTACATCCTTACCCGCCAGCTCACCAGATGACACATGTCATCACGTTATTAAAGCATAATGGTAATTCTCGTGCAACTCTATCCTTTCACTATAGCGACATCCATCAGATCTATTTGCACATATCTCGAGGCATCCACTTGTCAGCCCATTATCCACCTGGGTGTTGATGTCATCAGATAACATGTGGCATAGTGTCACTAATTTGCAGCAATAACCTCCGGGAAACTTCATCCTTGCACCAATGCGATGTCTGTTGATCTGGCACACATCCTGAGGAGCTCAAATCTGCTCACTATGTGTTTTATCAAAATACACCTTACCTTTCATGTGGGCCCACCAACTACCAAGTCATCATCTAGCTAGCACCTTGATCCACGTGTGCATGACAGAGTCATCTAACCGGGTGTCTGCTTGAGACATCTTAATATTGTGTGTTGTTTCTTATATACTTCTTTCTCTTCCCCAATGGCGTCAATGTGGGACTAAGTTTCTTTTATATTTAATAATATTTTATTCAAAATATAACTCTTTAAGTGCACCTATCTAGGCCCACAAAATCCACATGGCTTTCACATGGAGCCCTCTTCTCTCATCTTTACTTACCATACATTGGGGAAAAGTTATTTTCTTAAAAAACTATGAACCACCACACAATACAAATGTGGGACTAAAATTTTCATAGCATATCCCTTCAACCTACACGTGAGCCCCATTCTCCATTCTTCTACTCTACCAAGCAACCCTACCCCTTAAAACACCTATGCCTAGATACTATGCACATACCCTGAAACTCACGCATGCAGCTCCAAAATGGAGGCTTACACAGTTCTTCTTCTATATTTTGGAGTGCCCAGTCTAGTCCCTCACATATGCAGCTTCCTATGCCCTTTTTATGCCTTTGGACCTGCAAAAAAACACTTTACACAATGCATACTCTCCATTGGTCTGGCGTGAAAGATGTCATGAGGAGGCCAACAAACAATTCCCTCTATCAATTCATATGCACTCTTAGTGTAAAGGGCAGCAACACTCTTTACAAAAACTCATGCCTTCCCTTTAATTTTGTTGTGTGTGCATCATTATAAACTTGGAGAGATACAGTTCGCAACTTTCATTTGGCTACACATGCCCCTCCAAAAAATTTAACCATTATACATTCATTAGCGTACACCAAAAACATCAAATAAATGATGCATGCTGCTCATTTGGAGTGTTCACACAGCCCCCTCACAAGGTATGCAACAGCTTCATCTTTGGTGTACATAAATGCATGCACATCTCTCCATCATATAGTATACAAAGCCAGCTCCTCTCAGGTGAGCTTCTAGACTTTAAAACATAGTGCATTGAACAATTTTCTGGACATGCCCAAGTGCTTGGTACTTCCTTCTTAATTCTGCACCTTCTCCTTAGCATAAGGGTCACAACTCCCATTGATGTCCTTGGCAGGAAGATCATAGGCCTTAATAACACAAACAATACAAGCACTCCATGTGCTCCACCAGATTATAAGTGCTACCAGCCTTTTCCCTCACCAATTATGTTGGTGCATATATCATCCCTCTTTGCATAGTGCGTAAAGCACCTTCAAATTAGCATGCATCAAATCCCTCCTTCGTTTATCATGCATTCCTCAATCCATCTCAAAATCTCATGAGCCCTCTCTTGCTTTGATTAACTTATTCTAGCATTTCAGAGAATTTAATTCTTGTATAAAAATTCTAGGAATGATTAAATGAGTTCCTTTGATGCCTTCCAATTTCTTCAACGCTTGTATAGATTCGTCATGAATACGACAGCCAGTATCCATAGCCATATGCCATTTCTTACATATGTTGTAATCATTTTATTTTATTTTATTGTGGTGACATATCCTTGGAAGCTTTCTTTTCTACCAAATGATTAAACACCATTGGCCATGAATCCATATTTTGTTATACATGTCACCTTATATTTCATTCAAATCCTTCATGCCATGACAGGCTGTCTTCATAATAATGAGGCAGGCTGGACCCCAAGTGGGTCAAGCCTAGAAAAAATTTGAACTCAAACAACTAGCCCTGAAAATGATCTAGAACAACTGGCGCTCACAACCGGATCCAATCTGGACAACCAGAAACTTTAAAAAACTTCAACTTTTATTACTTTGTCAGTCGCCAAAAATGAATAAAACACCTCTAGTCGCGCCATTAAAACACTGATGAAAACATATGACTGAATGACAAAACTTGGCAGACACGAACCTTGTAATATAGATAATCACTCTGTAAAATGGCTTCACCTAAAAATGAATGAGGCAAGAGATTTGAAGAGTTGAAAACACCCATTCAGAATTGCCGGTAGATCACAAACGACAAATACTGTCGACTGCCCCGGAAAGAGATGAATTAAAAATATGAAACGATGAGCTGAGGGCACACCACTGAATCTAGAAGAAGCCTCATAAATAAGGAACAAAACAAACCAACCATCAACTGGAAAAAATCATCTGACAAAAAACTATGAATTTTTGCAAATGACTACTTTACAGAGTTTTCCTATCTGCACTTTCAGCATTATAAAACCCCTTTTTGTCTGACCTTGCAATCAAATCAAATGGAACCCTCATAGTTTGAAACCCTGGGTGAATGATCACTCTCACACATACAAAACAAGGCTTTGATCAGATTCCCAAAATGATCAACCGATTATCAATAATTAATCTTCAAAATAGGTCACTTGGAACATCCTGAACCAAAACATAGTGAAACTGTAGAAGTTGCATCCGGAACTAAATGAGCAAATGGGCCAAACAGATTCCTCATAGTCTGAAACTTATCAAGGGGAAATATTTCCATGTCTATAGTACAGAACACCATTCAATTATGTTTGACCTCGAATCAGGTGCAAATGGAAAGGTCCCAAAGTAAGCCACTCATAAAATTGACCTGTGTACTGGAGAAACTAAGAAATTGCAAACAGAATGGCTTTGGCAAACATGTCAAACAAGCACATGGAGGGCTAACAATTGATGTGGTACTTCTTTGTCATTCCTACAACATGATAAAACATTTCATTCATCATGACCATCAACCAGGTGTTAGATGTAAACCTTTGAAATAGGCTATTTAGTCAAAACTGGACAGAAGGTAAAGTGCACATTTACAGAAAGCCCCTCAAATGGGTATCTCTAAAACTTGTCGAAACTGAATTTTGGAAGTTGTGACCAACTGCATATGCCAAATTAAATGTGAGGAACACATGTCCCAGGCATTATGCCATGCAATTCATCAAGCCTATCTTTGCATGCACTTGAACTTAGGCCCTTTTGAATTGTTCTTTGAAGCACTGAAGTTTTCCTTAGGAAAATTCTCTAAATATGGGCTCAAAACTATTTGGATTTTTCAGAGTACCAACACCTTCATCACTCTAAACATCAATATTTCCATTCCTATTGTCTTTTATTATATAACATTTTCTTCCAAAGACGTTAAAGTATTTCACATTAGGTGCATAACCATACCGTAACTCAAAAGGTGTAACATTTGTACCTTTCTTGATTTGTACTCAGTTGAAGGTATAAATAGTTGTACTTACAGCTTATCTCCATTATTTTTGTGCAACATTCTTCTCTATCATCAGTGTTCTAGCACAATCCATAATTGATATGTTTCTCCTCTCTGATATACCATTTTGTGGAGGTGTCCTAGGTGCAGACATTTGTCTCTTTATTCCTCTATCATTGTAGAATATATTGAAATCATTTGATATGAACTCTCCTCCTTTATTAGATCTCAAACATTTCAAGCTTTTACCTATTTCTTTCTCAACTTTTGCCAAATACCACTTAAACAACTGAAAGGCATCAGATTTATCTTTTAGAAACATCACAGTCATCATTCTAGAATAGTCATCAACAAATAGAATGAAATATTTATAACCACAGTAGCTTTGCACACCAATAGGTCCACAAAGGTTAGTATGAACCAATTTCAAAATATTATCAAAAGCATATGTCTTGCTCTTGAAACTAGAATTTGTCATTTTTCCCAATTGACACTATTTACACATCACATTATCAGGTTTCTTCAATCTTGGAAAACCTCTAACTTTCTTCATCTTACTAATATTTACTAAATTTTCAAAGTTCACATGACACAACCTCTTATGCCATAACCATACATCATCAAATTGTGAAAAAAAACATGTTTCTTCAAATAGGTTTAGATAGAACAAATTATCTCTTGTTTGTTCTCCACTTCCAATTAGTTCACTCGTGGCATCAAATATGTTAGCCTTCTTATGATGAAATTCAACTCGATAACTAGTACTGTTCAACTATGAAACACTCAGCAAATTATAGTTAAGACCTTAAACCCAATAAGCATTATCACATTTGATCTTATCAGATAATCGTATTGATCCTTTTCCTTTCACAGGACATGGTGCATCATTACCAAACTTAACACCTCTACCTTTGTAATGATTTAGGGTTTCAAACTTACTTTTATCACCAATCATGTGATGTGAGAAACCACTATCAATAATCCATTTATCATCTTTACTCACGTATGAAATAAGTGTAGTTTTCTCAACTTCATCAGAATCATCTTTCATAACAACATAAACAACTTCTATATCACATTCATCAGATTCACTAGTTTTACTGTCAGTTTCCACTTCAGCAATATAATAATATTTCTTACCATTATCTTTGTAGTCTATGTACCTTCTGTGATCTTTTTCATTTTATTTTTCTTTATATTTTCTTTCCCTTCTTTCATCCTTGGCATTCTTGTCAAGCCATCTTGCTACAATATGGCCAACTTTGTTTGATGTAGGAGTATCTTGGGTTGGCTTTGTTTGATATTGCTAATGCATGGTTGGTGATTGAGACATGTAATATGTTTAATCACTATGTTACTGAATGGGCACTCATACTGTTGTCATTTTTGTTTTGTCACTGATGTCAACATATGCTTTTATGAAGGAACTAGACTAGTAATCACAGTGTACAGTTAGTGTACGAATGTTTCAGATGTTGCGAAGCTAGATGAGAGTTCAGGTGGATATTGTAATCTTATATCTATGATTGCATCATTAAGTATTTCATATTAAGAGAGTTACAGCTATTTTGGTAAAGACTGGTCACTGGACTGTGACAGTGAGAATTGAAAGAGTTAGTCTCTGATTTGTTGATATATCTCTCAGAGGGATTGGATTCAAGGTATGTGAACTTGAAGGATGATGGAAAAGGTACTCATGGATGTTCATTGGTCAGTGCAAGGTATGGAATGATTGGTGATGTTATCTATGGCGTGTGCTCTGGCAATGGCTTATTCTGAAGCTAACTCAAGGAATGAAGCGTGTGTTTTGTTTGGCAAGCATAATCAAGGATGTCGGTGCTTAATTGTTGTAATGTAATCATTGTAAACTTGTTTTAGATACTGTGTGTATCTTAGCAAGGGTTTATGTAATTTTTGACTTGATCTTGGTAAAATGTAATAAGGTATAAATGAATGGTCATTTCTTTGGAAAAGATATGGATGGAATATATGTGATATAGAGAGGTTGCGAAAGCTATGAGCTTGTGTCTGCTACATGTAGAGAAGAGGTTTACTAGTGGACTTCATTGGAACTGATCAAGAAAAGACAGTTGTTGGAAAATAGTTCAAAAGATTGTGTATTTCTTCATATACACCTATTGTGAACTAGTGAGTTTTGAAGGTGGACATAACCTTTTTTTGATAGTGAACCTTGGGTAGTGAGCCCTCTATTGTTCTTGACTCCTAATAGGGTATGTCCTCTAACAAGGACTATGTATTGTAATGTTTTAATAAGCTCCTAACAAGGCTATATCTTCTAACAAGGATTACTATACTCTCAATACATCATTAGTGGGTGCTAATTACCACTAGGGTTTTTACCTTTAACAAGGTTTCCTCGTAACCAAAATATTGTGTTATTGTGTTGGAATTCATTGTGTTCATTGGATCTGATATTGTTGAGCTTAAAGTTTAAAGTTTAATATTATGTCATACAACTGATTCACCCCCCTCTCAGTTGTATTGTGGACTGTTATTCCTAACAATTGGTATCAGAGCTTGTGGTCCTCAGAGAGAAAGCTTAATAGCTTGAGGTGATCTTGGAGATGGCATTCTATAGGAAGGAAAGTCCTAAGTTTGATCTTGAAAACTTTGACAGTTGGAAAAACAAGATGTGAACACATCTGCTATGTATGGGCATAGACTACTCGATGATTGTGAAGAAGGAATCTCTAAAAGATGAGAATGACCTAAAAACAACTGATGAGGATGAAAAGAAGTTATTTTCATGTAACATGGTTTAAAGAGAAGCATTGATCAACACACTATCTGAGGGTGATTTTACTAAAATTAAATACCTAGATTTGACACATGAAATTTGGAATAGACTAGAGGCACTCTATGAAGGATACAAGTACACCAAACAAGCGAAGTTGAAAAACTGGAAGACAAAGATGGAGAAGCTAAAAATGAATGAAGATGAAAGTATTAGGGCCTATGTTCAAAGGGTTACAAAATTTGTAGTTGGAATCAGAAACTGTGGAGGCACTTATGATGAAGATGAAGTTATTGCAAAGATTCTCAGATCTCTAACTCCTACTTACAGATTCAAGGTAATGTCAATTCAAAAAAATATACCCCTGACTCCAAACTTTAGCAGAGAGATGTTGATTTCAAATTTAACTACCTTTGAAGCTATAGAATTAGGAGAAGCTAGACCTAAAGTTGAATCTTTATTTAGGGCATCCGCACACAAGAAAGTATCTGCACTTCTGAGCACAAGCAAAGAAGACCTGAAAGAAGAGCTTGGTGAGTATGTTGAGGAATGGTAGAAGATAATGGAAGAAGAAAATAAGATGGAAGAACTTGTTGCACTAATTTCTAGAAGAGACAAAAGAGGTAAGGGAAAATTTGAAGGAAAATTACCTTTGAAATGTTTTTCATGCAATAAGATAGGTCATTTTGCATCTAGATGTCCTACAAGAGTTCCTAAGTACAAACTTGATTATGAAAATATTAGAAGAGACAAAGAATGTTATTATGCTAGTGAAGGAATCTCTGATGATTATTTAGATGATGAAGAGATTGGATTTTTTCTATTAAAGATGAACCTCTTCATGAAGAAAAAGCCTTAGCATCTCTTGACAAGAAAACTGAATGGATAATTGACAATGGATGTTCTCATCACATGACTGGTGATAAGAACAAGTTTTTTAAATTAGTAAATTATGATGGAGGTGTTGTAAGGTTTGGGGACAATCTCCCAAAGTCCATCATAGGGGTTGGATCCATCACTCTACACAGAAAAACTAATATAGACAATGTACTACTTGTTGAAGGACTAAAACACAATTTGTTGAGTGTTGGACAGTTAATGGATAAAAACTTTCAATTAAGTTTTGTCAATGGTAAATGATTTATCAAAAGCAAGGAAGGAAAACTGATTGCTACTGGTTCAAGATCTAGAGGTAATGTATTTGAACTAAACACATTTGGAGCCTCTTGTTTTGTTGCAAAGGTAGATGATAGTTGGTTATGGCATAGAAGATTTTTTCATGTTAACTTTGATAACATTTTGAAGGCAAGTATGGCTAATGCAGTAAGAGATCTACCAAATATTATGAAACCGTCTAACACTGTATGCAAAGAATGTGTTATGGGAAAACAAGCTAAAAGCAATCATAAAAGAAAAACATTTATATCAAAAGGAAATTTGGATCTAGTACATACAGATCTATGTGAGCCTACAAGAACAAAGTTATACTATGGTGAAAAGTATTTTATACTCTTTGTTGATGACTTTTTTAGAATGATGTGGGTTACTTATTTGATAGAGAAATCAGAAGCATTTGAAAAATTCAAGTTGTTTAAAGAAAAAGTAGAGAATGAATCAGGACTGAAAATTAAGTGTTTAAGATCAGACAAAGGTGGACAGTTTACATCAGATTTATTTACTTCATACTATGAAGAGCATGGGATAAAAAGATAAACATCTTCTCCTAGGACTCCACAATAGAATGGGATAGCAGAGCGAAGAAATAGAACTATACTTGATGTTGCTAGGATAATGTTGATTGAAGGAAATGTATCTCATGTACATTGGAGAGAGGTTGTTGGAATAGTAGTGTACACATTAAACAAAATTCAAATCAGAAATGGCACAAGTAAGACTCCCTATGAACTATGGTTTGATCATACTCCTACTGTAAAATATTTCAAAATTTTTGGTAGAAAAAGTTATATCAAGAGGGATGATGAGATAGGGAAATTTGATGCTAGAAGTGATGAAGGTATCTTCCTTGGTTACTCTATTAAAAGAAAAGAATACAAATGCTTCAATCTAAGATTAAGGAAGATGGTTGAAAGTAACAATGTAAGAATAGATGAGAAATTTTAGATACAAGAAAGAATGTATGATAGCAATCAGATATCAGAGGTGAAAGAAACCACTACTACTCCTGAAGAAGAACTTGTTGAGGAAGAAAGTGAAAAAGAGGCTTGTGATGCTGATACAAGAAAGACTACTGAAACTCCTAAAACTCCAAGGTGTGTAAAAAATAACCATCCTGAAAATCAAATTATTGGCAATACCAGTCAGGGAGTGCTAACTAGATCTAAAGCTAGAGAAGAAATTTGTTTGATCTCTAAAATTGAGCCAAAAAAAAAAGATGAAGCCTTTAAAGATGAATCTTGGATAAATGCCATGAAAGAAGAATTGGATCAAATAAAGAAAAATAATACTTGGGAATTGGTTCCAAGACCTAAAAATAAAAATGTTATAGGAACAAAATGGGTCTTTAGAAACAAAATGGATGAAGAAGGAACAGTTGTAAGGAACAAAGCAAGACTAGTGTGTAAGGGATACTCACAGCAAGAAGGCATAGACTTTGAAGAAAGATTTTCTCATGTTGCTAGAATAGAGGCAATAAGATTATTACTATCTTATGTTGCACACAAAAACTTCAAAGTATATCAAATGGATGTTAAATTTACATTTCTGAATGGAGATCTTGAAGAAGAAGTATACATAGAACAATTAGATGGATTTCCTCTATGCGAAGACAAATACATGGTTTGCAAATTGAAGAAAACCTGGTATGGTTTGAAGCAAGCTCATAGGGCTTGGTATGCAAGGTTGGACAAGTATCTACTTGGATTTGGATTTAGAAAAGGTAATGCAGATAGTAATTTGTATTTAAGAACTACTGAAGATGGAATCCTGATAATAGAAGTATTTGTGGATGATATTATCTTTGGAGGTAATGATGATCTATGTAAGAAGTTTTCTAAAGAAATGGAAAGTGAATTTGAGATGTCCATGATAGGTGAAATGAAATTCTTTCTTGGACTGCAAATAACTCAGAATGAGAATGGTATTTTCATTTCTCAAACCAAGTATCTCGAAGAATTGCTTAAGAAATTCGGTATGGAAGATTGTAAACCAGTAGGTATACCTATGGTGACTGGAAACAAGCTAACAATTGATGATGAATCAAAATGTGTTTTTAAGACTTTGCATAGACCAATGGTTGGAGGGCTACAATATCTGACTCACACCAGACCAGATATTGCTAATGATGTTGGAATTGTGGCTAGATATCAGGCAGAACCAAAAGAGACTCATCTAACTATTGTGAAAAGAATACTGAGGCATCTCAGAGGAATCATAGACTACAGTTTATGGTATGATAGGAATGATAGCTTTGAACTTCATGCTTATACTGACACTAATTGGATAGGAAATATTAATGACAGAAAAAGTACCAGTGGTGGTGCATTTTTCCTTGGGAAAAAGTTAGTTTCTTGGCTAAGTAAGAAACAAGATTTTATAGCACAATCTAATGCTGAATCAGAATATGTTGCTATTGCTATAAATTGCACTCAGATTGTTTGGATGAAACAAATGCTGATAGACATTGGAATAACTTTTAATGAGCCTATGGTTATTCATTGTGATAACACCAACATAGTAAACATGTCAAAGAATCTAGTGATGCACTCTAAAACTAAACACATTTCTATCAAGTATCACTTCTTGAGAGACAAGGTGGCAGAAAAAGAAATCAAGCTAGAATATATCAGTACAAAAGAGAAGATTGTAGACATTTTTAAAAATCCACTACTAAAAGATAACTTTGAATATCGTAGAGGTATACTAGGGGTTTAGGCCCCTCCTAGTCAGAACTAAATGATGCAAAGATGCATCAATCCAAAAGTGTTCAGAGCCTCATCATTTTCTAGACTAGATGTAGGGATCTACTCCTCAAGGGGAGTGATCATGGAAGAAAGATTATATGTGTAGGTAGTTGAAGGCTCGTGGAACCCTTTGCCATTGTTGTCAAAGGGGGACTATTGCTATGAGAAAATCTCTACTATTTGGGGAGATTGTTCAATTGAAGGACTTTGGATTGATATAACTTTGGGATAAGATTTTCCCATATGTTGACATTAATGCCAAAGGGGGAGATTGTTGGATATTGCTAATGCATGGGTGGTGATTGAGACATGTAATATGTTTAATCACTACATTACTGAATGGGCACTCATATTGTTGTTATTTGTGTTTTGTCACTGATGTCAACATATGCTTTTATGAAGGAACTAGACTGGTAATCATAGTGTACAGTTACTGTATGGATGTTTTAGATATTGTGAAGATAGATGAGAGTTCAGGTGGATGTTTTGATCTTATATCTATGATCACATCATTAAGTATTGCATATTAAGAGAGTTACAGCTCTTTTGGTAAAGATTGGTCACTAGACTGTGACAATGAGAATTGACAGAGTTAGTCTATGAGTTTTTGATATATCTCTTAAAGGGATTGGATTGAAGGTATGTGAACTTGAAGGATGATGGAAGAGGTACTAATGGATGTTCATTGGTCAGCGCAAGGTATGGAGTAATTAGTGACATCATCTATGGTGTGTGCTCTGGCGATGGCTTATTTTGAAGCTGACTCAGGGAATGAAGTGTGTGTTTTGTTTGGCAAGCATAAATCAAGGATGTCGGTGCTTAATTGTTGTAATGTAATCATTGTAAAAATTTTTTAAATACCATGTGTATCTTATCAAGGGTTTATGTAATTGTTTGTAATTAGGAAAGCCTTATGGGCCGACTTGATCTTGGTAAGATGTAATAAGGTATAAATGAAAGGTCTTTTCTTTGGAAAAGACATGGATGGAATAGTTGTGATATAGAGAGGTTGTGAAAGTTGTGAGCTTAAGTCTGTTGCATGTATAGAAGAGGTTTACTAGTGGACTTCATTGGAACTAATCAAGCAAAGATAGTTGCTAGAAAATAGTTCAAAAGATTGTGTATTTCTTCATATACACCTATTTCGAACTAGTGAGTTTTGAAGGTGGACTTAACCTTCTTTGGGCAATGAGCCCTCTATTGTTTTTAACTCCTAATAGGGTCTATCCTCTAACAAGGACTATGTACTTTAATGTTTCAATAAGCTCCTAATAGGGCTATATCTTCTAACAAGGATTACATTTAATATTTGTTTGTTTTAGGAGCCGACTTGGGCTTAGAATTCTTTCTTTCTTCTAGCCAACTTGTGGCTAAAGAAGTATATTTAAGGAAGGTTTTGGGTAGTTTTTGAGGGTAGATTAGTAGATTTAGTAGCTTGCGAGCTTAGGAACAAGACGATTGCTTGGTGGCTTGTGAGCACAAGTTTAGATTTTTTTGGGGTTCCTACTAGATTATTGTAGCCTATTGTTACAAATCTAGCTAGCTAGGGTCTAGTTTGAATTTGGATCTTGAGGAATCTTGCATAACTATTTCTTTCTTTATATTTGGTCATAACCAGGAAGGCCTTATAGCCTGACACATTGTATGTAATCAGTTGTTGATGAATAAAGATATTTTTTTAATTTCAGATCTAGTTTCCTGTTATGATTCCATTTTGTGGTTGTTTAGCTGGGGACTTGGACATCTCCTTTATGGATTCTCTTGGTCTTGCACTGCATCAGGTGGTATCAGAGCTTGAAGTTCCTAAGTGTGTGGATAGATCACCAAACTTGAGGCAGCTTGCCCCAAGACCTTGGGTTGTTGGTTTGTTTCCTTGGATTTGATAAGATCTTAGAAGATGTCTCAGAGAGGATTGGACCCTGGGGAAATTACTGTTCTTCATGATGTGGTGGAAGCAAATATTTCTAAGAGGTTTTCTTGGTGGGAAGTGGACTTGTTGAACCATCTGGAGAACTGGGTGATAACCTTGTGAAGGAAAGTGTTGCTGAGCTTTGTAGAGCTTACCGGAGTTGGAACATGCTAATTTGGAAGAAAGTTGTTTGGCCAGTTAGAAGAGTGGTCTGAGAGAGAAGACATCTTGACAAGATTACTTGTGATAGTATAGAGGTTGAAGAGGTACGTGATATTGGTTTTGATAATCAGTTGGTGGAATCTGACATGAAACCTATAGAGAGACTTGTGGTTGTTGTTGAGATACCTGTATTTGTCGATGTTGTTGTTGACCTTGTTAAGGTTGGTGAGAAGATTGGTTTTCATGTTCAGTTGGTTGTGTCTGACATGGAGATTATAGAGCATGTAGTTGGACATGATTAGGTTATTGTTGGTGAAAGGTTATCTATTACCAAACACCTTTTTGATGATGGTGTTATCAAATTTCTTTTGTTTAGTGTTGTGGTGCAAATGTTGTTTATTGGTTATGGACTTGAGTTGATGGTTGACAGTAGTGAGTCTTGTGATGAGTTGTAGAGATGGGATGTTGACTTGATACTTGATGATGAGTGGAAGGTTCAATTTTTTCTTGATGTTGAACATGTTGATTGGTTGGTTGCAGATCAGTTAAGGAAGACTTGGCTGATGGACTTGTTTATTTTCCTAGCTTTGTGGATTGGCAAGCCTTGTGTAAAGCTAGAGTGGAAGCCTGTGGTGAAGATGAAGCTGGATGTAGAGCTTTATTTTGGCATCAAAGTGTGGGACACACTTTTCTATTTACTTGGGGAGTCTAATGCAAGAGCATCTTGGGTTGGCTGGGTGACTACTTTGGAGTTCTTGGAGGGGTGCTTGGTAGTTTCTTTGGAGAGTTCTTGGAAGGGTATTACTCAGTTGTAGTGCTGGCTGAGGGGCTCAGTTGAAGAAGTGTTTCTTAGTTTCAGTATTGACTAAGAAGCTTAGTTGTTGAAGGACTCAACAAAATTCTAGTGCTCAACAAAACCCATTCTTGGTGATGCTTGTGGTGCTTGATCAACATGCTTGCTCGGTGATGTCTAGCTTTCTCAGTTGTTTTGTTGATGCTTGGTAATTTAGGCTTACTGATTGGAGTTCTTATGGATTTTGTGGGTCAACTTGATGTATTTAATTTTGGTATCTTGTGTTTCATTCTCCAATGTGGATCTAGAGGTCAACATGGAGAATTAATTATTTGTAAGGCTATTTGAGAGCTGACTTGTATTGCATTTAATATTTGTTTGTTTTAGGAGCCAACTTGGGCTTAGAATTATTTCTTTCTTCCAGCTGACTTGTGGCTGAAGAAGTATATTTAAGGAAGGTCGAGAGTAGTTGTTGAGGGTAGATTAGCATGATTTTGTAGCTTGTGAGCTTAGGAACAAGAATATTTCTTGGAGGCTTGCAAGCACAAGTTTAGATCTTTTTGGGGCTCCTACCAGATTGTTGTAGCCTATTGTTACAGATCTGGCTAGCTAGGGTTTAGTTTAAATTTGGATCTTGAGGGATCTTGCAGAACTATTTCTTACTTTGTATCTGGCTATAATTAGGAAGGCCTTACATCCTGACACATTGTATGTAATCAATTATTGATGAATAAAGATATATGTTTTCTTTCATATCTAGTTTCCTATTGTGATTCCATTTTGTGGTTGTTTAGCTGGGGGCTTGGACATCTCCTTTGGGTATTATCTTTCTCTTGCATTGGGTTATTGTTACATGAAAAATAGATTATAGGAAATTTAGCTTTGAATTTTCCTTTTCCTCTCGGTAGCCTTCTAGCCATAAGTGCCTCAAGATCATCTAGATAATCATCAAAAGTACCACTATCACTGTTGTTGTTACTGTCACTATTCACACATATTTATTTTCCCATCTTATACTTATGAAGAACCATCTAAGACTTGAATACGTATTCAACTTTTTGAATAGTGAAATTATCAAAATTAGATAGCTCAAAATTAGTAAGCTTACCAACAAGACTTTACAAAGTTAGGACATTACCAAGATTACATCTTGATTCTTGTATTTCATACACTCTAATACCATAGATAGGAAGTAGGGTTCTCAACACTTTACTAATAACATTTTCATCATCAATGTTTCCATTAGCTCCTCTAATATCATTTACTACCTCCTTAATTCTATCACAATAATGAGCAACATTTCCACCTTCTTGCATTTTCATTTCATCAAACTTACCTCTCAAACTTTCAGATTTAGCTCTCAGTACATATCTATCTCCACCATAGATAGTTTCTAGTGTGTCCCACATTTTCTTTACATTAGTACAGTCCTTGATATCTTCAAATTTAGGATAGCTTAGGGCAGATGCAATCTCCAACATTGCCTAATTGTGTTCTTTATTTTCTTTCATCTCCTCAACTGTCATAGGTGCAATAGGTGGTATATAGTTATTTTCCAAATAGTATTTCATTGAATCACCAATACCAGCTAGGTGCAATTTCATCAAAATATTCCATGCAGGGAAGTTCTCCTTATTCAGCTTTGGTACCTCCTTTTTGTACATCTTGATCATTAGCTTCAAGTATCTTTAGAATTTCTCCTTACAAGCACCAATTGCTTTGATACCAATTGATAGAATAATTTTAGACTAACTGAGAGGGGGTTGAATTAGTTATCATCAGGTTGAGATGTACTAATAGAACTTTTAAACTCTTCAACAAACTTAGATCTAATCAACAATTCACTCAGTCTCTATAGAATATATCACTAACATAAAACTTGTAGTCCATTGTCCAAAAGTAATCAACTTGCAAAATATAAAACTTTCAACAACATTCTCATCAAAAAACATTTACACAAGTATAACACCAGGATTTAACATGAAAACCCAATTTGGGAAAAACTACTAGTAACATGCTATGAATTTTCACTCTTCTAAAGTGAGCTCTATGAGAAGCGAACCCTATTAAAGGTTTACAACACACATTGTTAGGTGTGACCCTATTAAAGGATTTAATCACCCTGTTAAGAGTGGCCTAGTTAGAGGACTTAAGAACATTCCATTATAATGTCACCTTGATTAAAGGGTTTACAAAATTACTATTAGGTCAACCTTGATTAAAGGATTTTTACTGATACAATGGTTAGAAATTAATAGTAGGTTATGATCTAAAATATACAACTCACTTTGTAAATAAAAATCCAATGCACTCATATGTTGATTTACTGACTGACCTTCATTACCATCTCCATCTCTGATCTTCTTGGAAATCTCTTCAAGAAATTACCTCAACTTTGTTTAACTCTTCACAGCTTCTCCTTAGACTTCTTCTTAGATTCATCAGTCAATAATATCAACCTCTTGCACACTCTCTATAACCTTACAATTAGGTTATCCTTATACCTCCTTGATTAGGTAGATTAATCTTTTGTCACTTAATCTCTTTTGTAGATCTTAGGTTTAGGTCAGATTCATCAAATCCTTCTATCATTTTGTTTTCCTTCTTTTCATTCTAAATACATCTCCAAAATTATCCTTGAATCCATAATAAAATGGTTTACCATGCATTAAATGCTCCATATCATTCATTAATAATTTCAACACATTTTACATATCCCAAGAATTCAACTATGTCAGCTGGGATTCTCAATTCTTTCACAAACTGTAAATTACTGACACTTGGTCAATACTGTGTTCATCTCCTCGATCATCACTGGATATCTCAATCATCCCTAAAACTTTCCTTCTTGGAAAATATTTTCTTCACTCAGTTAATTATATGTTGCTCAACAATTACTGATGCTCGGTCGACACTAAATTTTCTCATCTTATACCGGCGCTCGATCGACACTAGCATCACTCAACTTAAACTAAATTTCTTCTCTTTTTCTCGGTTAGGCCTATGCTTCTTATCAATTGACTTCTTCACTTAGTCTTAAAGAGAAACAACACATTACCTTGTCAATGTGGCAACTAATCAAGTACCCATTGAAGTATCATATAACTCAACCTTTCCTTAGGTCCTCTTGTTATCTCCTCTTTTCAAATCCTCTTCATCAATCAAAAGATATGGTACTCTACTAGATAGCAACTATCTTACCAATTAAGGTTTTACTTCAACGACAATATAACAATTGTTTCAATTGTAGTTTCCAAGAGTATGCGCAAAGACTATTACAACACAGTCTGACAAAGAGCTATAGTCAACTAAAGTTTCATCTAATTTTGGTTGGTCTAAGGTAAGTTAGACTCAGTCTAGACCTCTAACTTTCCCCAAACCATTTGACTCACTCAATACCTACTATCTGGGACTATAATTTTGAGTATAGGTCAGTCACTATTAGGTTTTTCATATCTAATTTTGAATCTAGATTTACAATTTAGATCTATTTGTATTCTTAAAAACCTCTTTTATCTTTGTTTCCTTGCATTCTTCTCATTCCTATTTTGTGAAATCACTTTTCAACTCCATACAAAGGATCCTTTCATTTGCCATACTTTTGAACCTCCTTAATCCTAGCGGAACATCTTCCTTCCAATGTAAGTAGGGAGATAAGCCTAAGCTTCATATCTTGTCCATGCAAGATATTGAACATTATTTTATTTCTTTACCATATGTCTTTCTCTTATTGAGGAAGTTACGTTGCTTACATCTTATTAATTTTAGATCTAAATTTTTGGTTGAATAGAGTTTCCCTTACTTTCTACCACTTGTAGGACTCAATAAACCCTTAATTATGTTCTCCTTACACTATGAACATGATTAGACTTGATGAAATTACTCACCATATACTATTGTAATCTCCCGACTAATATATCACCCTTGTATTTAGCATAGATTCTAACCTTCTTCTAACTAGGTAAAGAGTGACACTAGAATAATTATAATGAATCAATTAGTAGATAGATAAGTATTTCTTTTTAGTTATATTATTGATGGAGATTTTAGGTTCACTTCTAGAATCCTTAGGGTGTTCTTTCAAGGGCTTCAACAAGGCACCATCCAATGGTCTTTCTCCTATAACCTTCCCAAGGCTATACCCTACTTCATGAACTTTCCCTTGGTCCCCTCCTTTTGACCAATCCACTCCAAGAAATTCAACACACAAAGGAGATACAACTCCTCACAAAAAACCCTTAATCCTTAAGACCTTCCAAGCAACCTATACTCATAGCATATCAGGATCTTATCACCATGGTTGCAGAGATCATGTTTGTATGTTTTTCTATGTTTCAATACTTTAATTCATTCAACTTACCCTTTTGGAAACACTGACAAAGACTGACAATAATGTTTTTCCCTATTAGGCCTATTAGGTGACCTAATACAACTAGCCCTCCAAACTGACTATTCAGCCCATTAATTTCATAATTCCTTATCAAGACCAAAATAAAATCTAGATTCAAACACCCTTTTGGATATCTTATGAAATATCAAAGAATTGGATCTATGTTTTGGGTTTGACCCGGTCAACCAAGTCTAAGCCAATTAGGCCTAATAAGGCTAATTCATGAGCATTTGGGTGGAACTCTTCACCAATCGACTTACCATGAAAAAAGGATTATGGTTTCATGTCTACCTATCTCTAAGGACATTTATTTACCCAATATATTACACCCACACCCTTTCTTGTCTCCTCTGCAACTCATGCTCCGCACTTTCCTAGCTTGTCACATCCAAATGCCAAGCCTAGGGCATCATGGAAAAAATCAAGGATTGCCTTCCTTTCTCTAAACCCAATTGAAACATGTAGTATACAAAGGGTCCTAAAATTCCCTATAAGATTGGCTAAATTCAATGGTGAAATGTTAGGATAGATCCATTTGGATCCAAACCCTTGGGGTTACTAGGTTTCCTTAACTAGTCTTCACCAAATTAGATGGATCTCCTTTTCCAGTGAGCCAAATGACCTCTAATCAAATGCAATGGAAGAATAAATTATCCAACTATAGAATCATGGTCATAGATCAAATGGACCAATCAGTATATCAACAAAGCAATTCATTCTCCTTCATACCAAACTTCTTCATTACATGTGAAATAATTAATAGGTACTTTAAACACCCTCATGAACATTTTCCAATTGACATAACTGAATTTTTAAACCCACTATCCATTGGATTTCAAAATAAACCCCAAGTTTTCAAAGTTGTAAAGAAACATTGAGCAACTTTTACAATTTGGAACATGTTTTGCATTTGTCACATTAAAGTGACCTTAGGACCTTTCAACCACTAAAATAGGACTACTAGGATACTTAAACACTATTGACCCCCATTTGACATGATTTGGAGGGGTTGACCCATATTGACCAACTATGATCCTTTTAGGACTTTTAGACCAAATTGGCCTTATCGACTTATTACAAACATAAAGGGCCCAATTAAGGCCTTAATACAATGGAAAGTTCATAACAAAACAAATTAAAAAAATTCAACAATGATCCCATTGGATCATCCTTGGTGCCCATAGGAACATCTTTGGTGCTTCTGCACCAATTATATCAATGACAAGTTGTTTAGGGTGTTTGTAAGAAAACAAATGTAAAGAAATAACTTCCCATAATAAACCTCAAGATAAAAGGTTATAACTATTATTTAATTGATTAAAATTATTACAAAATAAATATTTAAATGCATAAGAAAATAACTAATACAAAATGCCACACAATAATGTACTTCGAAAAACACTTCAATAAAAAATTGTCACACTCCAAAGAAACATAATGTATTGTCTAGCAACAAAACAAGTTACAATGGACTCATAGAGAATGGTTTTACATGTTTATAATCAATAGTAAATAAAGGATTCATTTTATTATCATTAATATTTGACATTATACTCCTCACAATACAATGCATTGTGACTCATGGACACTAAATTTTAGAAGATTTAAATAGGAAAAGACTAAATGAAAGCCAAAAACTATGAGGAAAAATCACTCAAAAATGTGGCATACCAATCAGGTCACAAAATCTAATGCCCCAATAAAGGCGAGATAAATCCAAAATAATAATAGATTCTTTACACTCATCATATGTTTGTTAGAAAGTAAAGTCCACCAAGATAACTAAGAGGGGGGGTGAATCAATTATCAGATAATTATAACCTTTATCAACTTCAACAACCTTTAACCATGTAGGTAATGTAATTACCAACCATAGAAAGATATTCATACACAATGACACAATAACACAAGATATGTTGACTAGGGAACCTCTTGATCAAAGAGTAAACCCTGGTGGGAATGATGCCCACAAAAGATGCACTAATATAAATATTCCTTGTGAAAGGATGGACTCTGTTAGGAGTCTTATGAAATACATTCAGTACATATGAATCCCTATTAGGAGATTTTGAATCCCTGTTAAAAGATTCTAACCCTGTTAGGAGTTATGGAAGACAGAAGGACCCACTACCCAAACAACTTCAGGGTAAAATCACTGAACACACTATCCAAATGACCTTAATATTATTCAGTAGAATAATATGAAATATGTTACCTTCTTACTGTACCAAACTACACTCACTGCTACACCAGATCTCAATTCTAGATCTTTGTACTTTGCATGTCTTCCTTCACAATTTCACTTTCACAACTTCATTAGCTCTTTTCTTCACTTCATGCTTACATTCACATTCAAACATACCATGCTCACACTTCTTTCACATTGCTACACATCCTATTCAATAAATAAAAACATTCCTTCCTTTATACCACACTCAAATAATTACAAATGAGTCGGCACACAAATACAAAATAAAAGTTTCCACACGCTACATCAGAATTACACAAAACTGTTAGCTTCCAGATGTAGTAACTCTTCACTCGTGAGACCTTTAAGTTTGCATTGTGAACCACATCACAATCAATGTGTCTCAACCTTCCCTTTAATTGCACAAAACTATATTCCATCCCGATTAGGAGATATCATCCGATCTCCACAAACCGCTACTCAGGAACACTACCTGAATACTGCTTCGACCAAAATGCTCATAACTTTTATGAATAAATGAATTTATGTCTATGCTCTTAACCATAGACAAATAATATAACTTGAACATCGCATAGCTCTATCTACAATATCCCATGTGCGCTAATTAAAACACTATTTTCTTCTCTACTAGTCTCCTAAAGATCACTATGTTGACATCAATGACAATCATAGTCATGAAGGCAACAACTACTACTACAGAATGACTTCCAACATCCAGAATTCATTCCTAACAATGTTTTCATAAATTAATTCAATCTTTATTTAATCAATTCTCCATTTTAGGCTCCATAATCTCCTCAATAACTCTATAATCTCCACAATTTCATAAGATTCCAAAGTAACTTTTCTCTCTTACACATCATAAGATCTATCATATGATTCCATACACATAAGGGATCACATATCTCCTCATAATGTCCTATTTAATCACATTTACACCAACTTAAGTATCAAACACTTGACACACTATACATACCAACTTAGAATATGATGCTTCATTTTTCATATGAATCCATCAATCTATGCATTCCTCCTTTAGTGAGGACTCCTTAATTCCTAGATTCACATAAACTTGCACTGACCTTATGCCATTAAGAAAAAAATACTTGCAAACACTATAGAGTTAATAAACCCTAGATGAGACACATAATCTACAACCATTGCATAATTTCCACTTTTGAAGGCACTACAGTGATGTTACTTATATAACTAAGACACATCCACACATAGTTGTCTATGTAGAAATATAAAAAGACTCTTAACAAGATATTTTTTATTTAATAATTAAATTAAAATATAGAATATAATTAGCCAATAGGCTATTTTATGATGGGCATTGCCCACTAGAATTAAGATTTCTCATGCTGAAAAAAAATACAATCCATTTTTTATGACAATAAATAAACATGTTTAGAATTTTACTATAATTGGCGAATCATCGTGAAATCATTATTGATGAGTCTAGTTTATGGGTTGTTTTGTTTATTATTTTTTGAGTCTAGACTTAAATATCTTATGGTTTTCATAAACATTATGCAGACTTTTATGTTTCTATGTTTTAGCCATGTGTATATCTGATACTTTTGACACTAAAGGAAAATACTGAATATATATATAGGCTAATGGATATTATGATGAAATTTGGTATTTCTCTTCTCTAGTGTTAATGGGTAGTGTTCCTGCAGCCGTGTGACAAGGATGCGTTAAAATAGGAAAAACTTATTATAAATCTTTTCCTTGGATTTGTGTTGCAGATTTTGGTATGCTAACCTTTTGTAGGGGAAGAATAAGTCAACAAGGAGTAAGGACTCAATGATGAAGTGGTTCCTTCAAGGTGAATAATTGTTTCCAAAATTTATCATGGCTCCACTACTTCCATAACCTTGCAGTTGCTGTCATAGACTAGGTCAATCCAGTTACTGGGTGTTCCTATATTCTTGAAGCACTAAATATGGTTTATCCTCTTGCATAAATGATGTTGTCATTCCTATAACTGAAGTTGTTATGGTATGTAATGAAGGACCTAGTTTTTAGGTGTTCTATTTTCTCAGTTTCTTTTAAATAAGCTGGAACTTATGATTCTGAGATAGTTATATATTTTGAGGAGTTTATATTGTAATCCAACAACAAAGTGAATACACTTTGATATTCCATCTTGTACTTGTGTTTTGTTAAATAAAGATATGATAGTTCCATATTTTAAGATCTGAGTTTTAAATCTATTCACACTTCTGTGGGGGCCCATGTGGGAGGTGAATTCTCTATTCATGTTCAAGTAGAACTTAGTTAAGTTTCATTGAAGTTGATAAGCATTGTTGCTCTTGCAGCCATTGGTAGCAGAACCATTGGTTGTTTCCTGTAACACATATTTACTTTGGAAGCATTAATTAGTTTACTACTAAGCATTTCCTTTAAGTTGTGACTTAAATTGTAGTTTCAGTTCTTAGTATAAATCTCCTGCAGCAATACCTTTACTTTAGTAGTGATGACTTTTAAAGAGAACTAAAGCATAGACCTTGCAGCCACCATCTCAATCTCACATTCTTGGATTGACACATTTAATGAAGTCTAGCATAATATTCTAAGTAGGCATGTGATAATTTTAAGCAAAGAATCACTGTGAAAGGATATCCAATCCTTGAAGTTACTAGGATATTATTCCAACCAACCATTTTTGGTTCCACTGCTGGGGATGGTGTCAATTTAGTTTAACCCAAAAGTCATTAAGTTAGTTTTCATTCTGCATTATTTGTATGCATAGATGTAGGGATCATCTTGGGAGATTCCTTCCGAATATTATCCAAGTAGAACCATTTGAGGTTTTTAATCAAGAATATAAAGAATCACACACTAAGAACATACAAGAAGAAGAACCATTTGAGATTGTATTTACGAATGCCTATGAAAAATTTCCTTCACTTACAACCTTAGAGGATTCATACCATTTGAACAACCTATTTTCTGAACCTGAATATCAACCAATAATGGCCCAACATACCTTCCCTTTTCCTATTCCTAATTAGCAAGTTAACCAAAACCTAAAGAATATACCTTCTGTTGTGCTTCCAAAATTCTATGGCCTTATCATAGAAGATCTTGAGATGTTTCTCTTTGAGTTTGACATACTCTACAGGAGTTATGACTACTCAACTAATGCACATAAGCTGAAGTTGTTTCCCTCTACCTTAAAGTAAGCTTCTTTATGATGGTTCATGAGCCTGGGGGCCAACGTTGTACAAGATTGTCCTGGGATGAGCAATATGTTTCTTTCAAAGGACAAGGAGTATTGTAGAGGAAGAGACCCAAAAGGAGATGACATTTTTAAAATGTCCCAAAGAGATGATGAAACCTTGGAGGATTATGTCTCTAGGTTCATGTTCAACCTATAGCGTAATACACAACATAACTTGAATCTGAAATCCTAGAAATATCTTTTTCTAAAAGGTGTGGGTGATGGAAGTATTGAGGCCCTCGACCTCATGGCAAGAGGTGATATTACTCAGAAAACTTGGGCTAACATAAAGGATATATGTTTGAACTATTCTAGAACTATAGTCAAGAAGGGAAGAGGATTGAGAGACTTACCTCATAAGTCCAATGGTGGTTCAGGAGTATCAAAATTGGAGCTATCTAATTTTTTGTCTAACTTTAAGAAAGACATCATCAATGATGTTGCAACATAGTTGAATACCTAAAAAACATGGTGAGTGGAGGAGGAGTAGAGCGAGCGACTGGAGGAATTTCAAACTCTTCTTTGGGTAGGAAACCTGATGCTAGAGGATCTTAGACAAATTTAGTGGCAGGCATCAAGATTTCCAAGGGAGGTGAGAAGGATGCGGAAGGTGACAAAGACCCAGATCGGAATCATTCTTGAGAAGGTGGGAAAAGGGGCTTTTTGAATCATGATATGCACAAGAAAGATGCCTCTAGAAATGCTCAGAGTTCTCCCGCACCTGTGATTTAGAAAAAGGACAAAGATGAAGCAATGGAGGGCTCCACAAAAGAGAATAAGGGGGACAACTCTCTTCAGAGAACCCAGAACTAAAAAGAAGACTCAAATGCTAGAAAATTTGTCGGTAAGTCTTTTGCTAAAGTGATTGATGATCAAACCTTCTTTGAAAATGCTACTAAAGCTAGTTGGACTTCTTTATTTGGTGTGAAACCTACTAGGAAATCCTCTTCCCCCTAGTTGATAACACGTTTGATCCTAAGAAGGGAGTATTCAGAATTTCTCTCCTTGATTCTCTAGTTGATCATACAGTAGCATCTATGAAAAATACACTTGTAGGAAATTTCATGGGCCCAAGACCTAACATAGATGTAGTAAGGGTTTTTGTTGTAAGAAAATGAAAGCTCAAAGGTCAATTCGACATAGTTTCTTTGCCTAAGGGTTTTTTCACTTTTGAGTTTTCTAGCTTTGAAGATCTTTCTGACATGTTGTGCAGAGGTCCTTGGATGTTCAGTAAATCATCCTTGGCTCTTCATAAATGGGGGGCTAAACTTGATCTAAATATGGATATGTTTGAAGTAGCCCCAGTGTGGTTTTGATTCCAAGGTCTTCCTTTGGAATATTGTCATGAAGATGTCTTTTCAGGATTGGCCAGTTCATTTGGGGAGCTTCTATCAATAGATCCAATAATAGCTACAAAGACAAGACTAGTGTATGCTAGAGTTTGTATCAATATAAGTCAAATGGCAGACCTCCCAGAAGTTATTAATATTAACTCTAAGCTAGGAACTCGCATTCAAGTGGTGGAGTTCAAGTCCCTCCCCTTCGCCTATTTCACTTGTAAAAAATTTGGACACTGGGCAAAACAATGTCCTTTAAAACCTATTGTAAAGCCCAAAAAGAGAGAACCAAGAGCTAAATGGAGAGAGAAAAATGGTCCTTCCTCTTCCCTTCCAAATACTCCTAAAGCATCAAATGAAGATAAAATGCATGAAGCCCAAATTGCCAATCCAAGTAATCAGCCAGAGGGAGATAAGTGTCAGGTTACCAATAATGAACAACCCCGATCTCTAGAGCAGGAGAGTCCAAAGGTCACAAAGCAAGAGGAAAAAGTGGAAAACATATCCACTTCTATTTCTTTCAATTGCCCGACCAGGAATAGGGAGAAGGATTCTCAACCCCAAGCTACCCCTCAGGAAGGAAGTATTGAATCAGAGCTTATAGGCCCAACAATAGATGTGCAAAAGCAGAAGGGAAACTTCTCTCTTTCAATAGGGATAGGAGATATTGCTTTGAATATTTCAGATCAATCCCCCCCTGTGATTGAATAGGTGATCTCCTTGTTAATGGAAATAGTAGCAATAGCTAGTCTGAAGTCAATGAAGAGGACATTCGAAAAGAAACCTTTGATGAAATCTCTCCTAAATTGGAATTGCAGGAGTCTCCATGGTCTGAGGTGAAAAATAAAAAGAAAATCAATATACTCTCCAAGAAGGGAGGACTAAACCTAAAAGCTCCTGAATCAGGGAAAAAGATAGACATAACTCCTTCGGGGGGAATCCAGACCAAAAGAAAGAAAGCAGATGTTGGATCACCTCAAGGGGGCAGAGGTAGACATACTTAGAAAGCTATGAGAGATTCAGAAGAAAAATAGAGTATTACCGATGTTAAACAATCTACTATCCTAGAGATGTGTTCCCCAACCCTTTAAATGAAGATCATGTCTTAGAATATTAGAGGTCTTAACAGCCCTCATAAACAAGATGTCCTCAAAAATATTGTTAGAGATATAAAACTTGATATCATACTCATCTAGGAAACTAAAATTTCTAGAGAGAAAGTAGAAAAAATTGTCCCTTTTAAGAATGGTAGTAGTATTGGAAGTGACTCTGATGGAGCTTCCGGTGGAGTTGTTATCTTTTGGAACAACTCTATTGTTAACTGCACAAAGCTCCATGTTGAGAAGAACATTATTCTTATCCATGTCAAACATCTGAAAGTTGATTGCTCCTAGAATTTGATGAATATCTATGCTCCTAATACCAAAAGTGGTAGGTTTAGATTTTGGAAAAGATTAAAAGAAATCAAAAATAAATTCCAGACCCCTAGCTGGATGGTTATGGGAGACTTCAATACCCGTTTGCTGGCTGATGATAAAATGGGCAGAGCTCTTTCTCATGTTGATAGTAGAATGGATCTCATGGAGTATATTAATGATCAATCTTTCATTGATATGGAACTGGAAGGGATTTCCTACACTTCGTCGAATAGAAGAACTGGTGATGACCTCATTTAGGTGAAACTTGATAGAACCCTCCTCTCTCTTGATTAGCTCTCTAACTTTTCCTCCTCTTTATCTTCTTCTATTAGGATTGGATCTGATCATTTCCTAATTATTTTCAATGCTAACATTTTAAATGGCAAGAAGAATATCCCATTTCATTTTGAGAAGATGTGGCTAGCTCACCCTAATCTGAAGGACTGTATCTCTGATGGGTGGAACTACAATAAGGAAGGAAGTGCCATGTATAGAATAGCTAAAAAGTTGAGTAATGTCAAGAGAAATATTAAAATCTAGAACAAGGAAGTTTTGGAGACATATTCAAGGCAAAAAGTAATAAGCAGGAAGAGATCAAGGTTATTCAAGATACTATTCAAAAAGAGGGTTTCTTTGAGGAGCACAGAAGAACTGAGAATGTGCTAGTGGCAAAGTACCATAATATTATTTCTTAAGAGGAGTCTTTTTGGAGGCAAAGATCAAGAGCCTTGTGGCTTAAAGATGGTGACAGAAATACCAGATTCTTCCACATGAAATCCATGAAACATAAAGCTATAAACAAAATTTCTTCCCTTATTGTGAACAATAAGACTCTGGTTAAGGAAGAAGATATAAGAAAGGAAATGGTCTAGGCCTTCTCTCTTCTCCTTTCCAAAGAAGACAATCTTGACTCTCAGAGTCAACATGATTTTCTCTTTGCTATTCCCTTAATCATAGACAAAGATATCAATTCTAGACTCAAAGCTATTCCCAATGATAATGAAATTAGAGATGCTATTTTCTCCTTTGAAGGGGATAAATCTCTGGGTCCTGATGGCTTCCCTCTTTTATTCTTTTAGCAGTTATGGGAGATCACTGGCCAAGATGTTCTTCATGCTGTCAAATAATTTTTTGGTACTAAAGCTCTTCTTAGAGAGCTCAATGTCACTTTCTTGGTCCTTATTCCTAAAAAACATGGTGCCAACATGGTGGATTCTTTCAGACCCATTAGCCTCTGTAATGGGATTTACAATATCATAGCCAAAGTCATGACTTCCAGACTGCTAAGTACATCTCTAAGATGAGGTAATAACATCATTACAAATTCATGACTTCCAATTAATAGATGAGGTAATAACATCATTACAAATTGGGGTGATATCAAACATCATTCAAAATAATGCTAAGTACATCTCTAAGATGCAGAATTATCCTCCCATTATGAAAGACCAAAATTTGATGTGTGTTGTCATCATTACTAGTAATTGCTGCCAGTTCGCGCATGTGAATAGGACAGTGAACCAGTCTAATAGATTTATTAAGCTAAAGAATTACCAAATTGAGAGCATTCCTCCATCTAAGCATATGAATAATATGAAAAAAGAGTATGGTGAGTGTTCGGCCATGGGTGGTGATCTCAAGAGAGAAGAGCTAGTGGAATACAAGTGGAAGTAGGATAAGGAAGTCTGGAGCATCTTGAAAAAAGGTCATGTCCATCAGTTTCTCCAGAGACTCCATGGTTTTGACAATGATGTTACTAAAGCCTTTGCAGATGGTTGGGATAAGGGCATGGTGAACCTAGCTGGCAAGTCTTTTAGCCTCAGCCTTGAGCTCCTCTCAAACATAACTAGCCTCCCTTTGGATGGTCTAAAGTATTTGAAAGAGATTAAGGTTGGTACCAGAGCTTACAAGAAGTTTCCTGACACTGATGAGGAGAGGGCTCCTTTGGTGAAAGGTAAGAAAGATTACATTGAAATGGATAATATTGATAGCATTTGGGGCTCTATTATTAAGGTCATCATGGAATATTTTACACTTGAGGGGAGATTTTCTAGGGTCTATAATTACCATTTTGCCCTAGTTAATCACTTTAGACATGACATAACAATCTCTTTTCCCTACTTTCTTCTTTTTTCACTCAATCAGACCATTACTAATTATAGAGTGAATAATTTCCCCATCCTCCATGTTGGGCTCATCCTCCTTATCATTGATTATGTGAGGGAATACATTCCTAAACCTATCCCTACCCAGCTCTAGAAAAGGAAGAAAATTGGCTCTCTTCTTAGGAAATAAAAACCTAAGAAAGCTCCCTCCCTCTTTGAGCCAGCCCCCTTAAAGCCTTTGGATGGTCTAAAGAATGCCAAGAACTCAAGTGATCTCAATGCCTTTGTTTTTGAAAAAATTGATTTTGAGAACCCTGCTAGCCTTGTCTAATTGGAGTCTGAAGGTGTGAAGTTGAATCCTCAGGATAATGTGACCAAGATTGAAAAGAATACCCAGGTGGGTCAAAATGTCGAGCCTAATTCCACTACCTAGACCCTTGAAGAGAAGGACTTGGAGGGTCCTAACATTACTAATGCCATGGGTAGCCTCGAGGATGGCTAGGATAATCAGAATAGAGGGGACAAGCCTATCCCTACCCTGGAGATTAACAATACTAATGATAAAGATACTTCTAAGATTGAGGTTGAGGCTGATGACAATGATGTCAAAGCGGTTGATACAAACTTAATTGATAGAAATGTTGATGACTCAGGGAACAACAACTTTAGGGTTATGGAAGAGGAAAATTTGGACTCCCATGACTCCCCCAGCTCCCAGAAAGAGAACAAGAAGGATGACAGGGAGAGAACCCCTAATTGTAATAAGCCCCAATCACTTCAGGATGACATCAGAAAGATGGATTTGTAGGTAAAAAGAACTATTATTATGACCCCCCTAGAGATTGCTAAGAACAAATCCATCTACAGTTATAATCTAGACAAGTGGGTGCAAAATGACCTAGTTGAACTGAAGAACAGATGTATCAAACTGGAAAATAAGAATCCTATTATTGAGGAAATGATTGACAATATTAGGAAGGAGATTTCTCTCAAAGCTAATGTCAGTGTTTTTTATTATGGTTTTGATTTGGATGATAGAATTAAAAAAGTTGTTGAGACTTCCATGATCCCTATCCATGAGAAGATAAGCAAGAATGAGGATATGCTGAAATATTTGCTCGGCCTGGCTAACACAGGAATGAAGTCAACTCTGGAGAATTTGAATACAGTTAGAAAAATGTTGGAAGGAAACAAAGATGCCCCCCTGAGTAATAAAATTGACCTGACTGATCCTAGTAAGTAGATGGGACC
Organism: Chamaecyparis obtusa; assembly: GCA_027943335.1. Taxonomy (NCBI): domain Eukaryota; kingdom Viridiplantae; phylum Streptophyta; class Pinopsida; order Cupressales; family Cupressaceae; genus Chamaecyparis; species Chamaecyparis obtusa. Next base: position 450,075 of record BSBK01000225.1, on the reverse strand, counting down.
TCGCACCAGGACTAGGTCTAATACTAAAAAGAAGTAATACTAAAAAGAAGCTCAAGATTGCGGATCAGGACATTCAGAGGTTGAAAGATAATGTTAAGATCATGCAGGCCCAACTAGAGGAATTTGAGGGCTTCTTCAAGCCTATGTCTTGATCTTTGTGCTGGTGGTCTTCTCTTTTTTATTTGTCTTCCAAAAAAAATTTCTTTTTGTTGTGTTCAAGCTTATTGAATATTTGGGTTTTGACCCTTTGTAGTCTATTCCCTTCTATGGGACAGCTAGTTTTTCTTAGGGATCTTATGCTTATCTTTTGTCTCTATTGTTAAATGGTTTTGGGGCCCCTTCAAAACTTGTTTTTACTATAATCAAAAACACAATTGAATACCATGTAGGTGAGAAGAAAGAAAGATGAAGTTGATGCCATGCTAGTAGAATACTATCCACACTGTAGGGAGAATAAAAATAATTGTTGATGTAAATATGTTGCAAGCCTAGAGTCACAACCTATGCCTACTGAGTTTAAAGTCATCAATGAGAATGGAGAGGTACTCTATGTTACCTAGCGGTGACCATGGGCTCAAAGACCAAGTATTCCCCAAGATCCCCTTCAAAATTTTAATAGTAATAATGCATGGAAAAATCAATAGCATAGTGGTTTTAGTGGGTATAATAGTTAGCAGCAGCCTCAACAAGGTTGGCAACAACCTCAGCACGGCTAGCAACAACCTCAGTAAGGCTGGTAGCAGCCCCATCAGGGTTGGCAACAACCTCAACAAACCTGTAAATAGCCCCAACAAGGGTGGCAACAAACACACAATTAGATGAACCAATCAAGCCAGCAAGCTTTGATGCCACCACCTCAACAATAGGCTCTAATGCCTCCTCCTACAGCCAACACTACTTCCCCTAAATAGACTCAACTACCTGCTCAACCTACCCCTAATCCCAATAGTACCAAGCCCGCAACACAATAGTAGAGCTATGCTATTTCCTTAAATAATATTCATTTAAGATCAGGCACAACCCTTTCTCCTCCACAATAGCCTATCATCACTGAAGTTGAGGATGCCTCTACAAAACCAACTGAAGTTTCAATAAAACCTATCTCTCCTACAACTCAAGAGCCCCCATTTCCTCATCTATTGGAGGAACAAGCTAAGCCAGTTGAAAACTAAGCAGTATTGGACTTGCTTACCCACCTAAAGAAAATGACAGTTAAAATACCACTGCTAGATGCCATAAAGGAAGTACCTACATATACTAAAGCCATCAAGGAAGCGTATATAAAATAGTCCAGGAGGAAGAAAAAGGATCCCAAAACCATACATGTCCTAGGATAGTTATCTGACCTAATGTTGGATAATTTGACAGTTCCAAAGTATTTTGATCCTAGTAGCCCTATGGTTATAGTCACTATTCAAGGAATACAAGTTCAAAATTCTCTAGTTGACTTAGGTGCATCCATAAATGTCATGACCAAGGAAGTAATGTCTCAGTTGCATATCATCGGTCTTAGGGAAACCCCAACCATCCTTCAACTTGCTGATAGTTCCACCATTACACCTGATGGGATGGTAGAGGATGCCATATTCACCTTGAATTCTTGGGACCATCCGGTTGACTTTGTTGTCCTCTCTCCAAAGGCTAACATGGGAGAGTATCAAATAATTCTAGGCGGGCCATGGTTGGCTACTACAGATGCCTATATAGCTTGTTAGTCAAGAAAAATGACTATATCCAATGGAGTCAACACTAAAAATCTAACTCTATATTCCCCAACTCAACCTCTATTGCAAGATGACCAGATCATCTGGCCAGACTTGGGTGATACTGAACCTAAGGTCAATTCAATCTGCCAGTTAATGATGATATCCAAGGAGCCATTTGTAGCCTCTATGAGAGAAGATGAGATAATTTCCTATATTATCATGAATGAATATGGAGTGCACTCCCAAATGTTTCCCCAAGTGAACTATGTTCTAGAAACTTTGTTACCACCTTCAAATGCTCCACAGTATTCAAAAACTTCACAATTCCTTCATACATTATTGCCTCATGAAATGGAGTCTTTTCCAATTGCTCAGCTATCCATGGTAGAAAAGGTCATTAAGCTAGAAGCTATCCTAGGATGGGAATTAAATATGAGTAGTGCTTTGACACTCTCTTAGTAGAAAGTTGTCCTGCAGCTTCTACAAGAATATCAACAAGCTTTTTCTTGGGATTATACTGATATGAAAGGCCTAGATCCTAAACTTTTCACTCATAAAATCTACATCAGTAGTGAATGCAGACCTGTCTACCAACCTCAAAGAAGGGTTAATCTAGCTTTGAGAGATATAGTTAAGAATGAGTTGTAGAAGTTGTTAAATGTTGGCTTCATTTATCCAATTTTTGATAGTCATTGGATCTCTCCTCTTGTTATTGTACCCAAGAAAGGAGGAAAGTGGAGAGTTTGTGTCAACTATAGGGAGCTTAACTCAGCTACTAAGAAGTGAATAGGTGTAAAATGGATTCACCACTATTCAAATAGAAAGGGGGTATATGAGATCTATTCTCAAACCCAAATCCCCAAAGAAGAGATCCAATGTGATCAACCAAGAGATTAATACACAATCAAATCAATTTATGAGGAATATGGAAGAGAGAGAGAGTAAATCAAATATTTCCTTATGAATGAAATTATGCTTGGAATATGGAATAATTGAAATACAAATACTAACCTCAAATTAGGGCAGATCTGGAAAATGTCAAATTCTAATGTTTGTGTATACTTTCAGGCAATTCTGCAACTTCTTCCGGACTAGAAATGTCGAGAAAGAGAAAACCCAGAAATCTTTCTTCAAGATGAGCTCAGGTCAGGTTTGACCCTCATAAAAGGTCAAATATTACATTCTTTATTTGAAGTCTGATTCAAATTCTATTCACAAATCTCAGAAGTTTTTCAAAAAGGGTATCCAAATTCACTCTTAGATCTGAAATTCCACACATGTACCTTCAAGAAAATGGGGGTTTTTGTTGTATGGGGGGCTTACCTTGGTCAAACCCAAATTTATTAATTAACCTCAAAATTGAATTGAAATATAGTGTGTATAAAATAAGTAATTAAAACAAATCACCTCGCTTATGTTGAAGTCCTCGTAGAGGATTCAAATCCTCAAATCCATAAGTAGGAATGCTTCAATGGATGTAGGATGAATGTAAAGAGATATTATTGTAATCCAAGGGACAAAGAGAAACCTTAAGCCCCTAGGGACTCAAGTCTTCATCAACTCATAGATCACAATAAGAGAAACATCTCTAGAGAGAGAAACAAGGTGTGATTACCTCACCCAATGAGAACTTATGTCCCATTGTGTACAACACAGAAAAATGGCACAACTGGAAAGATGGAATTGAACCACCTAGTGAATGTGGCTACTCACTAATCAACCCATCAAGGATTCATCCTTAGGAATATTCTATTCCATAAGAATAAAACCAAAAAACTAAAAAGAGATCCAGTCTTAAGGACACCTTTGACCTTAACGGATCAAAATATATGTGTCTTTGAAACTGGAGTGATCAAGAGATCCTAAAATATAAACCCATGCTTTAAGGATTAATTACTAATCCAAAAAGGGAAAAAGTATCTTCAAAAAGATGTGTGTATTGGAAAGTGTGTGTGTGCAACAGGTGAGTAGAGCGTATGCCCCCACATTAAAGTCATTGCTGACACTTTAACGGGAGCAATGGCTTTAACAGAAACATAAACAACTCCACTGATTACATTTCCATGTTGAGATGCCCCCAGACGAAGATAAATCAAGGAAAATTTCATAGAAACATACAGAGAATACAGAAAGGATCTACCTACCATGGGGTCAGTATGATCATAAGATAATATTTATATGATATTATTGCAAATGAATTGACATCATTCCCCAAAGAAAGAAGAACTAAAATCATAAAGGAGGAAAGATCACATAAGATATACAAAGGAGAATCTTTTCAAACCATGACATGGAGACCAAAAAGAAATTAGAGCTACCATATCTTGAATCCAAGTAGATTACACAAGGAAACATTTATGAACAATAGCATAGTTACAACATAACATTGAACAACACATAGAAGAATAGAGATACATATAGAAGAATTTGAACAATAGTTTCGAGTCCTTCATCACCTTGCACCAACTAAGTAAAAAGGATCATATAAAAGAATCTAACAACATTTAGCAAACACATTATGGGAGAAGCACAGTACAGTAGGAAAACACACCACAAAGCTACCACGAAGGACAAAACAGTCAAGTGTGCCACCTACTTTCCCCATCTCATTGTATATCATTTAGGGAAGGTGGGTAACTCACAAGAGGGACTATATCCAACATAGTAGGAATGATATCCAGTTCCAAAAAAGGATCCTCTTGAGAATCACAATGTTTGACACTAGGTGTAAGAGTTAATTATGATGAAAGCATATTAGGTAAATCAATGTCAATGTCAATAGTTTCATATTCATCATTAACATCATCAGTATCATCAAGAGTATCTTCTTCATCCAAATTAATCAAAATAGGATCTAAGATACAAATAGAATCATCATAATCATGCACGTGAACATCATTATTAGTAACAATCTGTTCTACCACATTATGCATAGGTTTATCCTTAGAAGGTAGAGATTTTTGAGCTTTAGCATGAGCACAACACTTTTTACGACATTCATTAGCAGATCGGTTTCATTTTGATTTATTTGAAATAGGTTGAGAACTAGGAGGAACAATCATAGGATCCTTCATAGGTTCTTTAGGAAGATCAATAGGATTATTAACCATAGGAGAAACAATCACAGGATCTTTGATAGGTTCGGTAGAAGGAACTTGATTAATAGAGCTAGAAGTCATAGTTAAAGGAGGTATCGAGGGTGTAGGTAAAAGAACATGATTAAGATCCCTAGGAGGTGAACTTAATTAAATAATTTTATGATGTTTATAAGCTTTATATGATCGAAAAAGATTATCAGGTCGAGGAGGACATGAATTAGGTAATGAAGGCCAAAAGAAATCTAGAGCAGCACAATCTCTACGCCTGGAAGGTTTATATAAACTATGATTAATCATCTTCACTTCTTCATCATGAATGAACTTAAGAAATTTATGGATAGGTGAAGCAATAGCATGCATGGAAGTTAACCAAGGCAAACCTAGCTTAACTTGAAATTGATCAGAAGTAGGAAAAACAACAAAGGTAGTGTTCACAATTTTTCCACAAAGTTCAACCGGTAAAGTAATAGAACCAAATGATGGATAAAGAAAACCAATTCAAGTTTGAATCCACACATCCAATGTATCATAAAAGTCACATTGTAAGCTTTTCATGAAAAGATTTTCTTCAGTGATAACATTGACTAAGGATTTAGGATCAACAAGACAACCATGAGTAGGTTTCTGAGCAATCCTAGCAGCAATGTAAAGGTGACCATCAGGAGCTTTAATAGTCTCAAAGTCATCAAAGGTAATCAAGAGTTCCCAAGGTCTCTTATTCTTAAATTTTTGTTGAGGTTTAGGTTGGGTTTTCATTTTAGGTTTAGGTTTTGGTCAAGGTTGAGATTGAACTTGAATCTGAGGTTGATATTGAAGTTGAGGTGGAGGTGGAGGTATAGATTGATCAACATGCTCCACTTGATTAACAACATGATTGAGATCATCCATCTTTGAATCATACACAATTTCCATAGCAGATTGTTGAGCAATAGTATTAGTATCATGCGTAGGTAAAGGGTTCATATATATTTGAATATTTTGATTAGGAGGAGAGATACATTTATTCCCACTACTATCCAGATTATCAATAGATAAAGCCTTAGAATTGATTAGATCTTGAACTTTATGTTTTAAAGAATAACATTTCTCAGTATCATGACCATTCTGACAATGATATTGACAAAAAGCATTTTGATCAAAAGATTTAGATGCAATTGTAGTAGGTAAAAGAGGTCGAATAGGAGGTAAAGTAATCATATTAGCAGCTAACAACCTATTCATAATAGCATGTAAAGATTCAGAAAGAGGAGTAAACACATGATTTAATCGAAAAGAAGTGGATGTAGAAGTGGCATTATGAGATGCAATAGCAACTTGATCAGCAACTGCATTCTCTTGTTTGTTTATCTTGACATAGTTGTTCAATTTTAGAAATTTGTTTGGATTAGGAGTAGCATCACTCTTATCAATTGGAACAGTAGCCATTGGAGTGTTGCTCTCAAATCGACTCACTTGTAATTGATAATGATGAAGCACTGCAAAAAGTTGTTGAAAAGAGGTAAATTCAATAAGCAGAATCTTATCTCTAATATCCTTTTGCAAATTTGAAATAAACATACATTGAATATCAATATCAGGAATAGGATAGGAAATCTCAGCATACAAATGCTTGAATCTACCAATCAATTCAGTCAATTTTTCCTTAGCACTTTGTTTATAATGCATCAAATCAGTCAAAGAAACTTGCGGGCCAATATTATTTTGAAATTATTGAATAAAGGCATTAGCAAGATGAGGAAAGGAATCAATAGAATAAGGAGGTAAGGAACAATACCATTGTAAGGCCTTGTCACAGAAGGTTCAGGCAAATAGTTTGGCTAAAATCCTATGGTCATGAGCATAATCACTACAAAGGATTTGGAATGTTTTAACATGATGAACAAGATCTCCTTTTCCATTATAATTCTCAAGATGAGGCATCTCACTTTGCTGAGGAACAGGAGTACAAATGATGTCTCAAGACAAGGGACTTCCCATGTCACATGTGGGAATACTAAACTTGTTTTGAGTTAAAGAAGCAAGTTGTTGTTGTAAGGATGACATAGTTTGATCCAAATGATGATTATTGAATCATTAGAGGAAATAGGAGTAGCAACATTAGACACACTAGGTAAAGTGTAAGAAGCTACAGGAATAGAAGACATAACTGAAGGAACACTAAGAACTACAGTTGGAAGCGGATTGGAATAAGTAAAAGGAACATTATGATATGAAGGTTGTGATGTAGGAAGGGACACAGGAGGAACACTCATTGGAATAGAGGGAACCATCACAGTCACCAAAGGAGGAGTATAGGTAGGAATACTAGGTAAAGGATTAGAAGGAGGTTCAACACTAGTGATAGGAGGAATCAACCCTAAATCTTGAGCTTCTTGAACTAAAGGTTTAACATTTGAATGCACAAGGTGAGTAATACCATGCAAGAGGTTAACACCTTGATCACTATCATGGAGAACTTTCTTAAGAGCCTCTATAGCTTGAATGGAATCTTGATTATAGTTCTCTTGAAGAAGCCAATTACCCATTTTATCAATTTCAGTGGAAATTTTTTGGACTTGCTTAGGAGGAACTCTTAAAGCATCATCCTCATCATGAGATGAGTGAGAAGAGTTTTTCTCCATAGTAGGATTGGAATCATGAAGAATCAAGTTATCATCTAGGATCCTAAAGAAAGGAGAAGATTCAGGATCAAAGGCACCCATGAGTCTACGACTTCTTCTAACTGAAATATTATAAGTAGGACTAGTGGTAGTTAAGCTCATGAACCAATGTAATGCAAATGAACTAAACTAAGGACACATAAAGCATGAATATGAAATATAATTAGCATGCAAGATCTAACACAAAGGAAAAATATAATACTAACAAGATAAAAGGAAAGCACAATAAGGCATCCAATTCCACAAAATAAAAGAGAGTATGTCAGGTTCACCAAAATGAATAGGTGTAAAATGGATTCACCACTATTCAAATAGAAAGGGGGTATATGAGATCTATTATCAAACCCAAATTCCCAAAGAAGATATCCAATTTGATCAACCAAGAGCTTAATACACAATCGAATCAATTTATGAGGAATATGGAAGAGAGAGAGAGAGAGAGAGAGAGAGAGAGAGAGATTAAATCCAATATTTCCTTATGAATGAAATTATGTCTGGAATATGGAATAATTGAAATAAAAATACTAACCTCAAATTAGGGAAGATCTAGAAAATGTCAAATTCTGATGTCTATGTATACTTTCGGGCAATTCTACCACTTGTTTCAGACTAGAAATGCTGAGACAGAGAAAACCCAAAAATCTTTCTTCAAGATGAGCTCGGGTCAGGTTTGACCCTCATAAAAGGTCAAATACTTCATTCTTTATTTGAAGTCTAATTCAAATTTTGTTTGCAGATCTTGGAAGTTTTCCGAAAAGGGTATCAAAATTCACTCTTATATCTAAAATTCCACACCTGTACCTGCAAGAAAATGGGGGTTTTTTTTGTATGGGGGGTTTGCCTTGGTCAAACCCCAATTTAGGAATTAACCATGAAATTGAATTGAAATATAGTGTGCATAAACAAAGTAATTGAATCAAATCACCTCACTTATGTTGAAGTCCTTGTAGAGGATTCAAATCCTCATATCCACAAGTAGGAATGCTTTAATAGATGTAGGATGAATGTAGGATGTCTCTAATCAATGGCATTTGATCTTCAACACCAATCTTGACTTGATCTTTGCATATGAGAAGGCTTGAATGAATGTAGAAGGATGGATCATCAAAGGGGGCTCCAAAGAGATTGAATCCTTCAATAGCTAACAATGGATCTCCTTGATGGATGAATGCTTGAACACTTGAATTCTTGAAGACTTTCTTGAATGCTTGAATTCACTTGCTTGCACTTGAGAGCTTGCTCATGAAATTGCTTGAGATGTGATTTTCTTGATTGTGGATGTGAAAATGAGAGAGGAAGGCCTCCTTTTATAGTGAACTAGGGCACAATCCTCTAGAGGGGCCACCTTGGAGAATTAAATCCCAATTAGGTCCTAACTTTTAGAAAATATACCTAGATTAAATGCAATTAGAGTATTTACCATCCCAAAACCTGAAATGGCCAACCCGAAGGTGGGAAATAAATATCTCGAAAGCCTGATGCCTGAAAATCCAGGATTCTAGAAATTTGAATGAGGGGGGAAAAATCAAGGTTGGACCTAACCTAGTCAGGTTCAACCATGATCCTAACCTAGTCAGGTTTGAGATTGATCCTGACCTAGTCAAGATCAACCCCGAATTTGACCCTAGGCCCAAATTCAGTCAGAACCAGGTCAGGAGGTCCCGGGGATGCCCAGAAACCTAGAAATGATATCAAAACATGATAGAATGTTAGGGATAGACACAAAATCCTATGATTACTATGATGAAGTCTAGGAGGACCTATTTCTAAATCCTACCTAGAAAATAGAGCCATGGAAGAGGGAAATTAAGGAGAATCCATGGGATCCTAACCCTAATTTCACCTAGAATGAAGAAATCAAGTGTTGGGAAGAAGTGGAAAGCAGGGAGAAAGCCAAATACATGCAAAGACCTGATCAAGGTGCTTAACATGACTCCAAACCACTTACTCAGAGGGATAAACACTCTTAACATGGAAGTGCTTCCATTTTAAGATGATACAAGAAGGACCACTTTCCATTGTCATTCATAGATCAAGTCCTTGATAACCTGGCTGGTAAGAAATACTTCTCTTTTCTAGATGGATTCAATGGTTATAATCAGATACAAATAGCACCAAAGGACTAGGAGAAGACAATGTTCACATGTCCATGGAGAACATTTGCCTATTCAGTGCTACCTTTTCGGTTGTGCAATGCTCCTGCCACTTTTCAGCGAGCTGTGATAAGTATATTCTCTAATATATATGTTGATTGCATGGAGATTTACATGGATGACTTTACCACATATGGGAATACTTTTGATGAGGCTAAGGAAAACTTGGAGAAACTCCTTAAGAGATTTCATGACTACAACCTTTCTCTTAACAGTGAGAAATGCTTCATGATGATGGAAGAAGGGGTTGTCTTAGGGCATTTCATATCTTCAAAAGGTATTCAAGTGGACCCTGTCAAGATTGAAGTGATTAGCACATTGCCTACTCCAGAAAAACAAAAAGATGTGCAGAGTTATCTTGGACATGTCAGGTATTATAGAAGGTTTATAAAGGATTTCAATTAGCTTGCAGCACCACTATATAACTTGCTCAAAAAGGATGTTGAATTTTCTTGGGACTCTGAGTGTGCAAAGTCTTTCCTATAGCTTAAGGAAGTTCTCACCACAGCACTAGTTTTGAGAGGACCTAATTGGGGCTTTTCTTTTCACATTCATACTGACACCTCTGACTATGCTATTGGTTTCATACTTGGTCAAAAGGTGGACTAAGTTGAGCATGTTATTTACTTTATTAGTAAAAATTTGCAAGGTGCTAAGTTTAATTACATTGTCACTGAAAAAGAACTACTTGCAGTCATCTATGCCCTAAATAAATTTAGACACTACATTACTAGATATTAGATCTATGTGCATACTGACCATTCTGCTATTAAGTACCTCATGAACAAGCCTGCAATCTCTAGATGACTGGCTCACTAGTTACTCCTTATGCAGGAATTTGACATCACCATAGTAGACAAACCTAGTAAGGCCAATGTGGTAGCTGATTTCCTTTCTAGGTTGCATGTCCCTAATGATCCTGTAGCCATTGATGATAGTTTTCCTAATGAGCATCTATTTCTGCTGTCTACACACAATCCATGGTATGCCAATATTGCTAATTATCTCACCACTGGTAAGACACCAACTCATTTCTCTACTAAAGAAAGAAGATTGTTGACTGAAAAGAGCTTTAATTATTCATGGATTTCTAGATTCATGCTTTATACTGGTCCTGATCAAGTGACTAGAAGATTCATAATGGAGGATGAAACATATGATATCCTTTGGGCATGTCACGATGAACCTTGTGGTGGACATTTTTCTGCCAAAAGAACAGCATTGAAGATCTTGACTATAGGCTACTACTGGCCCAGTATACACAAAGATGTTGCTCAGTACACCAAAAATTTTGGCAAATTCCAATGCATGGGATGACCTACTAAGACAGATGAAATGCCCCTCCAGCCACAGGTAATTGTCGCACCCTTTGATAAATGGGGGATTGACTTTGTCAGTCCCATTGAGCCATCTTCACAAGGTAAATCCTATATCCTTGTATGCACTAACTATGTTACAAAGTGGGCTAAGGCTAAACCTATGAAGCACCCTAGGGATAACAATGTTGCAAAATTCCTTTATGAGTTCACAAGATGTAAGGTACCTAGAGAGCTTCAATCTAATGAAGGTCTTCAATTTACTTCAAATTTGATAGATGCTCTGATGGAGGTGTTGGAAATTTGGCTGAGATGAGTACGTAGATGTTTTCATTATGGAACAATATGATCCACACAAAGAGTGTAAAGGTAAGAGAGAAAGTATAGTAGAGTGCATTGCAAATTTGTCTAAGTGTGAGACAGCATTTTCACCAATGTACCCGGACATAGTTTTTGTTTGCAACATTGGCTGGAGTAATTTTAGTGCTTGTGCACTTGAACATAGACTCTATGATGTCTAATGATGACCCATCTCAGAGTGAAAGTCAATATAGAATGTACAGAATTAGTTATGATAGTTTTACCGAAGATAATGTTAAGCCAACAGGATAGTTTTGAAGACAGAATTGGTAAATAGTTAAGGGATTATTTTTCTTATCAAAATAAAGTCTTAACAATATAAAGGGATGACATCCTAGATTTTATCCCTTAGATAAAGATATATGAAAGCCAACCATGAAAATTTATTATCCTTAATAACTTGTATATATGTAATTGTAAATTTTAAGAAAAGGGGATGCAGTGATATGATGTGAATGTAAGAGCAGTAAAAAGATATTGATGCAAGCAGCATAAGGTTATGTACCTTAATCCATTTTTGTAATCAGTATACATTTTACATTACTTTCTTGGGTAGTGGGCTCATCTGGTAATCAGATTTTGTATTGACAACTCCTAACAGGGTTGAGGCTTTTAACGAGGCCTATAGTCCCTTAATCAGGAATGATACACTATATGCTTGTAATAGACTCCTAACAAGGTCAATATCCTTAACAAGATACTTTTGATTAGTGCATCTTTGTGGGTACCATCCCCACCAAGGTTTTCCCTTGGCTAGGGTTTCCTTGAGAACATATCATGTGTTATGAGTTCTTTAGTTTTATTGCTATGCATGTTGTTTAGCTTCTTTTGTTATGCATGTGTAAAGATAATCTGTTATATCTATATTTGGTCAAAAGATAAAATTTGTAGAATATTGATTCACACATATCAAGTGAGGGTGGCGAGTACATGTTAAGTACAAAGTCTACAGATGAGTAATTATGAGTAGTTAAGAGCTATTATTGATTTGCATTCATATTACTTATGAGCTCATTTTCCAAACTGCACTGCTAGAACTTTCCATGTTTGAAACCTTCATGTAACTTTCCTTTTCAAGCCTCCTTGTCTGAATTTGTTCTTGATTATTTTGATCTCCTACAACTCCATTTTGGGTATTTTAGCAACTTGAAGATGGGAGGTGACCTCATTCATAGGGAACCCACTATGCATAATATCTTTCTAGAAGACCAAAACTACAGACCATATTTTTAGGCAAAAGGTTGGTTGGATTATATCCAAAAGCTAACCAATTGGGATGATGAAGTGACGATGTAGTTTCTGAGCTCATTAAAAGATGGAGTGGCTACAGTCAAGGGGTTGAGGGTACCATTTTTGCAGGCAATTTTGGTAGAATTTATGAGGTTTCCATAGGAAGAGGAGGAATTTGTATAAAATTTTGATCCGACCATGTCTAGGGCTCAGTTCACCTTGCATTCAGACCCACCTCTTGAGGTTGACCCGAAACAAGGTACATTCAGACTGTCTCTTCCAAAGCCATTTAGGAAATGTGCAATTCATGTCATTAGATATTTTACTTGTGAAGGATGGCATTCATACCTTCATTCCATTCATTTTAAATTTTTGAGTTGTCTAAGGCATGACAATAGGCCCATCAACGTTCCTAGTTTCATGTTTAGCATCTTGTTGAAGCAAGCCACTTAGTTCAGGAGGGTAAACATAATTTTGTATCACATCACTATTTAGTTAAATTGATAGTTGAGAAAGCTTTAAGGGAGTAGTCATAAATCTCCTAGGATGAATTTCTGCTATAAGGGTTTAAAGAAGCAACCCCAGAACCTACTGGGCGAAGAGTGGGGTAGAGAATTCAAATTGATAAAGGTGTTAGGAAAATTATTGTTGAACTTGGACAAGGTTCTTCATCCAAAAAGAAATCTAGGGTTAGGACTCCTAATTCCCCTCATTCCTCTACTTCAAGGTTAGTTCATGAAGAGGAAGAAGAGACTTCTGCACCAAAGGTTGAAGTTGCTCCTGTGATGAAGAGGGTTTATTAGAAAGACAAGAATAAGAAAAATAATTCTAGTACTAGTAAACAGACTAAGGAATCTCCTCATGTAGCCACAAGCACTTCTAGAAAAAGGAAAGTTCTAGAAAAGAAGGAAGAAACTCTGTTAAGGAGAAGTAAAAGGAGGAATTCAAATGCGACTACATATATTCCATTTGAAGAGTCAAATGTTGAACAAGAAGCTTCTGGGAAAAAAGAAGAAGAGCCTAGAAACATTCAACAAGAAGCTGGAATACAACCTAAAATTTCTAAGCAAGAAGAAAAAGGGCTTGAGATTATGTAGAAGGAAACATTTGAAGGGTTTCCTAATATTGAAACAGAACAGGTTCCTGATAAGCCAACAAATGTAGAAGTCATTGTAATTGGTGATGGCTCCAGCTCAGAAAAGCAAGCTTATGTATTTTAGAGAAGAGGTTCAACCTCCAAGAATCCTCATAAAAATGACTTAGATAGTGATGACTCAGAGAGTTATATAATGGAAGAAGATGAACCAAGATTTTCTCCTACAGTAGAGAGGAGTCCATATGAAGAAAACCCTAATGTTGATGCAGACCTTGTTAATAAGGTACTAGAGAAGATTTTAAATGAGGGTTTAGATACATTGGCCTCTGTTGCATAGCAATGCTCTAATACTAAGAGATCCATGGTGGTTTGGATAGATCCTAAGGAAGGGATAAATTCAAAAGAAGGTAAGCCCCCTATTCTCTCTTCAGCAGATAAATCTTTTAACAATTCCATGTCAGGTCAGTCTAGTTCTGTGTCCTTGTTAGCCATTATTTCTAAGTTGTCCAATCAATTAAATTTTGAAAGGGAAAAATGGAGGCAGTAGAGGAAAGAGTTAAATAGAATTATAGACCAAAATTTTCAAGAGACTATTGAGTAGGAGGAAAAAGTGGAACAGTTGCAAGAAAAACTTGCCAAAGTTACATCCCTTATACCTGAGTTAATGGGCTGTAGGTCTCCACCACCAGTTTATGCCTTGTTTCTAAAAGAACAACTATTGAATTATCAGATGACATGTATCATGCAAGATAGGTCCCCATCATTGCAAGATCCAATGCAAGTTTCCCAGGCATTTAATAACTCTCCTGCAGCCATTCAAAATCTACTATGTGAACTCTTCCTCAACAACCTAGTAGTCCCAAATGACCAAGTTTGGAACGCCTTACTATATGTTGGGGACATCCAGCTTAGGGCCCTTATGTCCTAGGTATAGAATGAGATTAGTTGGGACACTCAAGACAAGTTGTATAGGGATTTAGAACAAGAAATTCCCCTATATCTGAGACCTGAAGCCAAAGATCCTAAAACTTGCTATTATGATTGGTTAAGAATTTCCCCCTTTGAATCAAGCAGCAAGCTCATCTATCTACTTAGAAATGCAGCATTTGATGCATATGAACATCTGGTGAATTCTGAATTGCCTGAAGATAGAAATGTCATTCAATGGCGTTGGATCAGTTTATCTAGGGAGCTGAGAAATAAAGAACCACATTCACCCCTAAACTTTGACATGGAAAATCGGTGTGCACCTTGGTATATTTATTTGGGGAGAGAGCGAGAGAGTTTTTGGATCCCACTAACTTTTCAGCCACCATTGCTGATGTCTCCTCTCCTAGAAAACTCAAAAAATTTGGACAGCTATGATATGAAGGGAGAAAAGGAAAAGTGGAAAAGACATAGAGAGACAAAGGGATTCTATTGGAACTTTTCCAAAGGAGGTTTTGGATAGAAGACAGTTGTTGATTACAGACTAACAGTCAAGTTGAAGAATTTTATGTTTGTTGTGGGACCAGCAAACAGCTAAGCTGGGGGGAATGATGAGTCTAGTTTATGGGTTGTTTTGTTTATGATTTTCTGATTCTAGACTTAAATATCTTATGGTTTTCATAAACATTATGCAGACTTTTATGTTTCTATGTTTTAGCCATGTGTATATTTGATACTTTAGACACTAAAGGAAAATATTAAATATATATATATAGACTAATGGATATTATGATGAAATTTGGTATTTCTCTTCTCTAGTGTTAATGGGTATTCCTATAGCTATGTGACAAGGATGCGTTAAAATAGGGAAAACTTATTATAAATATTTGCCTTGGATTTGTGTTGTGGATTTTGGTATGCTAACCTTTTGTAGGGGAAGAATAAGTCAGTGAGGAGTAAGGACTCAATGATGAAGTGGTTCCTTCAAGGTGAATAACTATTTCCAGAATCTATCATGGCTCCACTACTTCCATAACCTTGTAGTTGCTGTCACAGACTGGGTCAATCCAGTTACTAGGTGATCCTATATTCTTGAAGCACTAAATATGGTTTATCCTCTTGCATAAATGATGATTTTGTTCCTATAATTGAAGTTGTTATGGTATGTAATGAAGGACCTAGTTTTTAGGTGTTTTCTTTTCTCGGTTGCTTTTAAATAAGCTGGAACTTATGATTCTGAGCTAGTTATATATTTTGAGGAGTTTATATTGTAATCCAGAAACAAAGTGAATACACTTTGATATTTCATCTTGTACTTGTGTTGTGTTAAATGAATATATGATAGTTCCAGATTTTAACATCTAAGTTTTAAATCTATTCACACTTTCGTGGGGGCCCACGTGGGAGGTGAATTCTCTATTCATGTTCAAGTAGGACTTAGTTAAGTTTCCTTGAAGTTGATAAGCATTGTTGCTCCTGCAGCCATTAGTAGCAGAATCATTGGTTGTTTCCTGCAGCATAGATTTACTTTCAAAGCATTACTTAGTTTACTATTAATCATTTCCTTTAAGTTGTGAGTTAAATTGCAGTTTCAGTTCTTAGTATAAATCTCCTGCAACAATAACTTTACTTTAGTAGTGATGAATTTTGAAGAGAACTAAAGCATAGACCTTGCATCCACCATCTCAAGCTCATGTTCCCGGATTGATACATTTATGAAGTCTAGCATAATATTCTAAGTAGGCATGTGATAATTTTAAGCAATGAATCATTGTGAAAGGATGTCCAATCCTTGAAGTTACTAGGATATTATTCCGACCAACTAATTATTTTTAGCCAATTTATTTATTTTGTTTTTCTAATAGCCAAGTTTTGTTCATTATCTTTTTTTTCATTGTCATTTTTAACTTACCCTTTTTTGTTGCATTTTTAAGTGGATAATTGCCTATCTTTGTGATAGTTTTTATTATTATATCTTATTTATAATATACTAATAATATTATTAATTTATATTTATAAATATATTAATATTAATAAAAAATAAATAATAATAATATAATAATTTATTAGTATATAAAATAAGTAAATGTAATAGAAATAAAATATTTGACTAAATTTGATTTTTTTAAATAGTTTCTTATTTAAAAATGAAAATTTCACACTTAAGTGGGAACTTGAGCTATTTGTAACTAAATTTGAAGATTCTTCGTGATATGCTAATGTTCAAAGATTCTTTTGTTAATCACTAATAACAAGGTGCAAGGGTTATGTCAATAATAATTTATGTAAGATTGTGTACAAATTAGGTAAGAGGTGTAGCATTTCTTTGTAACTACATGAGGAGAAAATTGTAATAGGTGGCATTTTTTTTCTTAAGATCAACCTCACATGTCGTATGGATAAATTACATGAGTAAGACTCTTGTCTTAGTAGGGGATTATCAAAAGAATCATTTTAGAAAATTTGAAACATTCATTTTGACAAAGTCTTCAATTTCTAACATATTAAAAAATCCATGCCAAACATCTATGATAACATACTTTACCATCCACTTTTATTAGGTAGATATGTATGTAAAATGTGGAAGCATAGATGAGGCACATGAATTGTAATAGTAGTATGTAAAATGTGGAAGCATAGATGAGGCACATGAATTGTAATAGTAGTATTCCAAAACCATATACTCACAAGAAAGTGTTCAAGCAAAATTCGAGGCAAAAATTATTGCAAACAAGATTGACCCATTCATATCCATATATGAAGTCATATAGAAATACTATCAATGAACTATAATATTACAAATTTCCTAGTCAATTGTTCAATTGTGCATGGTGATATGGATATTATTACTTCTCCCAATGCAAAACAATCAATTGACAACATGCACTAAAGTATGATGGACAACTATGTTTAATACAACAACCCCCAAAAACTAATCAAGGATTGTTGAGTTGTCCATGGTAAAATAGTCAAAATGAATTTTTGTTAGAATCTATAATCTTTCCTTAGTATATTATTTAATTTTGGGTAAGCCAAGGTATTATAAATTATAATTTGTCCTCTTGTCCAAGTAAGAGGACAACTCATTTCTTTTATTTCCTTTATTAAGGAAATTAGCTTTTTCCTCCTTATGAGGATTCTCACACTTGGCACTTAATGTGAATGTTACATTCATAGAGCATGAGAGTTACATTATAACTCAATCACTCATCTCTATTTAAGATATGCTTCTATACACACTTCATGAGGAATTTTCTCACTTTTTCTCTCATTTTTGTAATGAGCGTCTTGCTCATATTCTCTCTCCTTCTATAGGATTTTTGCCTCATTCATATTACATTCACAAGGGGTTTTATTTGTTTTACCCTTTCAAAATCTTTGTCTCATTGTGTTGATCATGGAGCAACTTGATGATATTGGTGATTGATCTTGAAGAAATCTCTACTTCTTTGAGTTTATGGTAAAATACTTCCTTATGCTTCACTCTCTTGGATTCTTTCCTTTAGCTCTTCTCATTTTTTGTAATTTTTGTACATGGTATCAGAGCTAGCTAATCCTTGTTTGAGTGTTTGCATGAAAGGTTAATTCAAAGGATATCTCATTTGATTAACTTTTGTTGCAAGTTTTTTAGATCTGACATTATTCTAACTCTCTTTAGAAGGATTTCAAATTGTTTTTGGGTTTGGATGGTTCTCAACCAAACCCAATTTCTTTTTTTGGTTTAACTAGTTTGGGATGGCTTGCTGCCAAATCTAAGGTTAATAATCTTCATTTCAAGTTTTTTTAAGATCTAACTGTAATACCCCAAAAATGGGCTTCAGTACCATTGACCTCCTACATCAACAAATCAATCAATATCGACCCTAAAGTCCTAACCTAAGGAACATCTGCACATTAAATTATCAAAACTCTAATCGATCCTACCATAAATTTGCATTGGGGAATATTCCTAATATATCTTAATTATCTCTAATTAAATATTATTGGGCGATAAATGATATTATTTTATTTATCCTAAGTGTAATTGATTGAATATGTTAGATATTTAATTAATTAAACTTAATTTGGCCACTTAATTAATTTAATTATATTTAGTTAATATTATTCTTAATTAATGTTGTTTATTTGACAATAAATCAAAAATTCTAAAAATAATCGATTGAATATTTATTTAATTGATTAAAATCAAATTGTCAAATTTAATAATATAATTTTGGATAAAGTTTGATTAAATAATTGATTGACCCATAAATCAGTTATTTAATTAAATAAATCAGTTAAGTTGAGAATAAAACACATGGAAATTAAATAAACTCACAATTATCTATGTAAAAATCAGAAAAGTAGTTAAACTCAAAATCAACTCTTGGATTCAATTTGTTAACTTTCTAAACTCAACAGGTGATTGTGAGTTAAAAAGCAGATTAGAGTGATCTCAACTTCCAATTATGAGTTAAAAAGTTGATTTGCATGATTTTACTAGATAATTGTTTCTAATTTCCTAATTACTTGCTAATCAATTCGAGTTGATCAAGGAGTGATTTTTGGTTTTTCCATGAGTTCTCAAGCTTGGATTTCTATATAAATAGCGATCAGTCCTTCACAATGGGTGTGCACAAATTTTGAGAACAAAAGTGTTATACTGTCAAGTTCATGAGAGATTGGAAAACTTTTGAGATTCATTGCTATCATATTTCTTATTTTTGCATCCATAGCTAGTTTCCATTTCATTAATATCAAGTTTTTAGATCAATTCATTTAGCTTACATCATTGTTATTGCATAGAAAACCAAAAAAATATAGATTAATCTTGCATTCATTTTCATTGTTTTTGTATTCAAATCCTTCATTTAGGCATTGCATTGTCATTGATCTCAGTCATTTTTTAGAATACCATACTCACATCTTCTAGAAGGCTGTAAATCGCCTTATTGATGATATTTTCATTCATTGCTCATTTTATTATCATTGATCAGTAATGTTTTACTGATGTGTTGTGTCTTTTGAATAGGTACAATTTTCACACACACATTTTTGGTGCCCACCGTGTGGCCTGATATCGGGTTTCCATTTCACATTTCATCAATTTTCTGACAATTTTTCATCAAGTTTTGAGTTTTGAATTTTTTTTGTACAATCTTGTACGATGGTTTCAGATTTTCATTTGGGAAGTCTCTATATGTCATATGACAGACAACACTCCTGAAGTTTCGTATTGGTTCTTACATATTGTAGTTTTAGAGCTAAAGTGTCGTATCGATTTGTACAAATTTTCGTATTAGAATTTCAATTATCATACAGGTTAAGGTATATTGTCATACGACATTTCACACCAAAATTTCAATTATCGTATGGGTTTTTGGAGTCAGATTTTGAGGTTTCTGATATGAAATTTGATTGATTGCTAATCGTGGCCCATGTTGTTTCTGGTGTGTGATTGTTTTAGATAACCTAACACTCTTTGCAGGACAAGAGACGAAGACCTAAGTATTGAAACCTATCTTTTTGGCCAATTCTTGTCTTGTCTTCTAAGCCCTTGTTTTTAGGAAACCCTTTTAGAAATCATTGGCCAAAGAAAGCTCATTCAACAAAGACTTCTAACTTGTGGTTTTATAGGTCGCCAAGATCTTCACCGAGAAAATATTATGTTTGGTTAATCTCTTTTTCATAGGCACATAGATAATTAGTTACGTGTTTCATATTACATGTGGTAGATATTGAGGGGATTATGCTCTTCTCTTTTTAGCGAATCAGAAACCCAGAAGGTATCTCCCCCTTTTTCAGTGTGTGTACTGTCTCTAGATTAATTCTTCTTGGAGTGTCTTGGATAGGGAAAAGGACAAGGTTAGGAGATTATGCTCTTCTCTTTCAGAGAATCAGAAACCCAAATCTTGCGGTCCCCAACCTCACATTTCATTTAATCTTTTAGAGGACTTGTCGGCTAAGGTAAAAATCTCCTGAGAATGACCCAAGTGGGGACAAGTCTTAAGTCAACTCTTTGATGACACTATAAAATTTGACGCTTCCGTGAGGTTAAAGCCTCGGAAGACATAATTGTGCTTGGTCCTTGGATTTATTCCATGAACATGCTTAGATTTTGTGTAGAGAAAAGTTGCTTTAATCTTTCTTGCGAGACTACATGGGTTTGAGTACTCATAGGGTTAACAGCCTCAATCTTGCTTGTAGGACTATGGGAGACAATTGTGAACTGATGCCTCGATTAACAGCCTAAGCTAGTTTGATATCGATCTTCCTTCGAAGGATTTTTAGTACTTTTGCAAGGTGAATAGTAATCACCCCAAGACACTCACCATATCAAGCCCTCCTTGACATTTGAACTTGGCTAATATGGGCTTCAACATCCATTGCATGTTGTTGGACCACCATATTCTGAGAAGTCATTGAGTGTGTTCCTAAGTCAATAAGAAAGTAATAAATCTATTTTCCTAGTTAGGTTAAGATAGGTGTGTTTCATTCTTTGAGTCAATTCCCATGTGTTTTCTATGATTGTGAGCCTATTGCTATGTTAAACACCCTCAGACAATCCAAAACATAGATCTTGAAAACTGGATAGCAAAATTGAAAAACTATTTGAGACCAAAAACACCAAAAATCTAGAAAAATTGAAGTGAAATCCTTTTTAGGTGTCAACTGTCATCCAACCCTATCAATTGTCATACGATAATTGCTTAGTCTTATCAAGTTTCATACAGAAACCCCCCAAGTGTTGTACGTTAAGCTACAGAGTGTCGTACAAGAGTTGTCAAAAATCCTAAACAAAAATTAATCCCTGGTGTCAATTGTCATACAAACTTTTGGATTGTCATGCTAGACCTTATTTCATGTTGTATGATCTTGTATACTGTCATAAAAAAAATTACACAAATTGCCTGAAAACCCCTAATTTTGGTAGAAATCCAGTCAACTTTTAGCCCTGCTCAAAATTTTGTCAAAAAATCCACTATGTCAGGTATAGAGCAAAGAAACAATGGTCCATCTTGTTTTCCCAGAGTGGTCTATTTTTCTTGATTTGTCATCCTGTTGATTAATCTAGAATACATCTCATCTTGTGTCCAAATAACCTCTATCTATCCAAGGCTAAGTGTCATGAATTCATGTCTACCATCCTTTGGGCATCTACCCATACATATCGAGCATAGTATCCTTCACTTATGTCTAATATACCTTTTTATCAACAATCCAATCCAATCTTGACAAGGTTGTTTCACTTGATTATTCCTAAATCAGATTATCATTCAATTGTCTTATCTTGTTCCAAGATTCACCTAAAGGTTAATGGTGGAAACTAGAGCCTATTCACACAAGAAAACAAAGAGAAGGTCCCAAGACATCACCTTTTTCTTTTCTTATTATTCAGACTCTTCATCAACCATATGATTCAAATCTTTACAAAGAAGACAAACTAGGCAATTTTCACTTAAAAGGAGGTCACACAACCCCTCCTAATTCAACTCAAGATCTCAATCAACACACTACCATGTCTCAAAGAGAAACTAGCCATGGTTCATAAGGCCATGACTCTAATGAGGGTAGGGATCAAGAGCCCACACCTTTTGAAATTTCACAACACCAAGATGATGAGCTCTTCAAGAATCTCATGAAGAATTTCCTATGAGAGGATAAAGAGACATACTTCCTTGAATTGGCCCAACAAGGGGCTAAGATTCCTTGCAACTTTAATGTCAAATATATCGTAACACAAGAGGAAGAGACTCCTATCACTGCCATGATGAAACATATGCATGTTATGCAATTCAAACTTAACAAGATGGAAAAAGAGAAAGAACCCAAAGAATTCTCTATGGATGTCCTATGTCCATTTCCATTTTATCAAAACATGTATATGCCACCATTCTTGAAAGGGGTGGAATTACACAAGTATGACAAATATGATGGAAATTCAGATCCTCAAGATCATGTCAGAGAATTGTGCACTCTATCCATGGAGATCATACATGAACCAACATACTTAATACATATTTTTACATGATCTTTGGGAGGGGAAGCCATCAACTACTTCTCCAAAATACCTCCAACAATCAAAACTTTTGAGGAGTTGATCAAATTGCTCTATCAGCAATACTCCTACAACATTCAGCATCTAGTCACCATGATTGAAATCTGTAACCTAAAGAAGAGATTAGGAAATCCATTCTTGACTTTCCTCAAACATTGGAGGAAGAATTTATCACTATATTCTTGATAAATCCCAGAAAAAGAGAAACTCAAAATCTTCATCAACAATCTAATTCCGGAAATCAACTATCATCTCCAGATGCAAAATCACACTTTATTTGACAAAACAATGGATAGCGCCATGAAAATAGAGGAAATACTTGTTCGCAAAGGGCATATCTTACTTCATAAAAAGAACATGTATGATTCAGGTTCCAATTCTAATAACAAAGATAAATTTAAGTTCTGGAACAAGAATAAAAATGTTGTCATAGATGGTGTTGCTGATCACATCAATGCTCCACCCAAAGCACCATCATTTAACCTCACTATTGGCACTCAAGCTATAAAAACCTTAGAGAAGAAGACAACTGAGCTTTCTAAAAATCCAAATGAGTACAAACCATGGGTTACAAAACCAAAACATGAGTTCACTCCTTTAGGTGATTCCTTAGAATCTACCATAAGAACTTTGTTGGTAAATAACATCATCACATTACCTGAGATAAAACCATATGACCCAAAAGTCAAACCTAGGTGGTGGAAAGAGACCAATTTCTATGATTTCACCAAAACAAGGGTCATAAAACCAACAATTGTATGCACCTAAAACATCATATTCAAGATCAAATTGACACTAGAGAAATTTTGATTGACAACCATAAATCCAACAATGATCATACAACATTCATGGAACCTTTTCTAAAACACACTCAAGGAGAGTCATCTTCTAAGCCAAACATGGGTACTAAGGTCAATTACACTTACTCTAGAAATAATTATGTCATCAACATGGTAGAGCCATGCACATCTCATCATTGCAATGTCATCACTATTGTCAGAAAGGTCAAAGAAAATAGATCAACTAATGTAGTCACTTGATCTCAAGCTCAGGTAACTCTTCCAAGACCAAACTTGAGTTCATCAAAACCCTAAAAGTACCATTCAATCTTGCATCTACACCTAAACAAAGGACTACACCTAAATCTTCCAAAGAGTCCAAAACAACATCATATAAAATTATCCAACAACTGCAGCACACAAATGTGAAGATCTCTATATTCGAGTTGCTTCGAATCTCTCCTGCTCATCAAGCTGTCCTAGACAAAGTTCTCATTAGTTCCAATGTTCCAGAGAATCTTAATCTTGATCAATTTCAAACCATGGTGGGTCATTTGACTTCTCCCCAATACATTTCCTTTTTAGAGGAAGACAATAATTCACTAAGTCATCTGCATAATCAACCCTTTCATATTGAAATCTTAATTGAAAATTGTCGTGTCAAGCGTGTTTTGATAGATGGAGGAGGTGGTCTAAACATTTTTTTCTTATAAACTAGTTACATAACTTGGATTTTCAAAATATTTTATTGATCCTAAAAATAAAATAACCATCAAAGCATATGATGAGTAAGAATGATCTTCCAAAGGATTCATTGTGCTACCTATCAGAATAGGACCTATCATTAGAGATATCACTTGTCAAGTATTGGACCTCTCGCTGGCCTATAACATCCTTTTAGGAAACTCTTGGATTGATGAAATGCAAGCTATCCCATAAATGTACCATCAATGTGTCAAGTTTCCCTATGATGGAGTAGAGGTCACAATACCAACAAAAATGTTGGCATCTTGCAATGCTTTAAAAGAAAGTGCTAACAAGCTTGTCCAACACAATAGAGATTCTTCTACCAAATAGAGTGACATAGTGTCCACATCCAAAATGGAAGATGTAACTAAAGAGGTCAAAATAAAAGATACAGGTATGGGAGAATACACAATAGAACTAGTTCTATCTCTTACATCTCTCCCACTCTCACCTAAATTTTATGGGCTACCTTTAGAGAAAATCAAACCTACAACTAAAGAACCACAAGTTATCTTTGACTGAAGTTTCATCACAGAATAGGTGTCCAAACAAGATTCCAATGAGGAAGAACTTGTACTAGCATGGCTATATAAAGATGAATCTTAGTTACAAACAGTCCAAAAATGTGACTCTTAAACACTCAAGATCCCTTCAAAATCATATGGACCAGGACACAAGCTAGTTTCAAAAATAGGATATACTGGAAAAGGACCTTTAGGAACAAGAGGCAAAGGAATCATCAAACCCATTGAACACTATGGGAGAACAAACAAAGATACTATAGGCATAGGCTATCAGAAGAAACCTTTACATCTCAATGGAAACTCTACTCATGTCATAGAATAGATAGAACCAGGAATGGATACCCAACTAGAGGAAGAAACAACACATCATTTAGGCAGTGTTGATTTTGATGCAAAAAATATTTTTCCCTATGAGTGTATACCTCAACACATCTTATACATTCTTAATGATGAAAAGAAACCTAAGAAATGAGTCAATGTGGTAGACATACAAGAACCTACTACTACAAAAAAAAAACTGGTCCCGAAGAAGGAGAGACATCCCTCACTATAGCTGAACATTTGGGACACTCTAGTGATTCATAGAAAGATTCTCATGAATATGAATTCTGTTCGGACTCTAAAGGAAACCCTTCTTGGGGGATTTTTCATGATTTTACACATGTTATTAATTTTACTAGAGATCATGATGAAGACTCTAATAATTATGAATGGGGAGTCATTCCAGAACCAGAAGAAGAGGAGCTCATAGTAGAAAAACATGATGTTATTCACCAATATGTACCTATAACTGACATGATTCTAGAACTACGTGAAAGACCTCATGAAAATAAATCACTTATTACTAACATAGGATACAATAATGACATTGAGATTCTTAATGAACTAAATATATTGAGTAGTAATATCACCTTCAAATTCAAGAGTCATATCAAAAACAATGATGACAACACTATGTGCGTAAACACTATTAGACAATCCTTCCCTCCCCTTACCATCAAACATCATGAGCTTATTGACCAAACATCCATAGATCCAAGCTAAGATATCCATATTTTCCTAATAGATTATGCTCTAGCATGCTACCTCAATGCGGTAGAACCCATGACAACTTCCATTAGTGAACCTAGCATCATCATGATAGAATCGGATATCAAGTATCTTAGTCAAAAGAACAAAAGAAAAAAGAAAAATAGTTATGAGCGTGAAAACCACTATGTGGTAGTCTAAGAGCCAAAAATAGTAAAAAAAAAAGACGTATCCAAGGGTGAAAACCTCTTTGAGGTGCTCCAGGATGAGATATTTGATGTCATTTTGAGTCATTTATAAGACAGGTCACCAGTTTTGGTAGAGCTAACTTATTCTCTCAATTTGGGTACAACAAAGGAACCTCAAATGATTCATGTTGCACAATCCCTATCAAAAGAGGAGAAGTAAGCATTTACCAAATTCTTAGTAGAGAAAAATATCAATTTTGCATGGAAATATTTAGATATGCCAGGATTGGATCCTAATCTCATCATGCATCATCTCTCTATCGCTCTAGGGGTTAAACCAATTAAGTAAAAGCTATGCAAAATACATCCTCATGTTGCACTCCTTGTCAAAGTTGAGCTAGAGAAATTACTCAAAGTTGGATTTATCTGAGTCATAGACTATGCTGAATGGATATCAAACATTGTTCTGGTGTAAAAACTAGATAAGTCTATACAAGTCTACATAGATTTTAGAGATGTAAATAAAGCATGCCCCAAGAATGATTTTTGATGCAAGGGAGGATATAGAGAGGGGAAAATGGCACACCCTAACCAAATCCACCTTACATAAATCACACACCAATGCAACAACACACAAAAGTGAGAGAGAGAGAGAGAGAGAGAATGCAAAAAAATTTATATATAAACTTCAATTGATTCATAGATGTTAGGCTATAAGGCCTTCCCAGTTTAGGCTAGATATTACAATCAAGTAGAGAAGTCCTCCAACATGCAAGGATCTGCCAACAATCTCTAATCTTCTATCTTCTATCTTTTATCTTCTATCTTCTATCTTCTATCTTCTATCTTCTATCTTAATTGACTCCTAAACTCTAACCAAACAACTACATTTATACAAGAGGCTACCGAACAAGTCAGCCTTTAGATCCACCATCAACAAAAGGAATGACCAAATCTAGGTCCACATGCTTCCCAATGATAGATACCACCATTAAATCTATGACCCAAATTAATTGCACAAGTTGGCCTCAACTGGAATCAAAATAATCAACTCGTTAAGCAAGGATAATAGAATGCCAGACAAGCATCACCAAGTGCCAGAGAAATAACCGACCAACACCGGTGAACAAAGGAAATCAAGAAACACCGAACAACTCAGTCAAAGAAAGAACCGAGAAATACAGAAAACTTCAAAAATATTTTTGGTGACACAGGATTGCTAAGGACCCAAGATGCTCCTGCATCAGACACCTAGGGTTATTTGAGAATGATTCTCCGAATCATGAAATAGGTATGATCTGAGCTGCATCCAACTCAAATTGTGAAATCCATGAACAGTCTTCAATTGGTCTATTCTTCCACTTTACCAAATATTCCATATATTATTTTCCTCTTGTACTTCTACCAATTCTTTGCTCCAAAATATGCTCAACTTCTTCCATCTATTTCTTAGGATAATAATTTGGTACTATCATTTCTTCATCTGACTCATGATACTCATACAAATGACCAATGTTGAATATAGGTGATATATCCATGTCATCAGGTAACTCAATCTCATATGCATTTCCATTGTCAAATTTCTTCAGTATCTTGCAAGGTCCAAACTTCATCATCTTCAGCTTCCCATATGTTCCAATAGGAAATCTACCTTTCTTCAAATGAACCATTACTTTATCACCAACTGCAAAAGTCTTATGTCTTCTTGATCTATTAGCTATGTCTTAGTATTTTTTATTATTTTTCTCTAGTTTATGTTTCACATCTTCATGCAATGTCTTCATGTACTCAAAAAACTTTACTCCTTCAACACTTATCTTTCTTTCATCAGCAATATCCCTGAAATTTGATATACCTCTCGATTGTATGCCATTTACAATCTCAAAAGGTGTTTTTCTAGTAGTCCTATTCACTAAATTATTGTATGAAAACTCTTCTTGTGCCAACATAGAATCCCAATTGCTTGGTGTGTCTTCAACCAAGCATCTCAAAAGATTTCCCAAACTTCTATTCAGAACTTCTATCTATCCATCGGATTGTGGATGAAATGTAGAACTATATTTCAACTCAATGCCAATCTTTCTCCAAAGGGTCTTCCAAAAGTATCCA
Source organism: Chamaecyparis obtusa (assembly GCA_027943335.1). Classification (NCBI taxonomy): domain Eukaryota; kingdom Viridiplantae; phylum Streptophyta; class Pinopsida; order Cupressales; family Cupressaceae; genus Chamaecyparis; species Chamaecyparis obtusa. The sequence goes on along the minus strand of BSBK01000225.1, from coordinate 422,115 downwards.
ACAAATTTACTGTCTCGATCAGAGATAATGCTCCTCAATAATCCATACAATCTAACAATTTCCTTAAAGAAAAGATCTAGTACATGTACTACATCTGATGTCTTTCTACAAGGTATAAAATGTGCCATTTTAGAAAATCTATCCACAACAACAAATATAGAATCATTGCCTCTTACTATCTTCGGTAAGCCAAGAAAAAATCCATACTAATGTTAATCCAAGGTTTCTCAAGAACAGAAATCAGTGTATACAATCTATTATTCTGACGTACTCATTTTGCAACTTGCCAAATTCCATAACTTTTCACAAATCTCTGAACATCTTTATACAACTTTGGCCAAAAGTATTTCTCCTTAAGAAAATTCAATGTTTTATCTATTGGAAATTTGGTTGAGTTGATTACATATATGTTAGCATTATGGAAAAATATGATCCACATGAAGATCACACAGGTCAGAGAGCAAGCATGACAGAGCGCATTGTAAATTTGTCTAAGTGTGAGACAGTGTTTTTACCAGTGAACCTGGACATAGTTTTTGTTTGCGATGTCAACTAGAGTAATTTCAATGCTTGCACACTTGAACATAGACTCTATGATTCTATTGATCACCCATCTTAGAGTGAAAGTCAATATGGCATGTACGGAAGAAGTTATGACATTTTTACCAAAGACAGTGTCAAGTCGACAGGACAGAATATGAAGACAAAACTAGTAAAGAGTTAAGGGATTATTTTGTTTATCAAAATAATGACTTAACAATATAAAGGGATGAAATCCTAGATGTTAACCCTTGGATAAAGCTATCGTTATAAATGTAATTGTAATTACAGTAATAACACAATAGTGTGGACAAGTGATATGATGCAAAATATATGAAGCATATGTAATAGCGATAGTGAAAGAGTAGAGAAGAGATATTGATGCAAGTAGTATAAGGTTATGTACCTTAACCTATTTTTGTAATTAGTGTATATTGTACATTACTTTTTTGGGTAGTGGGCTCATTTGGTAATCACATTTTGTACTACCAACTCCTAACAGGGTTGAGGCTTCTAACAAGGCCTATAGTCCCTTAACCAAGACTAATACTCTATATGTTTGTAATAGATGCCTAACAGGGTCAACATCCTTAACATGATACTTTTGAGTAGTGGATCTTTGTGGGTAACATCCCCACCAAGGTTTTCCCTTGGCTAGGGTTTCCTCGAGAACAAATAATGTGTTATGAGTTCTTTATTGTTATGCATGTTGTTTAGCTTCTTATGTTATGCATGTATAAAGATAATCTATTATATCCATAATTGGGAAAAAGATAAAGTTTGTAGAATACTGATTCACCCCCCCCCCCCCTCTCACTATTCCCTATTTCTAAGACTTGGTATCAGAGCTTAGTTACTCAAAAAAGAATCATTCAAAGAAAGCCTAGCAGCTTGAGTAAGATCTCTATGGATATGGATCAACTATAGAAGAATCTTGAAGAAGCTCTTGAACAGATTGACTTTCTTACTATTGAAAAAGATACTTTGAAAAGAAAGTATGATGATGCAAAGAACCTCATTGAGAAACTGAAAAAAATTTGGAATATCTAAGATCTAAAAAGAAATCTAAAGTTTTTATTGAAGATTGTGATGACAATTTAGAAAAATCTAATAAGATCCTTAAGCATGAACTGAAGATAGCAAATTTGAAGCTTAGTTTGAAAGATGGAAATGGCAAGATTGAAGCAAATCTGAAATTTGAGAATGAAAGTCTAAAGACTAAAAATGAAGGACTAAAATCTAAACTTTGTAAAGTAACATCTGAACTTGAGAAAGTCAATTTGTAGTATGATGAACTTGAGAAATACAATAAGATTGTGAAAGGTGAACTGACTCAATCCAAAAAACAACTTGAAAGGCTATATTCAACTAGTGAGAAGATTGATGAACAAATATCTTATCAAAAACCATTCTATGATAAGACTGGTCTTGGATTCAACACTTTAAAAGAAAATGATGAAAGCAAGGAACCAGATCTGAAGATATCTGAAAGCATAGATGAGAAGAAACCTGATGAGATCAACAAATCTAAAGATACACCTAAAGAGGAAGAATCAACAAAGAAAGAGGAATCACCCAACAGTATGCAAAGAGAATTCAAAGGTAGATGTTTTTCTTGTAACACTATTGGACATATGAAGAGAGATTGCACAGGTAAGCAATTTAAACCTCTTAATGGTTATTGTTACAATTTTCATGGTTTTGGACATAGAGCTATTGAATGTAGGAAACCTAAATTTATTGAGAATAATGATGGTAGTAGAATGTTTAGGAATACTAACAATGAAGATAAGAAACCTACTGAAGATATGAACAGAAGAAATGGAGTAGTATGTTATAGATGCAACAAGGTTGGACACATTGCTAGAAACTACAGATCACAAATCAATCAACCTGGATCAAGATATGAAAACAATGGAATTGTTTGTTAGATATGCAACAAGATTGGACATACAGCAAGGTTTTGTAGAATGAACAATAGAGTTTTTCATCCTATCCTAATCCCAGAAATCATGCAAGAAGAAATGAAGATGTAAGAAATAGTCAGAAAGGATGTTGTAGTAATTTAGATGAAGTGAAGTTTATCAAAAGCACAAATCAAGGAGACATATTCAACATTGAAGGTAATTAGGAAGGTGAAGTATTGAAAGGTAAGAATGAATCTTTGCCTGGCCTATCTCAAAGTACTTAATTTATGTAAATTGTAGTAGAATAGGAACTTAGATTTAGTGTAGAAGTAGATATATGATGAACTGAGTCTTGTGTAGTTAATGAAAGGTAGTTTATGATGTTCTAATGCTATGGTTAAGACCACAAAGAAAAATATTATGATTTGCTAGATCGCAAGAAGTTTTAATTTTTGCAGGTTAGCAAAGATAGCTTTTTGGAAAGAAGCGGCAAAAGAATTGAATGTGATGTTAGATCTAAGTGAGATTGAATTAATAAAAGGTTATCATCAGTATTATTTGGTCATCAAAGTGAATTCAAGTGTCAAGGAGATCAAAGAGCAGTGATTGAAAGCATTTTGCAAGGATTTGGAGAAGAATTTTGTGTTGAATCTATGCAAGCCCTAAAATCATGAAATTAAGGTATTTTACTTGACAAATCTTTGAATTAGTAAAGGGATTTGAAGAAATCATGGATTTTTCCTTAATACACAATGTTAGAGATAAGAATAGACCTAAATTGAAAAGGGAACCAATAGAACCCTTGGAAGATGACCCTAGGTTTGCAATATCATCTATACCAAATTGAATTTTACACTTAGAAAATGTCAGAAGTTATCTTGGATGCAAACTAGAGATAGTGAGTGATAGTGATTTCACAAATGAATATTAGAAGATTTATAATCAGGATATGACACTGAAACAAGGTTTTGAATATTTGGAACATAATGAAATTGTTAAGTATGGATTATAGTATGAATTTGATAATAAAGAATGCACTAAGATTATCTTGAGTAGAATTCATAATGGAAAGTTTTGGCTAGAAGATAGAGTGATAGATATTACAGCAGACTTGATTCATGAAGTCATTGGATTATCTAAAATAGGAGATATTCCTTTAAATGAGAAAAACATGAGGAAAATAGTCATTGATAACACAAGCTCATCCTATAATGGTGGAGGAATTGTGATTAGTAAGATCAAACAAGATGATGTGAGATACTTATGCAAGATCCTAACTACTAAGTTTTGTGCAAATTCAAGAGAGGATGACATGGTAGCTGGAATGGTACATGCAGCTTATCTAATGTGTGTTGACAGGGCACAAGTTGATATGTGTGAAATTCTAAGAATTTAATTGTTTGAGAACTTGGAGAAGATCAAGAAAACCAAGTATACATAGTTTAGGTTCTCATCCCTAATCACTTATATGTTTTTTCATTTGTTGAGGAGATTTCCTTACACCATAGGAAATGACTAGAATGGTGGACAGAATACAATGGAAAGGATTAACCTAGTGTATAGAAGACATGTTATTGACAGTGTTAATGAGAGTGCAGTACTTGTTATTAAGACATTTCAAAATATTGTGTCTAGCAGATCAAGGATCCCTAAGTCTCTTGTTGAAAAATATAAAGATGATATATGTTTTATGGTGGATAGTGACTTTACCTATATTGAAGCAGTGGAGCCTAGAATAGAGTTCATAGACCCTCTTGGCTATGAGATATCTAAGGTAGAGACTGAAGAGTATGTTAGTAGGTTACTTAAGTGTAAGTTGGACACTCAGTGTAACAGGTTTGGAACCTTTGAGGAGAACTTCAACTCTGCAAAGATTCTAATTAAAGAGAAGTAGTCTAAGAAGAGAGTAGAGAGCACCATAAAGAAAATCCTAAAAGATACAAGAATGACAGAGCGTGAGTTTTTGGTAGAAAAGAAAATAGTAGTAGAAATCAAAGAGAGTGGACAAAAAGAAGTTTTGTCTATCCCTCCTTTATCATCAATTGCAGTACAACAAGAAGAACCTCAAGTGAAGGTGAAAGTGGAAGTAACTGAGAAGGACATAGAAGCAAAGATGTCTACTAGATCCACCTCCTCCACACCTAGCAAAAGAGTAAAGGAAAGTGCTACTGGACCAGGAAAGATACATAAAACTCTAGTGTAACTAGTTCCAAGAAAGATTACAGAAGTAAAAGATGATGTCACTACTAAGAAGAAAGCTTGGAAACCAAAAGTTGAAAATCTTAATGAGCAGATCATTGAGAATGGTGACTTTACAAGAATGAACAAATATTATGATCTTTATGATTATACTGATAGACTTAATCTGGAGAATGCAGTCTTGAAACATATGATTTTGGCTGACAAGAAGTTTGATACTATTTAGGGACAGATACCTGATGATTTATATAACAAACTTGTAAATAGGAAGAAGAGAGCATCAGAGGAGGACACAACTATCAGAGAAAATCTTGTGATGAAACTTTGTGAAATAAGAGATGAAACACATTTAAATCAAATTATGAAAGCCCTAAGCACCCATCTGAGAACCAAAAGGAGAACTATTCAGATTATGGGAGGCAGGTATGAAGAAATCAATTCTGAGATAGAGTAAGCTATTATCAAGGTTATGGAAGAATATGTTGGAGAATCATCAATTGTAGCAGATCAAGTAGGTGAGAAAGAATAAGAGGACATTCCCTCTTCTCCAGCTATTAATATTGAAGATGAAACAATGAATGTAGAAGGTACAAAAATCACCTTGGATACTAATGAAAATGTATTCAAGAAGTTGGAGAACATTGTTGACAATACGGCCTTTGAAGAATAGGAAGCTACAAAAGAAGAAGAGATGATAGAGACTACAATTGTGGAACCACCAATAATAGAGGAACAAGTTCCCATTCCCACCAAAGAAGATATCAGTCTTACTCCTAAGACTGGAAAGAAGACTCAAATTGGATCTATGATTAGCATTTGGGAAAATAAGTAGATGATGATGATCAGTTGTAATTGATCACATCCTTGAATAAAATCATTGGCAAGAATAAGAAAGTGAAGAGTCTTGAAGGGTGTCTAAAGGAACTAACTGAGAAGTTACAAAGTACTGTAACTACACAAATTGTAGATTCAAACCCTATGGAGAAAGCAAAGAAGGTAATGAGCACCTTTGATAATGAATTCACAAACTTGTCTGATATTGCAAAAGTGAAAGCACAAGCAACCTATGAGGCTAGATGCTTTTGAACAGTAGTTAGAATATCAAAAATGATATCAACACTCTTGATATCTGTATTAAGGATTTGAGGAAGCATTTGGAAATAGGTAAATCTTTGTACATATAGTGTACAAAATCAGAGACCTTGACAACATAAGAAGATCAAAAGATAAAGTTGAAGGAAGAAAATATTCTAAATGAAATAAACCTTCTATCTAGCCCCAATGTGAAGGTATGTGATGTTGAGAAGAAAGTTCAGAAACTTTATGATGAAATTAGAGTTGTGCAAGATAAGAGAGATAGGAAATTCAAAAGATACACTCTTTTGAGAGAGCATGCTTCTATGAAGTTAAGCATTATTGAAGAGCAGTTGGAAGAATGTCTTTCAGCTAAGACATCTTTTCAGAAGTTTAACTTTGAAAACCTTCAAGCATGTGAAATAGCATCTTATGGGTTGAGCGCATTACTTAATGTGGTAGATTCCATTAAGAAATCATGGGAGAAGGAGATAGAAGCCATGAAGATAGATTTTGTAGATTGTGTTGCAAGCCTATCAGCTTTGCAATAATTGAATTGAGGTATAACTTTTTGTGATACAATTTTGTAACCCTCCCTACCCTTATTTTGTCATTGTTGTCAAAGGGGGAGAGATATATAGAAGAAAATTGATAGTTTATGATAAGAATTGTTACTCTTAGGGGGAGTACTATATTAGAGATAATAATTTTTTGAGGAGTTATAAGGATAGTATATACTTTATACTATGGCCACAATTTTGAACAATTTTGAGATTTTGAGTTATACACTTAGCCAATTTTCTCATATGTTGCCACCAATGACAAAGGGGGAGATTGTTGGAAATTTGGTTGAGTTGATTACATATATGTTTTCATTATGGAAACATATGATCCACATGAAGATTGCACAGGTCAGAGAGAAAGCATGATAGAGCGCATTGCAAATTTGTCTAAGTGTGAGACAGTGTTTTTACCAGTGAACCTAGACACAGTTTTTGTTTGCAATGTTGACTGGAGTAATTTCAATGCTTGTGCACTTGAACATAGACTCTATGATGTCTATTGATCACCGATCTTAGAGTGCAAGTTAATATGGCATGTACGAAAGAAGTTATGACAGTTTTATCGAAGACAGTGTTAAGCTGACAGGACAAAATATGAAGACAGAACTAGTAAAGAGTTAAGGGATTATTTTGTTTATCAAAATAATGACTTAAAAATATAAAGGGATGACATCCTAGATGTTAACCCTTAGATAAAGCTATTGGTATAAATGTAATTGTAATTGTAATTGTAATTGCAGTAAGAACACAATAGTGTGGACAAGTGATATGATGTGAAATATATGAAGCATATGTAATAGTGATAGTGAAAGAGAAATGAAGAGATATTGATGCAAGAATTATAAGGTTATGTACCTTAACATATTTTTGTAATCAGTGTATATTTTACATTACTTTTTTGGGTAGTGGGCTCATCTAGTAATCACATTTTGTACTACCAACTCCTAACAGGGTTGAGGCTTCTAACAAGGCCTATAGTCCCTTAACCAGGACTGATACACTATATGTTTGTAATAGACTCCTAACAGGGTCAACATCCTTAACAAGATACTTTTGATTAGTGGATCTTTGTGGGTACCATCCCCACCAGGGTTTTCCCTTGGCCAGGGTTTCCTCGAGAACAAATAATGTGTTATGGGTTCTTTATTGTTATGCATGTTGTTTAGATTCTTATGTTTTGCATGTATAAAGATAATCTATTATCTCCATAATTGGGCAAAAGATAAAGTTTGTAGAATACTGATTCACCCCCCCCCCCCTCTTAGTATTCCCTATTTCTAATAGTATCAACATGAAAATGTGCAGCCAAACCACTACTATGTTTCTCTTTTATCAAATTAGTTCTCATTTCTCCTCTTAGTATACACAACTGAATACCTTTAAACAACATACCTTCTTGAATAAAAATATTCTTCCCATTTAGTACTCGGTTTCTCTTGAATAGGTTCTCTACACTTTCTCCAAGGCTTAGAAAAATTAGGATCAAATTCATAAGAATCTCTCATGTCATAAAATCCAAGAACTTCAATTTTCATCTCGGTCATCAAAGATCCCCTTCTAATCAATGCAACAGCAACTCGATTAATGACTCCACTCTTATGCTTTATCACAAATGTATAACTCTACAAATACTCAACCCATTTCATATGTCTTTGATTCAACTTATTCTAACTACCCAAATAATGTAAGGTGTTATAATTGGTATACAACACAAATTCACTCGGTATCAAATAATGTCTTGATTTCTTCAATTATTGAACAATAGCATAGAATTCTTGATCATACATAGAATATTTTCTATTTACATCATTTAAATTTTCACTAAAGAAAGAAACAGGTTTACCTTCTTGACTCAATACAGCTCCTATTGCACTTCCACTTGCATCACATTCCACTTGAAATACCTTATTGAAATCAGGCAATGCCAAAACAAGCAATTCAATAACCTTTTGCTCCAGAGTCTCAAAACTTTTATCATCTCCATGTGTCCACTTGAATTCTCCTTTATCTCCTCTCATAGTCTCAGTCATAGCATTACAAATTATACTGAAATTCCTAATGAACTTTTAGTAAAAAATTTCCAAACCATGAAATGATCTTACCTCACTAGCATTCTTAGGTGTAGGCCAATTCAAAATTGTTTTAACCTTTTAAGGATCCATTTTCAAACCATCATCCAAAATCACAAATCCCAAATACACAATTTCCTCTTTCATAAATGAACATTTTTTCAAATTTATCAGCAACTTTTCTTCTTTCAACCTCTGCAATACTTGTTTAACATGCAATAAATGTTCTTCTCTAGTCTTACTAAATATCATAGTATCATCAAGATATACAATCACAAACTTACCCAAGAATTTCTTCAAAACTTTATTCATCAACCTCATAAAATTACTCGATGCATTAGTTAAACCGAAAGGCATAACCAACCACTCATACAAACCTTCTTTTGTCTTGAAAGTAGTCTTCCACTCATCACCTTCTCTGATTCTAATCTAATGATACCCACTTTTCAAATCAATTTCGGTAAAATACTTTTCTCCAGTCAAACTATCCATTATGTCATCCATTCTCAATGTAGGAAACCTATATTTCATTGTTATCTTGTTGATTTCTCTAGAATCAGTACACATTCACCATTCTCCATTCTTCTTAGGTGCCAATACCATAGGTACTGCACAAGGACTTAAACTTTCCCTAATCAAACCTTTCTCCAACAATTCTTGAATCTGTCAGTTCAATTCCTAATTCTTAGTAGGTGTCAATTGATGAGGTTCCTTATTCAGTAAACTAGCTCTGGGGATTAGATCCATGCAATGATCAATGCTTCTCTTCGGTGGAAAATCATTAGGTACATTATTAGAAATAATTTCACTGTACTTAGTGAGTAACTTATCAATCTCCTCAGGGACACTATCCTCTATTTTCTTACTCAGTTTGTTAGGAATCACAGCAAAACATACATCATTCTTCTTTAGATCCTTAACAAACTTTCTTCCTTCCATCAAGCAAACTTTCACAGATGTTCAAACATTACTAACAGGTTCTTCCATCAAAGGTAACAATATTTTTCTTCTTCCATGAGCCCAAATAGTATATTTATGCAATCTCCTATCATATATAGCATGTCTATCATATTGCCAAGGTCTACCCAACAAAATATGACAACAATCCATAGGCATGATATCACATAACACCTTATCATATTATTTTCCAATTTTCAAATTCACATAAAATTATTCACTTACTAAGAGTGTATGCTCATCTTTAATCCATGAAATCTGATGGGCCTTCAGATGTTCCAACCTTTTCAACTATAACTTTGTGACTATTTCCTTAGATGCCAAATTCTCTGAGCTACCACTATCAATGATTACCTTCCAAAGTTTATTAGAAACTCTACATCTAGTCTTGAACAAACTTTTTCTTACCAGATCTTCCTTATTACTTTCACTCCAAAGTTCTCTCCTTACCATCAAGTTATTTTCCTTCTCAGGTTCATTCGGTGACTCTTCTTGCACCAAAGTATTTCTACTATTACCAACCTTCTTACTTGCATGTGTACACTCAAATGATCTATTTCCTTCTTCTCCATAATTGTAACAAGTTCATTGGAAACCACTTCTGTTATAACCACCTCAGTAGTTACTACCTCTACCTCTAGGTGAACTTTCACCTTTCCACTCGGTCTTGCCCTTATCCAGAGTTGTCTTTTCTAGTTCAGATCTATTGTTTTCACCATAAGATCTACCTCTTCCTCTAGGGAATCTACCACCTCTACCTCTTTGTCTTTTCTCATGTCTCTTATTCAATTTCTCCTTAGCTTTTAATACAAATTGATAAGCCTCTTCAATGTTCTCCAATTTGACCAAATTGATTTCTTCTTGGATGGAAACTCTCAAACCATTCCGATATCTAGCAATTATTTCCACATCATCTTCATCATGTCTAGATCTGATATCTAATCTATAGAATTCCTCAATATATTCTTTTATTGAGCTATCTTTATGCCTCAAACTTTGTATTTGCCTAACTAGATTAATCTAATAATCACAAGGTAATAACTTTCATTTCAATTTATTCACCATTGTATTCCATACCTTAATTTTGTCTTTTCCTTTCCTCTTTTTGTCCAACTATAGATGTTCCCACCACAATGATGCATGACTCTTCAACTTTGTGCTTATAATTTTCACCTTCTTTTCTTCAGGTACATTTTCATATTCAAAGTACTTTTCCATCTCGGTGATCCATTCCATCAATTCATCAGAATCCAATTTTCCACTCTACTTAGGAGAATTAAAGTGTGGTGTAGACTTTGGATTTGTCAAAGCTTTCAACAATATTTTCTCACCTTGATCCATCGCTAGTACAGGTTCTACATCAACTTGTTCTACCTCAATTTCATCATCACTAACATCTTCAATGTCTTCCTCTTCTCTGGGCTATTTCAACAGCTTCTAATCTAGCAGCAAGTTGTCTCAACATGTCTACCAATCCTGGATCAACATCTTGCCTCCCATGAACCATCTTGAAACCCTCTACAATTGCAAGTCAGATCGCAATCTGTTATCCCATAATAAATCAACTAGGATTTTACAAGAAGGAACCCTCAAACCTAGGTTCATAAACCTAGATCCAGATCTCACCTGGCTCTGATACCACCTGACACAAGGGAGGATATAGAGAGGGGCCAAAGGCACAACCTAACTAGATCCACCTTGCAAAAATCACACGCGAAAGAAACAACACACAAAATTGATAGAGAGAATGCAGAAACTTTCATATATTAACTTCAATTGATTCATACATTTTGGACAGTAAGGCCTTCCTGGTTTAGGCCAAATATTACAATCAAGTATCGAATTCCTCCAACATGTGAGGATCTTCCAACAATATCTAATCTTCTATCTTCTATCTTCTATCTTCCAACAAGTTGGCCTTCAAATCCACCATCAATGGAAGGAATTACTAGATCTAGGTCCACATGCTTCCCAATGATAGTTATCATCATTAAATCTATGACCCAAATTAATTTTGTAAGTCAACCTCAACAGGAATCAAAATAAACAACTTGATAAGCAAGGATAATTGAGTGCCAGACAAGCATCACCAAGCGCTAGGGAAATAACCGAGTGCCAGAGAGATAACTAACCAACACCAGTGAACAAAGGAAACCAAGCAACACTAAACCAACTCGGTCAAAGAAGGAACCAAACAACAGAGAAAACTTTAAACATCTTTTTGGTGACATAGGATTTCCAAGGACCCAAGATGCTCCTGCATCAATTTTCCACTACCAAACATCAATATGATAGTGGACATGACTGCAGGATTTGAAATGTACTCTTTAATAGATGGCTTTTCTAGATACAACCAAATAAAGATAGCTCCAGAAGATCAAGAGAGGACAACTTTCACTTATGCATGAGGTACTTTTTGTTGGAACATAATGTCATTTGGTCTTAAGAATGCTAATGTCACTTATCAAAGAGACATGACATCTATCTTTCATGATGTGATGCATAAAAACATGGAGGACTATGTAGACGACACACTGGCTAAATCAATGAAAAGATCTGAACACCTAGCTGACTTGGATATTATACTAGATAGAATGGAAAATTTTAGTCTCAGGCTAAATCCCAAGAAATGTGCCTTTGGTGTCACTTTAGGAAAACTTCTCACATACATTGTTTCAAAGAAAGGTATCGAAGTAGATCTAGCGAAGGTCGAAGAAATCATGGACATGAAATCTCCTAAGAACATCAATCAAATGTGTACTTTGCAAGGAAGGTTACAATCCATCAGATGCTTTATCTCTCAGTTAGCTGATATATCACAACCTTTTACTAAAATATTGCATAAAGGTGTAACCTAAAAATGGAGCGAGAAATGTGAAAATAATTTAAATCATATCAAACAATACTTGGAAAGTCCACCAATTCTCATGCCTCCTATTCAAGAGAACCCATTAATATCATATGTCTCTGCAACAGATACATCACTAGGGGCATTATTGGCACAACATGATGAAAATAAGTGAGAAAGATCTATATATTACATTAGCAAAACCTTAGTGGCTTATGAAAATAATGAGTCTATGATAGAGGATGCATGTCTAGCTATCATCTTTGCATCACAAAAACTAAGACATTACATGTTGACTCATACCATACACCTCGTAGCAAAGATTGATCCACTAAAGTACTTGTGAAGAAAATTTTCTCTCACAGGTAGATTGTCAAAATGGGTAATGCTACTAAGAGAGGTTAACATTGAGCATGTTAAAAGGAAAGCCATCAAAGGACAAGTGATTGCAAATCAACTAGTTGAAGCTCCAATGTTTGATGATCAACCAATACAGGTCAAATTTATTGATGCATCTATAATGCACTTATCTTCCAAAATGTGGCAGTTATTCTTTGATGGGTCCTACACACAAAATGGATATGGAGCTGGTATCTTATTTATCACTCCACAAGGTTACTCCATTCCAAAATAATTTAGAATCAAATTTCCTCGCACCAATAACATAGCATAATATGAAGCTTTTTTTAAATGGATTAAAATTGGCACTCGAATGGAGAGTGATGAAAGTACACATTCATGGAGACTCTCAATTGGTTATTCACCAAGTCAATGATGTGTATCAAACAAAGGATGAGAAGTTGATTCCATAAAAATAGATGGTAGATGATCTCAAGAAATATTTCATTTCTATCATGTTCGAACAGATACCAAGAATGGAAAACAAAGTAGCTAACGCTATGGCTACACTATCATCTTTACTACAACAACCAGAACATGAGCTATGCTACGAGTTCCTAGTGGAAGCACTTTCATTCCTTGGGCCTATGATTTTCCAAAAACTCACATGATATGTACTATTATTGGTCATGATTCCTCATGCTACAAGAATATCTATTCCTACCTTCGAGACCAAGTTATTCCCAATACCTTTAACCATCATGAAAAATGTTACCTCATCCAAAATGCATCATGGTATGTCATCATTGGTAATGATCTATACAAATGAAGTTTGGATGGTACACTCCTTATATGTTTAGAATTAGAAGAGTCACAATGCACATTAGAGGAAGTCCATGAAGGTATTTGTGGGTCACATTCCAACGGTTTTACACTAGCTTGAAAAATCATTAGGGTGGGGTACTATTGGCCAAATATGGAGAAAGAGGCTATGAAATATGCTAAGAATTGTCAAAAATGCCAGGTCCATGGTAACTTAATTCACACACCAGGAAGAGATTTGATTCCATTTACAACATAATGGCCTTTTCAACAATGGGCATTTGATCTCATAGGAGCCATATATCCACATTCATCAAATGGTCACACCCATATAATCATAGCAACTGATTACTTTACAAAATAGGTTGAAGCAGTTCCATTGACACAAGCAACCAATAAGAAGATCTCCATGTTCATCCTAAACTACATTATTTGTTAGTATGGTATCTCACACTCCATCATTATTGACAATGGAGACCAGTTCAAAAACAAGGACCTAGATTCCTTATGTTCTAAATTCAAGATTACTCAACATTGGTCATCTATTTACTATCCACAAGGGAATGGAAAATTTGAAGAATCCAACAAGAACTTACTAAAAATATTACACCACATAGTAAACAAAATAGGGTGAGATTGACATCTAATGATAAATCCATCTCTCTAGGCTTACAGAACAAGTATATGAATACCCATTGGGACTACTCCCTTCACTTTAGTATATGGGACTAAAGTGGTACTACCTATAGAGGTTGAAATCCCATCACTCAAAATCAGAATTCATGGTCTAGTAACCGATGATGATTATAGAGCATCTAGGTTACAAGAACTTGAACTACTAGATGAGCGTAGATAAGCTACATATGATCATCTCAAAGTATATTAGAAATGAATGTCTAGAGGTAATAACAAGAAGGTCAGACATAGAGAATTTCAGGTCAGTGATCTAGTCTTGAGAGAGAACACTAAAAATCAATCCCATCGAGAATGCAAGGGGAATTTTGAACCCAACTGGCTAGGTCCCTTTATTATTACTACTTCTTTTGTCTCAAGATTCTATCAATGATTGATAGAGAACAGCTCTGCAAATTGATCAATGTTCTTCAACAGAAGAAATTTTACACCTAGGCATTCAATATGTGGAAAATGTCCTGACAAAAAAATATAAAAATCAGGAAAAGTTCTAAAAAAATGACCATTCTAGTGAAAACCTAGCAATAGGTGCCTTGATGGTACACAAAAAAAAATGGAAAAATACAAAAAAATTGAAAAGTGAAAAATACAAAAAAAAACAAGAAAAAGAAAAAGTGCCTTGGTGAAAACCTAGTAAACAAGTGCCTTGGTAGCAAAAATAGAATCCTTGCCAAGATGGTGAAAATTTGAAAAATGAGTGCCACTTGTTCAAAACACTCCATCTATCAAAGTAATCTTGGTATTTCCCAGCTTTCTATCCTACTTGAGTTTGTACATAACTTGCCATTTAATAAAGTTGGTATGTGCACCAAGCAACAAAGAGTCAGAACCTAATCAACATTTCCAACTTGGGGGTAACCAGTTTGATATCCTATGGTCCTTAGTATTCAAACAAGTCATATCTAGTCAATGTCCATCAATGCTTTATCTGAGTCAGTTTTCCTGTCTCCCTAACAAAAAAGGATTTTGCAACTAACACCAACACAAGAAAACTACAACACTATAAACAAACCAATCTTTGAAATCTGCTAAAATCTTTTTTGTATGTTGACTATTCACATGAGATTTTTGCATATTATGTCTCTTTGAGCTCATCAATGATTTCCTTTACAATATTTAGAGAGGCAATGACTAGGGGCCTCCATCTAATTACTCTAAAAATTATGAATTGAATTGGTGTCCACTATAAGTGCCTCCATCATGATTGGATTGCCATGTGTACCTCAACCTTTGATACCTAGACTCTTTAGAGAGATTGGATCTAACTTTCTATTTTGAGTGATTTCTTTCTCCTATTGTGAAACATGACATTACCCAAGGATGTGAATGATAAAGGGTCACTATGAGTCATTCACCAGGGAATGAGGAGGATCTCTCAACTGCTTGATGTGTTTGTATGCAAGGCATATTTAGGTCATCACAGAGTTTATGCTCTAATTCTTATAAAAATTGCTAAATCAAAATGGACATGATATTCAAGCCATCCTTGCTTTTGTGCCTTGGTGCTTATATCTAATCTGACAAAAACAACTAAAAGTCAATATTCATATGTTCATGGTTGCCTAACTTGTTAGGATTAAGTAATACTAAGAGGGGGGGTGAATCAATATTACACCACTTTAAATTAAACTTCAACCAATTACAAATAAACTATATCAATGCTAAAATGAAAATAACATAAACACATAACGCATAACACATAGCAACATTATTTATTTTCAACAAAACCCTAGCCAAGAGAAAACCCCAGTGGGGATGGTGCCCACAACTATGCACTAAAATATTGAATTCCTATTAGGAGATCTAGCCCTGTTAGGAGCTGAGTATTACATAGTACAATTCCTTGTTAGAGGAATAGAAAACCCTATTAGGGGTATACAAAAACCTTGTTAAAGGTATGGTGAGCTTACAGCTCTTACAACCAAAATTCTATTACAAGAGTGTTCTTCAATAAGTGAACTACACAAGCATCTATTATGCTTTGATAGTTCCAATTATATCTCTATTAATCTTTGATCTTGCATCTGCTATCTCCCTTTACTAATATCCCAAATTCCCATCCATCACACTTATTGCTTCCATAAAACACTCTATACATATATCAATTCAGCCATCCAGTTGGCTCTCAAATATAATATAAAACATAATAATTACTTATACAAATGATAAACATAGAGTTAGCAATCTTGTATTACCAAAGTGTCAGCAATATACAACTTTCATCTAACTTAGCATGTTACCATTCTGTCTAGCCTTCCCTCAATCATCATGACTTGTTCATATACCTTGTTTCACTATTTCTCTATCTTCGTATACCTTCATATCATTGTATCTTACTGATAGCAACACAAAAACATGTGTGACCTTAAATGAAGGTCATATATCTCCCAAAATGTCTTCCTCTAAGTTTGCAAGCCATAATATATCATATATTATCTTCGCTGACCAAAACTGTTCTACAGTATACTATTGTTTTGATTCTGTACTTAGTCATTTTCATGATTGTGTCTCCCACACTTATAATCACTTCATGTGATCACTACAAAATGAGTGTTACCATAAATGACAACCCTTAAGTTATCCATAGTGCTCTCAAAAAATTTCTTACCAACAATCTCTCCCTTTGGCATTGATGGCAACACTTAGAAAAAAATGACTAATTGTCAAAACACTATATTCCTTCTACTTCTCTATAAACATATCTATTATACACTAAGTTTTCACCCTTGTTTCAAGCTCTCTTGGTCTTGATAACCTATTATAACATGGGAATCATCTCCAGGTTGTGGGACCTATGCTAACTAAGATGAGACCTCCAGGTTCTAGGCTGGTTCCTCTTGGATAATCACCTTAATTTGCTTCTTTGACAGGAAAGTAAACTCTTGAGAGAAAAGGGATAAAAGGAATGCATGAAAGGGAAATAACTAAAAGCAAACTATCCTACTAGGTGATACAGCGAAATGAGTTGAACACAATATACTGACTAAAGTAGCATGAAAGCTCTTAGATCTAATAAAACACAATCTTTCTAAATAGGCTTGCATAAGTGTTTCACAGAGGGGTCTAAGCAAAAGACATAGACTGTGACCTACAAGCAAACGTTCTCTTTAGCAAAAGGGTATAGGAATGAGATAGAATGATAGGAGGCTGAAGTATACCGACAAACTCACTCAAATCAAATCAGACACAATAGTACACAATAAGATGAAAGAAGGAAAGACCCTAGAACTCCAAGATTTCTCTAACAAGGCCAACATATTATATTCAATAAGAGAAATATAGACAAGGGAAAGACTAGAGGGTAGAACAAATGCCACGGATAGCCTCTATTGAGTCTGAGATTTTAATGAAAGATCACAAACTATAAAAGTCAGAGGGTAGAACAAATGCCACAGATAACTCCTAGAAAGAGAAAACTCTTTTTACAAAATGTAAACTCTAAGCTTCAAAAAGCTATAAAAAATAATATCTACATCTCCTCTATTGCATGCAGGTAGGAGCAAAACCTAACTAGGGTTACAGATTTTCATGAAAAAATCAAACCCTAACTCTATCATTTATGATCATAAATGTGTCTTTGAAAGTATTTTGACTGATCAAATCTCATATTTGCATGTCCATCATTGTACTATATCTGCCTACAGATAAGCTGCCTTGACCTATCTAACCTTCTATAACTCGGCCTTGCAATGAATGCTCAAATCTGGTCCAGGTTTGATATTTGTATTTTGAAGTATAGAAGGCCATAGGTGGTTCCAACCTTTAATGCCTCTTTGGCACAAGAACACTAACATGGTACCCTAAGAAATCATAGGAGATGACTACCAGATCTTTCTCAACATTCCCCCTACTACAACCATCCTGGAACTATCAATTCTGAGCTACCCGAAGCCATGCAATTGACCAACCGCAATGAACTAGTGAGAAACCCTCGAGGAGATATTTTAAATTTGAAAAGCAATGACCAGTTGACCAAGATTAAAATGTAGCCATCGATATCACTCCTTCTCGGTAGATCAAATAGCATAGATCAACCTTGTAATAGTCAGGAGACCCTTTGAAAAGTCAAGCACCAACTCATTGATCAGAAGCCAATAAAAAATGAACACCTTAGACTATGTATAGCACATTAGACCCATGACCCATTGAGATCTTCATCAGATGGTTGTCACTATACCGCAATACTAAACATCACACATCTTATCCAAGTGGTATAACGACAACCACGAGATCATACCACAACTTAACCATCAAGAAAGATAGGCCCCACTTAACAAATGCCAGTTTTTCTATCTAGCAGCCAATAAGAATCAAGCATGTCAGCACTAGGTCGTAGTGGACCCACTGAGATGAAGCACTGCATTGGAATGAAGATTGACAGTCATCACAAAACTGCAAGGGGGAAGATTAAGTCTTATGAACATGTGACAACTGTCAGATCAAGAGATTAACCTTGTTAATCAAGGCCGCTTAGGATCTTTAATAAACTAGGCCCAGACCTACCATGTGTCACATTTTAATTCACCATTGACTACCCCCTTGGATCCATTTGGCATAGTACCCACCTGATAGGAGCGCTAAGCTAAAGAAGAAGATCGTTGGTCATCGTTATACTGCAACACTTAAAAAGGCATCACCTTTACCCAATGGTATAATGACAACCGTAGATCCTACTCTGATCTTAATTGCCAATTGAGAATGAGGAACGGGCCTACCCAAACAAGTTTCACCCTATCACTAGATCACATGTCAGAAAGTCTGACAACTTGAAGTCTTGAGATTTAATGACAGCCACAAGTTTTACAAGCTAGGCTTTTGGAAATATTACCAGAAAAACTTAGGCCTGAGGAGAAAATGATTAAAAAGGGGCCCCACCCGACAACCTAATGGTATAACACATAAAGGGTTCATTTTTCAAAAGGCACATGTATTTAAAGGGACTTCAGTGGCCTGAAAAGGTAACGGGGAAATAGAATAGACCAAAGGGGTTTTGAGGGTTTTTTTGGGGCCAACGGCTACATTTTCAAATTAAAAGCTTGCAGACTAGGGGAGCTAAACAATTACAGGGACCAGAGGAAAAACATAAGGCCATAAAATTTCCTCAAGGTCAACAGGGTAAAAAAATGTAGACCTTGGATAGAATCCAACCTAACCAAATTTGTACGGAATAGGAAAAATTTGGGTAACATTTTTGGTGATTTCTACTAGATGTCAGCCTACTAGACATTAGATCAATGGCCTTAACATAATATGTTGGGCATGGGGTCATCATTTTAGCACAAACACTTCCTTGATAGAGAGAAAGACCTGGAACCAGAGGGACAAAACTGTGCACGGGCACTTCTTGGGAAGCAGAAAAACTAACCTAGAAAACTAGAAGAAAGCAGGAAAACTAACCTAACCTAAACTAACCAGTACAGAAAACTGGTCAAACAAATCCAATCACTGGTAGGCTAAAATAACTACCCTTCCTCATTAGGATATTTTTCATTGAGTGCATAAGGATAGCTACAAGGATATGAGGCATATAAATATTTATCAAACAATGGTGAACTGCCTCTTCAAGGATAGGATCAAGCTTACTCACCTCAAATTGATCATGTGGAGATGTCTTAGTAAACTCCTTCTGGGCCAAGTATCTAATAGGGAAGCCTCTTGAAAGTCTAAAGGCAAGACTTTCCTTGATGGTTTCTTTTTTATCTTCATGGTTTCCTTCTATTATGGATAGCCATGTTAGCTCATCCTCCATGGACAGGGAACTATCATCCACCTCTTTTAAATAGGAAAAGAGCTCATCAAAGTTGTCAAAATCCTGAAGACCCCCAGGAATGACTAGCTCTTTACAATCAAGCTCCATACACAAGCTTCCTATGATACTCTGCAAAAAATCTTCCTCAAGGCTTTGGTTATCTTCTTCATATCGAGAAGTCTCCTCCTCAAAGATGAGATCAATCTCATGAATCAGCATATCCTCAGGATCAATCTCTTCTAGCTGCTACAATTTTACAGAGGTGGCTATGAACATAGCCTCTTCATTTTTCTCAACAAAACTAGGCAACTCATCTAACAAGGACAAGGCATCCTCCTCTATAACAACCTCCTATTGATGATGAACCTTTTGTTCTGATTGACCTTCTACCATAGGTAATGGAATGGTCTCTTCTTCATCATCAACAAAGAGGGGCAGCTCATTAAACAATCTAACCAAGAGCTCAGGCTAAGCATCAAACTCCATTTCTTCACCCTGCTAGCCCACTTCATCATAGTCATCACTCAGCATTGATACCTCAAATTTCTTCTCCTCTTCATCACATGAAAGCTCTTTTACCAAAAGTTCTTTCTCAGACACTAGACTAGTATCCTTGAAAAGACTTGGCATCTGACAACCAGGAAGTAGAGTCCATTGGGGCATCCACAAAACTTCATCATCTTGAGAGACCAGAGGGACCTCTTGAGATGAACAACTTTCTTGTACAAACTGCTCTTGCAGAATGGTAGACTTAATCTCAAGTATAGGCTCTTGGAAAGAATTTTTTTCCTTAAAACTTTGGATGTGAAATTGAGAGGGGCTAGGGGAAGACATAGAAGGTGTAGACAAATGGGCCTTCCAGCTTGGGATCTTAGGTTTAGGAGCCTCTTGTTTAGCAATTTGTGATCTCAGCCTTGCTGAGTCAACATCATCTCGGTGATTGATCTCTTCTTGAAATTTTTTTATTTGTTGCTCATCTACAAGAGTCTTTGCCACTTGGTAGGGAACTATCCCTTGTTCATAACTTTGAGCCTCCATCTCCTGCTGCTCTCTAATTTTAGACACTTGCTTCATCAAATCAAGCAATAGATTCTTTGTCTTTTCCTGCTCTTTCATCAAGTTTGAGCTATGAATCTACTACCAATTAGGTTGAGAATTTGGGGTGGGTGGTAAGCATGATGAGTTAGTTGGATTTGCATTTTTTCTTTTACCATTTGTGCCCATGATCCCTCTTGTTGGAGGGCCCACTCATAATCTTTTACAAGGGCATAATCATTTGGGGCATGTTGGATATATTGATGGCCTTGTATAGTATGAAAGCTTGGGGTAAAAGTAGTTTTTAGGTGGCTTTGATAAGGTTGATAACTAGCCCATTCAGCATTGTCCTCATAATAGGATGGTGGGTAACCTAACTATCCATGATAACTTGACATGTCTACTCATGCAATAAGCTAGAATTTGAATATGAAAGATTTGAAACATACCAGCACTTGATCTTTGAAACCAATAGACCTCCTAGAGCCACCAGATATGTAGCACAATGACCTCTTCTAGGTCTATAGGATACTATCAGCATATTAGAGATAGCATACCTTGAACATGAATCTAAGCTTTAGTCCCACCAAGCATGCCAGAAATGTTACGCCCAAGGTGGGGTGTCTTCTGAATTTGAATCTGATCTTTAGTCCCACTGGGTGTGCCAGAAATGTTACACCCAAGGTAGGGTGTCTTCTAAATTTGAATCTAATCTTTAGTCCCACCAGGCATACTAGAAATGTTATGCCCAAGGTGGGGTGTCTTTTGAATTTGAATCTAATATTTAGTCCCACTGGGCATGCCAAAAATTTTATAAACAAAATTTGCACCCTTGTTTCAAGCTCTCTTGGTCTTGATAACCTAGAATAACATGGGAATCATCTCTGGGTTGTGGGACCTATGCTAACTAAGATGAGACCTCCAGGTTCTAGGCTGGTTCCTCTTAGATAATCACCTTAATTTTCTTCTTTGACAAGAAAGTAAACTCTTGAGGAAAAAGGGATAGAAGGAATGCATGAAAGGGAAATAACCAAAAGCAAACTATCCAACTAGGTGATACACTGAAATGAGTTGAACACAATATACTAACTAAACTAGCATGAAATCTCTCAGATATAATAGAACACAATATTTCTAAATAGGCTTGCATAAGTGTTTCATAGAGGGGTCTGAGAAAAAGACACAGACTGTGACCTACAAGCAAACATTCTCTTCAGGGAAAGGGTACAAGAATGAGATAGAATGATAGGGGGCTAAAGTATACCCACAAACTCTGTCAAATCAAATCAGACATAGTAGTACACAATAAGTTGAAAGAAAGAAGGGCCCTAGAACTCCAAGATTTCTCTAACAACTCTAGCATATTATATTCAATAAGAGAAATACAAACAAGGGAAAGACCAGAGGGCAGAACAAATGCCACGGATAGCCTCTATTGAGTCTGAGATTTCAATGAAAGATCACAAACTGTAAAAGTCAGAGGGCATAGATAACTCCTAGAAAGAGAAAACTCTTTTTACAAAATGTAAACTCTGAGCTTCAAAAAGCTCCAAAAAATAATATATACATCTCCTCTATTGTGCGCAGGCAGGAGCAAAACCTAACTAGGGTTATAGATTTTCATGAAAAAATCAAACCCTAACTCTATCATGTTCAATCATAAATGTGTCTTTGAAAGTATCCTGACTGATCAGATCTCATATTTACCTATCCATCCCTGTACTATATCTACCTGCAAACAAGATGCCTTGACCTATCTACCCTTCTACAACTCGGCCTTGCCATGAATGCTCAAATCTGGTCCAAGTTTGATATTTGTATTTTGAAGTACAAAAGGCCACAGGTGGCACCAACCTTTAATGCCTCTTCAGTGCAAGAACACTAACATGGTACCCTAAGAAATCATAGGAGATGGCCACCAGATCTTTCTCAACATTCCCCCAACTGCAACCATCCTAGAACTATCAATTTTGAGCTATCTGAAGCCACGCAATCGACCAATCACAATGAACCAGCAAGAAACCCTTGAGAAGATATTTTAAATTTGAAAAGTAATGGCTAGTTGACCAAGATTAAAATGTAGTCATCGATATCACTCCTTCCTGGGAGATCAAATGGTTTAGATCAACCTTGTAACAGTTGGGAGACCCTTTGAAAAGTTAAGCACCAACTCATCGGTCAGAACCCAATAAAAAATAAACACCTCAGACTATGCATAGCACATCAGACCCATGACCCACTAAGATCTTCATCGAATGGTTGTTGCTATACCATGATACTAAACATCACACATCTTATCTGAGTAGTATAACAACAACCACAAGATCATACCACAACTTAACCATCAAGAAAGACAGGCCCCACTTAACAAACACATGTTTTTTTTTCTAGCAGCCAATAAGAATCAATCATGTCAGCACCAGGTAGTAGTGGACCCACTAAGATGAAGCACTGTGTTGGAATGAAGATCAACAATTGTCACAAAATTGCAAGGGGGAATATTAAGTCTTACAAACATGCAACAACCGTCAAATCAAGAGATTAACCCTGTTAATCAAGGCCGCTTAGGATCTTTAATAAACCAGGCCCAGACCTAACATGTGTCACATTTTCATTCATCATTGACTGCCCCCTCAGATCCATCTGGCATAGGACCCACCTGACAAGAGCGCTAAGCTAAAGAAGAAGATCAACGGTTGTCATTATACTGCAACACTTAAATAGGCATCACCTTTACCCAATGGTATAATGACAACCATAGATCCTGCTCCAATCTTAACTACCAGCTGAGAATGAGGAACAAGCCCACCCAGATAGGTGTCACCCTATTGCTAGATCACATGTTAGAAAGTTTGACAACCTAGAATCTTGAGATTTAATGACAACCACAAGTTTTACAAGGTAGGCTTTTGGAAATATTACCAGAAAAACTTAGGCCTAAGGAGAAAATGATTAAAAAGGGGCCCCTCCCAATGACCTAATGGTATAACACATAAAGGGGTCATTTTTCAAAAGGTGCATGTGTTTAAAGGGACTTGAGTGGCCCAAAAAGGTAACGGGGAAATAGAACAGACCAAAGGGGTTTTGAGGGTTTTTTGGGGGCCAACGACTAGATTTTCAAATTAAAAGCTTACAGACTAGGAGAGCTAAAAAATTGCAAGGACCAGAGGAAAAACACAAGGCCATGAAATTTCCTCAAGGTCAACAGGGTAAAAAATGCATACCTTGGATAGAATCTAGCCTAACCAAATTTATATGGAACAGGAAAAATTTGGGTAACAATATTGTTTCTTCTTTTTTATTTATACTTTTCTCTCTCTCTCTCTCTCTCTCTCTCTCTTTTATTATTTAATTCTATTTTTTTTCTTCTCATTTTTCTCTTCTCTATTTATAGCTAAACGTGGACCTCTAATCCAGCCATAGACATAGCATAGTCATTGCTCAATCATCATATACGAAAGTGAACATGAATCATCCAATTCGTACACTCAATTAAATCGACCTGTTTCCTCCTATTTAGGTGGGGTGTTTGAATTTAGTCTCAGAACAAGAGCCCAAAAACCATTAGACCAACTCTAAAATAGAGGATTTGAAAGCTTGAAATGATCAAAATTGTAATTAATCTAAAATAAAGATACAATTGTAATCTAAGAATGAAAATGCAAATTTAATCTATGAAGCTTGAAAGAAAGGTGAGAATTAATCTAGAACATAATAAGAAAACTAATTAATATGAAAGTGCAATTATACTAGAATGAGAATTACTCTAATTATGCAATAAAAGGTTTTAAAAGTATGAAAATTGAGACAAAAATCCACTATAGTTTTGGTACTCTAAAATTGCCTCCCCAAAATGAGAAAAAGAGGTTCATAATATAGAAGAGCCCAAGAGAAGAATGAAGAGTTTCTTGGAAAGAAACGGCTGACTCTTCATCTCCATGGAGGAAGGTGAGACAAATTGATGAATTATTTAATTAAATGAATGAATATTTCCACATGGGTGGCTTTTTGAGTTATTTTGAATAATTAAATCCAAACAAAGATGTCCATTCAAATAACCAAATATTATTTAATTCCTTTGATGTGTATTAGCTAAAGGGGGTGGAATTAATTTAATTTAAAAGTACTAGGACTTTAGAATTAAATTAATTAATCATAGGGATTTTTAGCCAATAAATGTCAAATATTTAGGAATTAAATATAGTGTATGATTAATGCAAATTTAGGGTTTTTTGCATTTGACACCAAGTCAAATAAAGTCAATTAGGAGATAGAATTGCCTAGTACAATAGGACTTCGATGATGTAGAAATTCGAAGGAATGCACCAAAATTGATTAGAATTGTAAGGTGCCAATTTTGGGGTATTACATTTTGCCCCTCTTTGAATTGATGTGCGAGCAGCGTGTTGATTCAAAGAATAGTCTAATGTGACAGATGATGAGGTTTCAGGATTATCTCTAGAACGAAGTTTAACCCTTGTAAGTTGAGGTTAGAATGCCAACACACTGATTAGATTGAGTTGTAGAACCAACTTCAGAATGAAGCATGATTCTCCAAAGTCTAAGTTAGATTTCAAAGACAATGGTCAGATTACCACTTGAGAGAAGACTGGAATCAGGGTTATATTTCCCCAATACTCGTTGATTAAAAGATAACTGATGCAGATTTTGGACTATCTCTAGAATGAAGCTTAGTCCTTTGAGACCAAGGTTAGATTACACAGATAACGGTCCAAAAGAGATTTTGAGAGCCATCTCGAGAATGAAGCTTGACTTTCAAGAATTAGGGTTAGATTTCCCTAATACCTAATAAGATTTCGAGAACCATCTCCAGAACAAAGCTTGATCCTCGAGGATCCGAGTTAGATTGCTTAGATACCTAAAAGATAAATGACGAGATGTGAGGCCCAAATATTCCCCTAGTGAAGAGATGCCCCAAGCGATGAGGACTTTTGATTTAGATCAGACTGATTCAAGAATTGATTTGACAAGATTCAATGATGCAATCATCCTACCCCCTTGAGAGAGAAATCAAAAGATGACACGGCAAAAGGATGATTGACAGCAAACAGTTGTAGATATAGATAAAATCAAAGATCCAGAGGAACTCAGAATAGATTAAGGAAGCATCAAAAGGATGCAGAAGTGATTCAAAGTGATTTGGAGGTCTTGTTGACCAATTTTGACCATAGTTGACTAGATTTGACTAGAGTTGACTTTTGATGAAAATATTGAAGATCTTGAGAAAATGATGATGAGACAAGATTCTAGCAAGAAAATGCCACCAAAAGGTTGATTGCACAAGCATCCAATCCTGATGGTCCCAAAAATCTAAAACATGATTTGAGCTATCTAGAGATGTCAAATTTTGATTTTGATCATGAAAATGGCTTCAGAATGATTGATTTAGCCAAGGGTGAATTTTTCACGCAAAACGGAGCACTTTTGAAAATTAGGTCAAAAGCTATATAAGGCCCAGAGGGGTCATTTTAAATTCATTATTCACTTTTGTCTTTAGCAAATTTGAGAGGTCTCAGAGAGATGGAGGGTGTGCTAGTGCATTTGCATCGATTGAGTGGTCCCGACGACACAACCAGCCATCGGAGTATGATGCACCTATAAGTAGATGATAAACCTTCTTGCATTTCAAGTTTTAACACTTTCTTAGGTCATTTAGGTTAGATTTAAATGCTTTTAGGGCTTAGTTCATCAACATTCATGTGAGGAAATAGTTTCCTTGTGCTAGCCTCAGTTGCCTCTCACACAAGAGTATGGTTTCCTCGCATAGGTTAGGGCTTCTTCGCATGGGGCCCCTACACAAGCTCACATGAGGTTCTTGTCGATGCCGCATGAGATTTCATCCCCAGTAATGAACTCTTGTGTGAGAAGAGATCCTATCTCGCGTGGAGGAACAGTTTCCTTGCATGGGAAACTGCTACAGCATTTAGAGTTTGCATCCAATTTTTCATAAAATCAACTAACTAAAGCATCCCAAAGTCATGTTTAGGATAGATGCATAGCCTCGCTTGTTGTTATTTCTTTTGAAAAGCCATCATGATTGAGATACTAATTGAGTGTCATCACTTGCTTTGCAAGTTGACTTCCTAGATATTGTGTTTCAGTCCCACCACCTAGTCATCGGGGAGTTAGTGTGGAGATTGGATGATGTTGAGGGTACCCACATAGACAAGCTAGGATTGACTTATCTATGTGATCTTCCTGACATTCAGGTGAATCACAGACTACTAGGTGCACTGGTTGAGCGTTTCCACTTGGAGACAAACACCTTTCACTTGCCGATGGGGGAGATGATAGTCACTCTCGAGGACATATACAGGATACTGAGGATACCATTCCATGGTGCCCACGTGGAGTATGACATTCAGCCGAGGGTAGGCACACTAGCACTGAGGGCCATTTTCCAAGATGATTTAGTGATGGGTCGGGCCATCTCATGGGATGAGTTGATAGGCTGATATGGAGCAAGACATAGAATGGTGGTCATCCTAGTAGTGTTCTTGAGTTGTTATCTGATGCCAGATCGGGGATAGCATGGACTGGAGTGTGGTTGGGGACGCACACTGGAGTGGATGCTGGAGTAGCCATTAGTGTGATTTGGATGGGGTGAGTGCATGCTCACGTAGATGTACCATGAGATGCACAAGATCATGTATCAAAGTGCATAGACCATGGCCGCATGAGTGTTTGTGTTACAAATCTAGGCCTGGGAGCATCTCCTTGTATGCAGGCTGATTTTTCATGATACTAGGCAGCCACTAGAGCCCTATATTTATAGTTATGAGGCCCCATGACTTAGCAAGTGTTGGGTAAGATAGAGCATTGGTGAGGGCAGTTGGATAACATGGTTGCAGTTTTTTGGTGACCATGGGTAGCTACGAAGATATGGGATGATTTCTAGCATGAGCTGCCACATATGTTCTTTTCACATCCTCTGATCAGGTAGACCATTAGCATCATTGACCACTTCTTGCTCACATTAGTGCTACAGCAATTTGGGAGACCACGGGACGTCTCCCAGGAGTATGACACCTATGCCCGATTTGTCAATGAGATGAAGAAGGGCTGGCAACCCAAATTAGGCCAAGGCAAATGCATGATTAAGGCATGAATACCACTAGCTCGGTGGGATTACATGGTAGATTTGACCAATGCAGGGGTGACTCCTACATATAGGGACTACATCTTGGCCCATCCATATCCTAGGTTTATAGATCCTATTGGCATGGGCCAGTGAGTATAGAAGGTGGTACAATAATAGCCTACATAGTAGCAAATACCAGCACAGTAGCAACCTATATAGCAGCAAGTTGCTCAATAGCAATAGAGGGTTCTGAGACCGAGGACTGGACAGACTCCCTTTCCTCCCAAGAAAATGGGGTTAGATATAGGTGCATGGAGTAGTGGGACTCGGGATAGGTCCACTAGGTAGAGGACATGTGACACCTCTCAGCAGCCACCTCCTGACAAGGGGGCACGGGGTGATGATATTGGCATGTAGGATCAAACAGCATAGGATCCACCTACGGGAGGGCAGGTTACTCAATTATAGGAGGCTCTCTAGAAGAACCAAGAGAGGATCAGGCAGGTGTAGAGGTAGAGGGATGACTTCCATATACATGTCATCATCTAGGAGACTAGATTATTAGAGTGAGATTAAGAGATCAGAGGGTTGTAGGAGGCACTGGCTAGGGCACAACTCAAGGCTAGATATGAGGCTGCATAGTTAGCCTACTATTATGCATCATACATGGGAGTAGTACCAAATCTAGTAGAGTAGGTGCCACCATTTTTAGAGTATGCTGGGGCATGGGTAGCACCGTAGGGACCTCCATCGCAAACACCTCCTCAGGCACCACCGCAAGGTCCACCACCTCCACCTCCTCTAGGTGTGATGGACAAAGTTAGAATCATCTTGATATACATTGTAGCCCATTTTTTATACTATGCTCGAGTAGCACCATTCTTTTTATGTACATTGACAATGATCGACTGAGATATATATGAGATCGTCATTTTGATATAATTGTACTTGTGTATATATTGTTTTCATGTTGATGTTTATGAGATGTTTCTTGTATTCTTAGATGTATGAATTATATATGAGATGCGCATGATACCTTTATGTATATGCAAATGAATATGCACATGTTTTATTTTATATATGAGTATGCAATGTGAAATGCAATGGTAGATGGTAGATTAATAAATGCAATGTATGATTTGATTCATGCTTATAATGAATGCACATGTATATGAAATATGTAGATGTAGAATGTTTTCATATGAGTTTATGGATGCAATGGATATGGTACTAATCATCTCATGCAGGGTGTTGCAATACATGATAGGTACTAACCAAAAGAATGTTTGTAGATTGAGAGTGAGGATCAGACACTTGTGCAGCCAAGACAAACTCGGGACTAAAGATGAGAACCCTTGATCAATAAACCCAGAAGAAGACAATAAAGAGAGCACCAAAACACTGTCTCAATGCAAGCTGAGAATGAAAATGCAAGCCTAAGCTAGATGCAAACCCTAGGACTTGGTTTTTGGACCCATTTATTGTTATCATAGAGTTTTTAGTAATGGACATTCATAGGATGTCATACAACCCTCACTGATATTACAATCATTAGAGTATGAATATGACATTAGTCTTTGATTTTATGGAATGAGGTGTAAGCATTAAGGCACAAGAAGTCAAAATGACATGAACACCTATTCCTTTTGATTTAGCAAGTTAACATAAGCATTAAAGCATAGCTGCTAGAATGACCTGAATGTTGCTTACATAGAGACATGCTAGACACATGAGAGTTTCTTCCTTTTGCTAAGTGAATGCTCGCAGTGACCCTTATGTTCACTTGGTAGGATGAGCATTTGGAATTTCACTTGTAGAAAAAATAAGTCACTCAAACAAACAAGGAGAAGAACCAACCTCACCAAAGTTTCCATATAAAAGAAGTCAAGGTACACATGGTCATCCAACACTAGATGAAGGCTCTCATAGTGGACACCCCTCTTATATAGATTCATTGGATCATTGGAACTAAATGAGCAAATAGAAAGAAAAGGAAAGACCATGCCCCCTAGTCTTTGCTTCTCTCGATCAAGAAAGATGCCTTAGAGTTGCTTGAGGAGGAATGACAAAGTGAAAAGACAAACACACAAAAGAAAAGCTCATCATGCTTCGGAGAGCTACAAGTCTAGTTTTTAGTTTTCAATTTTAGTTTAAGCGGATTTGATGTTGGATCGAAAGTATACAGCATGAGAAGTCTTAATAGGATGGTGACAATAGGTGGATGTAGTGAGAACCGCTGGTGACTAACATGAGAGATGGTCTCAAGGAGAAATCAGAGCACTAATAAGGTATCAACAAGAAAACACAGTGAGAACCACTGGTGATTGATACATGAGAGATCTTTGAGAAGAGAGATCTGAAAGAAAATGAAACATTAGTAGGCATACATAGTGAGAACCACTGGTGACTGATGTACAAGGGATACTCAAGGTGAGAGATCCAAGTGATAGCTAGGTATCAATAGGTAGGCATAGTGAGAACCACTGACAACTAATATGAGAGATTCTTTAGGAGAGAAATCTCAAAAGTAGCTAGGCATTAGTAGGCAGACACAGTGAGAACCACTCGTGACTGATGCAAGGAAAATCCTCTAAAAATGATAGGATAATGGCCCCTAGACCAAGAAGGTGCCCCCAAGTGTGACCAGTTTCAATCCATGTAGAGTCAAGCATAATCTCGAAAGTAACTGAAGGCAAGTGCATGAGCTAGCAAACTAAAGTAGGAAACAAACTAAACTAGGAAATGGCAAAGCAAACTAAAGAAAGAAAACAAGAGCCAAGTAGTGATGCAATAGGTATAGCATTAGGGAATAAGAGGTGCCTGTTTACCAAGTTTTCACCATCTTGGAAGAGATTCTATTTTTGCTACCATGACACCTATTTGCCAGGTTTTCATCAATGGCACATTTCTCTTTTTTCAATTTTTTTGTACTTTTCTCTTTTTTTATTTTTTTGTATTTTTGAATTTTCACTTTTTTTTGTTTGTATTTTTCAAGTTTTTCATTTTTTTGTTATTATCAAGGCACCTATTTACTAGGTTTTCACCAAGATAATAGATGCATCAAAGCACCTATTTGCCAGGTTTTCACTAAAATGATCATTTTTTCAGGACATTTTGTAATTTTTTTGGATTTTTTTAGAATAAAGTATGTACAGGAGCACACAGAGAATGTCTTAGCTATAGAATCTTTTCAAGTGTAGATCATTGATTAGCTCTTTGAGTTATTCTCCTTCAATAGTAGATAGTTGGTAAGCACCAGACCCAAATGTTATAGTGATGATGTATGGGCCGAGCCAGTTTGGTTCAAACTTTCCTTTCTAGATCTGCTGTTGTTGATTCTTAGGATTTTCTCCCAGGACGAGGTCACCCACTTGGAATTCCCTTGGTGTAAATTTCTTATAGTAGCTCTTAGACATTCTTTTCTATTATGCTCTTATATGATCAAATGCCACTTGCTAATGTTCATCCAGTAACTCTAGATCTTGTAGCCGAGATATTCTAATGTCTTCATCAGTAATGAGGTTCTTCAGAGAGACTCTCAATGTAGGAATCTCAACCTCAATAGGCAACACAGCATCTAGTCCATAGACTAAGGCAAAGGGTGTGGCCCCTATTGGATTTTTAATGCTTGTTTTGTAGGCCCATAAAGCCAGATTAATCTGGAGGTGCCAATCTCTACCATATTTGTGAACTATTCTGTGCGGGATCTTGAGAATTGTCTTGTTGGAAGCTTATGCATGTCCATTACCCTGGGGATAATAGATTGAGGACCAATGCTAAATGATTCTAAAATTAGTACATAATTCCTTTAGATCCTTATTCTTGAACTACCCCCCATTGTCAGTAATTATTAAGGAGGGTACACCATATCTACAGATGATGTAATTCAGTATGAATCTTGCTATAGACTTGCCATCAGCTATAGTTAGAGGCACTGCCTTGACCCATTTGGTAAAATAATCTAGAGCTATGATAATGAACTCATGTCCTCTTGAAGAAGATGGATGTATCTGACCTACCAAATCAAAGGCCCATTACTGAAACGGCTAGAAAATGATGAAGGGAATGAGCTCCTTGGTGGGAGTGTAGATTAGATTTCTATGTAATTGGCACTTCTTGCAAGATTTAGCATATTGTATAGCTTCTTTTTCCATATCTGACTAGTAGTAACCAGCTCTAATAAGTTTACAAGCCAATTTCAGGCCACTCGAATGAGAACCATAGATGCCTTCATGCACCTCAACTAACGCATGTTTAGACTCGTCAAGCTCTAGACACCTAAGGAGGGTACCATCTAGACCTCACCTATACAATTCATTAGCTCCTATGACATATCATGAAGCACTATGGATTAGGTGGCATTTTTCATTCTGGGTATAAGTGTCTGGGATAATTTGGTCCTAGAAGTAATAGTAAATATGATGGTAGTGAGATGAATCATGTCTAATGACTAAACAGATCATCTTGGATTAAGGGGTATTTTAGGCTAGGTAGCATAATGTCTCCACCAGGAATTCATGTCTGAAATCATTTTCTAGCATCTGTAGCATGGAGGCAAGAGTGGCCATGGCATCATCTTCTTTATTATCTGCTCTTGGAATTTTTTGGAAAGAAATGTGTGCAAAGTACTTTTTCAGATCATCAACCATTCATTTATAGGGCACCAACTTCTCATCCTTGGTTTGATAGATATCATTGACTTGATTGATAACCAATTGTGAGTCTCCATAGACCTTAAGTTCATCCACACACCATTCAATACCTATCTTCATTCCATTGACTAAAGCTTCATATTTAGTGATGTTATTTGTGTAAGGGAACAACATCTTGTATGCCTTTGGTAAAGAGTATCTCTGTGGTGTGACAAATAGTATTTTAGCACCCGACCCCTACTGGGTAAATGAGCCATCAAAGAACATATTCCATGTTTGATGTGTAAGAAGCATGATAGACTCATCTGGAAACTCAATTTTCAATGGTTGATGATCCTTGAGAGGAGCTTCTTCCAGTTGAACTACAATAGCTTGTCCTTTAATAGCTTTTCTCTCTACATACTCAATGTCAAACTTACTGAGTATCATGACCCATTTTGCTAGTCTGCCTATACAAGTTGCTTTGTTGAGTAAGTACTTTAATGGATCAATTTTAGCAATAAGTCTTGTAGTGTGAGCAAGCATATAGTATCATAATTTATGTGAAGAAAACACCACCACTAGACAATGCTTTTCAATGACTAAATAGTTCATCTCATAAGAGACTAGAGTTTTGTTGATGTAATAAATGGCTCTTTCCTTGTTATTTTGGTCTTCTTGAGCCAACAAAGCACCCAGAGATGTGTTTGTAGCTAAAATATAAAGGATTAGTTGCTTCCCATGAATAGGAGGCATCAATATTGGTGGATTTGCAAGATATTATTTGATTTGAGTGATCCCTTTGTCACATTCTTCATTCCATTCATAAGTCACACTTTAAATAAAGTTTTGGTGAATGGCTGTGACTTATCAGCCAGTTGTGCAATGAAGCACCAAATAGATTGTAGTCTACCTTGAAGTCCTCTCATCTGATTAATGTTCTTTGGTGGAGGCATCTCCATGATAGCCTAAACTTTCTCGAGATCTACCTCTATGCCTTTAGCAGGTATGATATAACCCAACAGCTTGCTATAAGTGACACCAAATGCACACTTTTTCAGATTGAGTCTAAGACTAAATTACTCCATTCGATCTAGTATAGGACCTAGATCTGTAAGATGAGTTTTCCACTACATTCTTTTAGCCAAAGTTTCATCTACATAGTTTTCCATTGTTTTGTGCATCATGTCATGAAAAATAGTAGTGACAGCTCTTTGATATGTAGCTCTGACATTTTTAAGTCCAAAGGGCATGACATTCCAATAGAAAGTTCCCCAAGAACATGTGAAGGTTTTCTTTTCTGGGTCTTCTGCCATGATTTTTATTTAATTATAACCAAAAAAGCAATCCATTAGAGAATACATTTGGTAACTAGCTGTCATGTCCACTATCATGTCAATATTGGGTAATGGAAAGTCATCTTTAGGACATGATTTATTCAGGTCTCTGAAGTCCATGCACACACGGATAGATTTATCATGTTTTTTAACTGGAACAATATTAGAGATCCACTCTACATAGTCAATAGCTCTGATGAAACTAGCTTTGACAAGCTTTTCTAATTCAACTTTGACTAAAAGTGCCACATGTGGATGCATCTTCTGAAGATTTTATTTGACAGGCTTAACACCTGGTGTAATAGATAGATGATGCATGATTAGATTAGGATCCAATCCAGGCATATCAGAGTAAGTCCATGTGAAATTGATTTTCTTGCTTTGAAAGAAATTAGTGAACTCTTCTTTCTCTTCTGTAGATAGAGACTATGCTAAATGAATAATCTATGGTGCAGCTTCTGTACCCAAGTTCACTGGTTGTGTTGGCTCAATCAATACTGATGATCTCTCTTGAAAATTATTGAGAAGTGTATCAAGTATCTCATCCTTGGGTGCCTCAAAGAGGTTTTCACCCTCAGATATGTCTTTTATTTTTAATTTTTTTGGCTTTGACACTACCACAATGTGGTTTTCACCATCAGAGCATCTATTCTTTTTTATTTTAATTGTATGAATAAGACACCTGATATCATCTTTAGTCATGTTGATACTATCTTTACTAGTGGAGAACATTATAGGTTTGACAGCATTAATATAATAGGCAAGAGTGTAGTCATTCTGGAACATAAGGACTTCACTAGTTGGAGAGGGAGAGTTCCAGTTGATAAGTTCGGGATGGTGGAGTGAAAGATAAGTGGTGGGTTCAAGTGCATTCATAGTATAGCCATCGAAAGCATGGATGATTAAGTCAAGACCTAAAGCAATCTCATCCAAAGGTGTGTTCAATTCTTATCGAGTCCTCAGAGTGGAAGTAGAGGGAATGTCAACGTTAGTAAATTCACACTCAGTCATCCTAACACTAGACCTTCACCTACTTTGAAGAGGTTTTCATACACATGAACAACATCTATCTCTTTATCAAAAGTGGCATCAAAAAGAGAGTCAAACTCATATTCATGTGAGTCAGTGATGCTTGATATGGGAATTCCATCAACACTAGTTGTACCATCTAACTCATCTTCATCTCTTGTAGTATTAATGGTCTGCTAAAGTTGATCTTGTTCAAACCACTTTTGGAAATGCGGTGGTATGTACCATTCACCTTGAAAATTAGGATCATCCATTTGCATTTCTATCCATTAGTCATATGTGAGTCGATGCACTGAAGTAGTGTCAACAGAATCACTATTAGTCTCTACCATATGGACAGGTATAATAGGATCATCAGGTCCTTCAAAGAATGTAGCAAGATTTGGAGGAATAGGATATGGAAAAGTATCCTTATCAGATCTATTCTCTAATTTATCAGCTGAAGTAGTGTCTTTGGGTTCTAGCCATAATTCTGGCTCTAGTTCTGGTTCTAGTTCTAGTACAAACTTGTTAATCCCTAGATGAATTGGGATTTTCTTGAAGCCAAGACCTAAGGTTTCCTTGGTACGATGACTATGGATTCAATTGGTTTAAGCAAACCATTATCATTCACCCCTATAGGTCCACTCCCTTTATAACCAAACCGCTTCATGATTTTGAAGGCTTCACTGTATGGTTCTTGTTCTAAGTCATGAGAAAGAGTGATTTGTTTAGATGTTTCTTTTCCTTTGTAAAGCCAAGCTATAATAGCCCTTTCCTCATCTTCATCTTCTAATGGTGTTGTGGCCTTGACAAATGTACCATCATAGATTATTTGGGGAGAACAAGTAGAAGGTTTATTATTCTCAGAGGGTCTCCTGTAGGAACGCGGAGATGGAGGTAGAGCTACTAATGATAACATAGGTTCAATTTGATACCCTCCCATGCCTATATCCTTAATCTTCCTAGTTTGTTCCATTTCTTTGAGCTTGGTACCATAGAATTCAATGGACTCTCTATTAGTTAGGACAAGACTGTCTGCAGATTGTGCAAGTGTGTTGCAAGAATAGTTGGTATTGGCAGGTACTGTCACTTCTACTCCATGGAATAGTAACTTGATACATTGGTGATATATGGATGGAATCACCTTCATTTCATGGATCCATGGTCTATATAACAGTATATTATATGCTAGAGGAATATCTAGAACTTGGAAAATGCCATCTCTCTCAATAGGCCCAACTCGGATTGGCAGCACAACCAAACCTTTGGATTTGCGTTCTTCTTCATCATATGCCTTAATGGTGATTTTCTTATGGGCATCTATGCAATCTTCATCATAGCCTAATTGAGTGAGTAGCTTAGTAGAGCAAATATTGAGGCTAGCACCATTGTCAATGAGGATGCGGCGGATGCACTTTGGACCTATCATGACTTCTATATGCAAAGGAGCATTGTGCGAATGGCTTAGCAAATGGTCATCTTATTTAGAAAAGGAAAAATAGTGGGGTGAGGTCAGGTGACCCACCATGGATTGAAACCAATCAAAATCCAAATCTTTTGGGA
Organism: Chamaecyparis obtusa; assembly: GCA_027943335.1. Classification (NCBI taxonomy): domain Eukaryota; kingdom Viridiplantae; phylum Streptophyta; class Pinopsida; order Cupressales; family Cupressaceae; genus Chamaecyparis; species Chamaecyparis obtusa. Next base: position 385,676 of record BSBK01000225.1, on the reverse strand, counting down.
TGTTCACCTTGGTGAGGGCTTTATCCAAAATCTCCCTATGAGCAGGCAAGATCTTCAACAACTCAAAGATAATGATCTAAGCATTGGTACGTAGTAGATGGTCTAGAATGCTATAATTAGTCACACTAGATGTAGGGACTGATTTTGAGTTCTTGTTGGTAGGACCAATAGTAGTTTTATCTGTCGGTTGCTTTGGAGTGAATGTAGAAGGGTCAGAAACCTTAATGGTTATTTTCACATGAGAGCAAGTAATAATGTTTGTGCAGTCCTAAGATGATTTAGGTTTGGAAGAATGAGACCTAGGGCCTCACAAGACAAATGGAGTCTTAGGCTTAGGAGCATCTTTTCTCCCCTTAATAGTAATCACATCACAATACTCAACCTCAATAGGTTCAACCATGTTAATGACATTGTCATTGGTAGTGTATGTGTAATTGACCTTAGCATTGGTGTTCTTAGTCTTGGAAGATTCACTTTTCTCATGAGGTGGAAAGGGATCTTTAAATGCCTAATGATCTAAATTCTTGTTATGGCTATCCACAACAATGTCACCATTGTCAATCAAATCTTGGACCTTATGGCATAGCTAGAGACAAGTAGAAGTTTTATGACCCTTATTTTGGTGATAGTCACAGTATGCATTGTCATTCCACCAATGAGGTCACGGTTGCAAATCATAGAGATGATTTTCCAAAGGAGCGAGTATCTAGTTTTGCATGAGAGTCTCATAAACCACATCAAGTATTTCTCCTCAGGATGTGAACTCATGCTTGGGTCTGGATGCCCAAGGTTTGTTTTTATCAAATCTCAAAGGTTGTTGAGTCTTTGTTGTAGCCTTCTCCATAGCTTTGACTACCTGTATACTAGAGGAAAGATTGAAAATAGATTTCATAGGCTTTGGGGTCACATTGTCAACCACTCCATCATTTACAACATCTCTATTCTTGTTGACAAACTTCCCTTTATCTTTGTTTGAGGAGGAAGACCCTTGTTTGTTATCCTTTTGCAAAGTCAACTCTCCTTTCTTGATCATAAATGCTTCTATCCTCACAACTTGTTTAATCATGCTATCAAAAGTTAGGGGACCTTGTAATTATACTTGATATCCAAAATCTGGGACAAAATTGTCCAAAAAGATGTCGAGTTTTTCAGACTCATGCAGTTTGCGGGGATATTTCATATAGAGTTGTCTCCATCTCTAGAGAAATTCTAGGAAAGGTTCCCCTTGTCACTGTTTCAAGTTATAAAGATCTTGGATATTGACTTGATGCTGAATATTGTGTGAGTAATGTTGGATAAATAGATTAGCAATCTTATCAAAAGATTTAATTCCAGTGGGTAACTGAGAAAACCACTCCATAGCTGACCCACCCAAACTATGAGGAAAGAGGCACATAAGATAAGTCTGATCATGTATAAATGATAGAGCGCAAAAATCCCTCAGGTGATCCTAGGGATCAGTAGTTCCCAAGTATTTGTCATATTTAGGTAGCTCTACACCTTTAGGAAAAGGTGGCATGTGAAGACTCTTATTAAAAGGGAAAGGATAGATGCTTTCCATTGTGAATTGTTGTACGGGTTTGTCCTTATCCTTTGCAAGTTGGCTAATTTGGTCTTGCATGTCTCGAATCATCTTTTGCAACTTAGCAGTCTCAGTCTCTTCTTCTTTGGTCACAATTGTTTTGACTTGGTAGTATGGGGGTAATTTGGCTCCTTGTTCTGCTAGCTCTAGAAAATATTTCTCCTTTTCCTCTAGAAGGAGGATCTCCATCATCTTGATAAGACTCTTGTTGGCTTTCACCGCATCTATGTCATTTTGGGTTATCATCTCATCGTCATTACCAAGGATCTCATAAATTCTTAGGACTTGATTTTGGTCACTTTGGTTTTGATTTTGGTCATATGGAGGAGGGTGATAGTGATATGGTTGTCAATTTCCTTGAGGTTTGTTTTGAGATTGGTCTTGATTCTGATCATTTTGAGATTGATCTATTGGAAATTTGGTTGAGTTAGATACATAGATGTTGTCATTATGGAAACATATGATCTACATGAAGATCGCATAGGATGGAGAGCAAGTATGACTGAGGGCAATGCAAAATTGTCTAAGTATGAGACAGTGTTTTTGCCAGTGCACCCGAAGATAGTTTTGATTAGAGATGTTTATTAGAGTAAGATTAGTGCTTTCCACTTGAACATAGATACTATGGTGACTATAGAAGACTCACCTAAGAGTGAAAGTCAGTATGGCATGTACGGAAGAAGTTATGATAGTTTTACTGAAGATAGTGTTAAGCCAACAGGACAGAATATGAAGACAGAATTGGTAAAGAGTTAAGGGATTATTTTGTTTATCAAAATAATGTCTTAAAAATATAAAGGGATGACATCCTAGATGTTAACCCTTGGGTAAAGATATATTTTGTATAATGCTTATGTCAAGCTGACTATAAGACTTATTAATCTTAATAACTTGTATAAAGAGATGTAATGATGTAATTGTAAAAGAACACAGATGAGAAGTTGTAATAGCGATAGTGAAAAAGCAAGCGAAGAGACATTGATGTGAAGTTACAAGTAGTATAAGGTTATGTACCTTGACCTATTTTGTAATTAGTAAATATTGTATATTACTTGTTTGGGTAATGGGCTCATCTGGTAATCATATTTTTTACTACCAACTAGCAAGGTTGAGTTTTCTAACAAGGCCTATAGTCCCTTAATCAGGACTGAGACACTATATGCATGTAATAGGCTCCTAATAGGGTCAACATCCTTAATAGGATACTTTTGATTAGTGGATCTTTGTGGGTACCATCCCCACCGGGGTTTTCCCTTGGCCACGGTTTCCTCAAGAACAAATAATGTGTTATGAGTTCATTTTTTTTATTTCTATGCATGTTGTTTAGTTTTCTATGTTATGCATGCATTAAGATAATCTATTATATCCATAATTGGGCAAAAGTAAAATTTTGTAGAATACTGATTCAACCCCCCCTCTCAGTATTCCTTATTTTTAAACCTTAGTTACTCGAAAAAGAATCATTCAAGGAAAGCCTAGCAGCTTGAGTAAGATCTCTATGGATATGGATCAGCTATCGAAGAATCTTGAAGAAGCTCTTGAACAGATTGATATGCTTACTAAAGAAAGAGACACTCTAAAAGGAAAATATGATGATGCAATGAACCTCATTGAGAAACTAAAAAACAAGTTGGAAGATCTAAAATCAGAAAAGGAATCTAAAATTTAAATTGAAGATTGTGATGACAACCTAGAAAAAGAAAATGAGATCCTTAAACATGAATTGAAGATAGCAAATCTAAAGCTATGTCTGAAAGATGGAAATGGAAAAAATGAAGAAAATCTGAGATCTGAGAATGAAAATCTAAAGCTTGAAAATGAAGGGCTAAAATTTAAACTTGGTAAAGTAACATCTGAACTTGAAAAAGTCAATTTGCAGTATGTCAAACTTGAGAAATACAATACAATTGTGAAAGGTGAACTGACTCAATCTAAGCAGCAACTTGAAAGACTATATTCAACTAGTGAGAATATTGATGAACAATTGTCTTATCAAAAACCATTCTATGATAAAACTGGTCTTGGATTCAACACATCTAAAGCAAATGAAGAAAGCAAGTAACCAGATCTGAAAATGTCTAAAAGCATAGATGAAAAGAAATTTGATAAAATTGACAAATCTAAAGATACACCTAAAGAAGAAGAACAACCTAAGAAAGAGGAGTCACCTAAAGGTATGCAAAGATAATTTAAAGGTAGATGCTTTACTTGTAATAATTTTGGTCATATGATGAAAAATTGCACAAGTAAGCAATTTAAACCTCTTAATGGTTATTTTTATAATTGTCATGGCTTTGGACATAGAGCTATTGAATGTAGAAAACCTAAATTTGTTGAGAATAATAATAGTAGTAGAATTTTTAGGAATACTAACCATGCAGATAAGAGACCTACTAAAGATATGAACAGGAGAAATGGAGTAGTATGTTATAGATGCAATAAAGTTAGACACATTGCTAGAAACTGTAGATCACAGATCAATCAGCCTGGACAAAGATATTGGAAAAATGCAATAGTTTTTCAAATATGTAACAAGATTAGACATACAGCAAGGTTTTTCAAAATGAACAATAGATTTTTTCATCCTAATCCTAATCCTAGAAGTCATGCAAGGAGAAATGAAGATGCAAGTAACAGTTAGAAAGGATGTTGTAGTAATTCAAAAGAAGTAAAGTTTGTTAAAAGCATAGATCAAGGAGACACATTCAGCACTGAAGTTAACCAAAAAGGTGAAGTATCAAGTGGTAAGAATGAATCTCTACCTAACCCATCTCAAAGTACTTAATTCAAGAAAATTACAGTAGAATAGGAACTTAGATTAGTGTAAAAGTTGATATATGATGAATTGAGTCTTGTGTAGTTAATGCAAGGTAGTATATGATGTATTGATGCTATGGTTAAGAGCACATAGAAAAATATTATGTTTTGAAAGATCGCAAGAAGTTTTAAGTTTTGTAGGTAAGAAGAAATAGCTTTTTGGAAAGAAGCGGCAAAGGAATTGAATGTGATGTTAGATCTATGTGAGATTGAAATGATAAAAGGTTATGATCAGTAATATTTGAGCATCAAAGTGAATAAAAGTGCTAAGGAGATCAAAGAGAAGTGATTGAAAGAATTTTGAAAGGATTTGGTGAAGTATTTTCATGTTGAATCTACACAAGCCCTAAATCACAGAATTGAGGTATTTTACTTGGCAGTTCTCTAAATCGGTTAAGGAATTTGCAGAAGTCATGGATGTTTCATTGATTCATAATTTAAGGGATAAGTATATACCTAAATTCAAAAGGGAACTAGTAGAACCCTTGGAGGAAGATCCTAAGTTAGCTTTATCATCCATACCAAATGGAGTTTTACACCTAGAAAACATTAGAAGCTATTTGGGATGCAAGCTTGAGACTCTTCGTGACAGTGATTTTACTAAAGAATATGAAAAGATTTACAATCAGGATGTGTCATTGAAAGTAGGGTTTGAACATTTGAAAGATAATGAGATTATTAAGTATTCTCTACAATATGAGTTTGACAATGAAGAATGTACCAAGATAATTTTAAGTAGAATTCAAAATGGAAAGTTTTGGTTAGATGATAGAGTGATAGATATCATATCTGACCTAATTCATGAGGTAATTGGTCTATCTAAAACTAGAGCCATTCCTCTAAATGAGAAGAACATGAGGAAAATAGTTATAGACAACACAAATTCATCTAACAATGGCAGGGGAATAGTAATTAGCAAGATATAGCAAGATGATGTTAGATATTTGTGCAAGATCCTTACAACTAAGTTTTGTGCTAACTCAAGAGAAGATGACATGGCAGAAGGAATGATACATGTAGCCTATTTGATGTGTGTTGATAAATTACAAGTTGATATGTGTGAGATTTTGAGAATTCAGTTATTTGAGAATTTGGAAAGAATAAAGAAGACTAAGTACTCTTAGTTTAGATTCTCATCATTAATCACTTATATGTTTTTTCATTTGTTAAGAAGATTTCCATACACTATTAGTGATGATTGGAATGATGGTAACACTACAATGGAAATGATTAACAAAGTATATAGGGACATCTTATTGACAAGGTCAATGAGACTGCAGTGTTGGTGATTAAAACATTTTAGAATTTGATGTCAAGTAGATCAAGGATCCCTCGGTCTTTAGTAGAAAAGTATAAGAATGAGATTATTCTTTATGGTTGATACTGACTTTACATACATTCAAGCAGTAGAACCTAGAGTATAATTCATAGACCCTCTTGGCTATGAAATCTTTGAGATTGAAATGGAAGAATATGTGAGCAGATTGCTTAAATGCAAGATGGACATTCATAGCAACAGGTTTGGAACCTTTGAGGAGAACTTCAACTGTGCAAAGACTATCCTAGAAGAGAAACAATCAAACAAAAGAGTTGAAAGTACAATTAAGAAGATATTAAAGGACACAGGAATGTCTGAATAGGAATTTTTGATAGCTAAATAGACAGTAGCAGCAATTAGAGACATAGGACTAAAGGAAGATTTGTATGTTCCACCTTTATCATCAGTTGTAGCACAACAAGTAGACATACAAGTGAAAGTGGAAGAAACAAAGAAAGATCAAGAAGTTAGAAAGTCCACTAGATCATCCTCTTCTACACCTGGTAAAAGAGTGAAAGATATTTCTACTGGACCAAGTAAAAGGCAGAAGACTTTAGTAACACCAGTTCAAAGAAAGATAGAAAAAATTAAAGATGATGAAGAGACCCCTGTTAAGAAGAAAATTTGGAAACCTAGAATTGAAAAAGTTAATGAACAGATCATACAAGATGGAGACTTTTCAAATATGAACAAATAGTATGACCTCTATGATTATGTAGAAAGATTGAACCTTGAAAATGCAGTGGTAAAGCACATGATATTGACTGATAGGAAGTTTGATACAATTCAGGGTAAGATACCTAATCATTTGTATGAAAAGTTAGTAAAAAGGAAGAAAAGAGCATCAGATGAAGATATCAAAATTAGAGAAAATCTTGTTAGGAAGCTATGTGATGTGAGAGATGTAGATCACTTCAAATAAATCATGAAGGATCTAAACACCCATTTGAGAACAAAGAAAAGAACAATTCAGATTATGGGAGGTAAATATGAAGAAATCAACAAGGAAACAGAACTAGCAATAGTTAAAGTGATGATAGAAAGTGTTGAGAAACAATCAGATGTAGCAAAACCAACAGAGCAAGTAAAGGAAGCAGAACAGTGGGATATTCCCTCTCCACCAGCCATCAACATTGAAGATGAAACCATGAATGTGGAAGGAACCAAGATCACTCCGAATAGTGATGATAATCTTTTTAAGAACCTTGAGAACATTGTTGACAATTCAGCTTTTAAAGAGAAAGACAATGCTAGAGGAGAAGAATAGAGAGACACAAGGATTGGAGAGCCTAAAGAGACAGAAAAGCTAGAAGCAGCCCCTAGTCAAGAAGAAATCAGTCTTACTCATAAGAAAACTCAAATTAGATCTACATTTGAAAGTTTGGGTAAAGAAGTAGATGATGATGATCAGATGGAATTGATCACATCTTTGAATAAGATTATTGGGAAGAACAAGAAAGTGAAAAGCCTTGAAGGATGCCTAAAAGAATTAACTGAGAAGTTACAAAGTATTGTGACCACACAAATTGTAGAGGAAGACCCACTTGAAAGAGCAAAGAAAGTGATGAACACATTTGATGGTGAGTTTACCAACTTATCTGATATAGCTAAGGTGAAGGCATAAGTAGCCTATGAGGCCAAACTACTTATGGACATAAGCCAAAATATCAGGAATGATATCAATAGTATTGATATCTCTATAAAAGATTTGAGAAGGAATCTAGACAGAGGTAAAACTTTGTACATTCAACGAACAAAATCTGAGATCTTTATAGCAGAGGAAATGTAAAAGATTAAGATCACAGAAGCAGAAATTCAAGAAGAGGTAAATCTCCTTTCAAGCCCCAATGTGAAGATACTTGATAGTGAAAAGAAAATTTGCAAGATTTATGATGGGATAAGGATTTTACAAGATGACAAGAATAGGAAGCAAAAAAGATTCGCTCTTCTAAGAGAGCATGTTTATATCAAATTGAGCACTATTGAAGGACAACTGGAAGAATGTCTTTCATCCAAGACATCTTTTCAAAACTTTAGTTTTGCAAATCTCCAGGCCTATGAAATTGCATCTTATGGATTGTGCACACTACTTAGTGTTGCAAATTCAATTAAGAAGGCATGGGAGAAAGAGTTAGAGGCCATGAAGATTAACTTTGCAAATTGTGTTGCAAGCCTACTAGCTTTACAATATTGAATCAAGGTATAACTTTTTTTTTAACACAGTTTTGTCACCATCCTTACCTTTTTTTGTCATTGTTGTCAAAGGGGGAGAGATATATAGTAGAAAACTATTATGAGTAACTGTTAAATATGGTAAGGATGTATACTCCTAGGGGGAGTATAGCATATAGATAAGATTTATGGACTTATAAGGATATATATACACATTTTTGTTATGGCCACAATTTTGAGATTTTTGAAGTTTTTGACTTAGCTAATTTTCTCATATGTTGCCACCAATGACTAAAGGTTGATACACCTCATGGGAGATGCCAAGCTATGGACTCAAGAGAAGTGCTAGTTATTGGTACCATTAAGGCTTTTCCTTATAAATTAGCAGCATTTCCTGACAAACAACTAACTATGAGTGTTCTAGTAGTTGATATTCCTCCTTAGTATGGGATGCTATTGTATAGAAGGTGGAGTGCTTCTATGGGAGGAAGTATTCAGTGTGACTTGTCTTTTGCTACTTTTAGCATTGGAGGAGAAAGTGTAAAATTTTCAAGGGAAACTAGAACTCCACATATGATCAACGAGGATGAAGATGACAATATGAATTGTTTTGTTGACACTGATATTGGCTCTTTCCAAGTTCAGGAGGGAGAAGTGCAAGAAAAGGTCAAGCATGTCCTTCTGGCTGATGATGAAAATAATATGGTAGAAGGTAATGTCTTATGGACCCTATATTTTGATGGAGCAAGTTCAAAGGAAGGTGTTGGAGCAGGAGTGTTATTGATATCCCCAAGTGGTAAGACTTTCAAGTTTTCTTTCACTCTCTTGTTCCTTTGCACAAATAATGTTCCTGAATATGAGGCCCTACTAATTGGTTTGAGACAAGCATCAAAACATGGAATCAAACATCTTAGGGTGATTGGTGACTCTGAGTTAATAATTTCTCAGATTAGATCGAGGTATGCATCAAATAATCAAAGGCTAAAACAATATAGAAATGTTGTTTGGGATGAAATTAAAGGTTTTAGTGCCTTTAGTATTGATTGGGTGGATAGAAGCCACAAAAAGATGGCTGACTTATTGGAAAACATAGCACTAAGGCCAAAGGATATTACTTTTTTGGGGATATCCAAAATTGAATTCAATTCTAGGCCTTCTATCCGAGACAATGTTGAGAATTGGCAGGTTTTTTCTGATGATCAGGATATACTAAGGTTTTTGCAGTGTGATTCTCATTTTGATGGTCAGGAGATGGATTTCAACACTTATGTTGACATCAAAAATGGAAAATAAAATGTTCTTGGGAAGGAAGTTTTGCAATTAAGGTCAAATAGGATCCCAAGGGGATTGGTTGCTCTTGAGAGGGCATTTGATGATAAATAAAGAACTTGTTTTCCTAAAATTGTTGATAAGATAAATGATTTGGAGGAAGTAAATTTAGGAACAAGTTAAATACCTAAAAATGTTTATATAGGTAAATGTTTGTCCCAAAGAACTAGGAATAATCTAATTGATCTTCTCAAAAAATTTAGACATGTCTTTGCATGGTCTTATGATGATTTGAAAGCTTATAGAGAGGATCTTTTCCAGCATGAAATACCATTGAAGGAAGGTACTAAACCTTTTAGAAAAAATTAAGGCTTGTGAATCCTACCTTGGCACCAAAAATGCAAGACGAACTCAAAAGAATGATGGATGCTAGCATCATCAAGCCTATCAGACATTCTACTTGGGTGTCAAACTTGGTTCCAGTTAGAAAAAAGAATGGTGACATTAGGTTATGTGTTGATTTTAGGAACTTGAATGTCAATTCTTTGAAGGACAATTATGGTTTGCCTAATATGGAAAATATGTTGCAGAAGGTTACTGGATCAGAGTTAATGTCCATGATGGATGGTTTCTCTAGATATAATCAGGTCATGGTCAAGGAGTCAGAATAGTTCAAGACTACATTCATTACCCCTTGGGGAACATATGTTTATGTTAGAATGCCTTTTGGTCTGACAAATGCAGGAGCTACTTTTCAGAGAGCTATGGATGTGGCCTTTGCAAACTTCATAAACAAATTTCTAGTGGTATATTAGGATGACATCACAACATATTCAGATAAGGAAAGTTAGCATTGTGAACATCTTGAGAAAATTTTTATTAGGGCCTTGGAGTATGGGATTTCTTTGAATCCAAAGAAGTGTTCCTTTGGTGTTGTGGAAGGCAAGCTCTTAGGAAATATTGTGTCCAAGGATGGAGTGAGAATTGACCCTGAAAGGGTTATGGCTATAGACAAGCTTTCACCACCTAGAAATGTTAAAGGAATACAGTCTTTCTTTGGGCAAGTAAACTTTCTGAGGAGATTTGTTACAAATTTTGCAGAAATCAATATCCCTATCTCTAGAATGTTGAAAAAAGAAGCAAAGATTGAATGGAACAAAGAAGTAGATGAATCTTTTAGAATTATCAAAAAGGCCATCAAGGATGCTCCAATTTTGAGGACACCTGATTATGGTAAGCCCATGTAGATATTTTCTTTTGCTTCTTGTCATACAGCTGTAGTAGTTTTATTGCAGAAGAATTCAAATGGATATGAACAACCTATATCATTCTTTAGCAAATCCCTACAAGCAGCAAAATTAAAATATGATATTACTAAGAAACGGGCTTATGCCTTAGTTAAAGTAGTCAAGTCTTTTAGATGTTACCTTGTGGGAGCTAAGGTGGTTGCTTATGCTCCTAGTGCTGCAGTTAAGGATATATTGGTGCAACAAGAAGTTTCAGGGAAAAGATGTAGATGGATCAATAGAATCCAAGAATTTAATATTGATATCCAGATTACAAAGTTGGTAAGAGGCTTAGGTCTTGCAAAATTAATGGCACAAAGCAATTTAGTTGCAAATCATATAAATGTGTTAGAAGAAGAACAAAGGCCATATATTTGTGATATGGATTATTGTGGCTGGTACAAGGATGATATTGGTTACTTGCAGAAATTGGTCCTTCCCCCTGAGATGGATGAAAATAAAAGGAGAACTATCAAGTTGCAATCTGCAAGGTATGCCATTATACATGGTAAGTTGTGGTGGAGAAGCAATGAAGGAGTATTGCTAAAGTGCATAGACCATGAGAGATCTAAAGCTCTATTAAAGGAAATGCACCAAGGTGTTTGTGGAGGACACTATATGGAAAAGACCATAGCTCACAAGATCCTTAGGTCCAAATTTTGGTGGCCTACAATTTTTAAGGATACACATCAATTTGTAAGAAAATGTGATGCATGTCAGAGATTTGCTAGAAAGTTGAAGTTTAATGGAAATTTGCCACTCTAACCTGTTGCAGTTCAGGCTCCTTTCCAGAAGTGGGGTATAGATTTTATTGGAGAAATTTCAAACAACTCTAGTGGTGGACATTCATACATACTAGTGGCAATAGATTATTTTACCAAGTGGGTTGAAGCTATCCCTACTAGAAAGTCTACTAGCAAAGTGGTAGCAGATTTTATGATGCAGAACATCCTTACCAAGTTTGGTTGCCCAAAGGTAATTGTGGTTGATAATGCAATGTGTTTTAGATCATAGGAATTTAGTGATTTTTGTCAGCAATATGGGATACACATTTCATTTTCTTCCCCATATCATCCACAAGGAAATGGCTAGGCTGATTCCAATAACAAAAGTCTGATTAAGATTCTCAAGAGAGTGTTGGACAAGAATAAGAAAGCCTGGGACTCAAAGTTATGGTGGGCACTATGGGCTGATAGGGTAACTGTAAAGAAGGCCATAGGTTGTGCTCGATTTGATTTGGTATATGGAATAAGTGCTAGATTGCCTTAAAATAATCTATTGCATATGTATAATTTTATTCAGGCATATGATGAGGACTTGAATGATGAGATGAGAGTAAGAATGGATGAGCTGATCCAATTGGAAGAGGTAAGGAGAGATGCACATGAAAGAAATGAAGCATTGTAGAGACAATGTAAGAATTTTTTTGATAAAAGGGCTACTCAAAGGAGTTTTGAAGTTGATGACCTTGTCCTGATGTGGAATGCAAGATTGGAAGATAAGGGGAAGCATGGAAAATTTGACCCTATTTACTTGGGACCTTATCTTATTGAGGGCAAATGGGGGACAGATTCTTATGTCCTAAAGAATTTAACTAGTGGTACTTTGGAATTGCCTATTCATGGACAATTCCTAAAGTTTTACTTCTCCTGAAGTATCTTTTCCATGAGCAGTAGTTTAGGTTTTCCTCTATATAGTCATCTATTTTTTCTTTTTGGGTCAAAATTTTGAGTTGGTCTGCTCTTCCAAGAGATTCTAGCTTTCTCATTGTATCTGCAAGAGATACACATCCCCGAGTATGAGCCACTATTAGCACATGTAAAATTTTCATGGCTACATACCCTTTTTCCTGGCCTCTACATCTTTTCTCCTTGTCTCTGGCTTGAAAACCCTAGGTTCATTTTTGAATTTCTAGCCGTTGCATTCAAAAAACCTAAGTGTTCCCTTGCCTTGTTCTAATTTCATGTTACTTTTTGGGTCACTTAAAACCTCATAAAGACATGTGTGTTAAATTTTTATTCACCTGGAGGTCTTTATTTTCCCTAAGTTTCCAGCACCTAGCGAAATATTTTTCCTAAGTCTGTCAGCTTTAATATATCTTAATGTTTTCAACCTTCCATCTTTCCTGGGCCCGGCTCTGATACCATCTTGATCCCAAAGTTGTCATAAGTTTGCAAGGGTTTTTTTAGAGGCTTGCAAACTTATGCCAACCATTGATTCTACTTTGTGACATAGCTTTTCAATTCAGCGGGTCCACCTACCAAGTGTGCGTAGTTGGCATCTTCTCATTGGTCCACATAATAATGACTGGACATGTTGTTAGTGGGGCCAGGTTTTTTGAGGTTCAGTGGGTTCTAGCACTTGCAAAGTATCGACGATCGGCATATGATCTGAAGGGTTTTTTCTCACACACTAGATCATGAGACAACCATTGATTTTATATCCTGTCAGAGGACCTGTAGAATGGGGATAAGATTCTTAATCGATGATGGGCGTATAATCTAATGGAATCTTCTAGCTCTATGCGAAGATGAGATGACCGTCGATCTTCTTATAAGTAGGCCCATGGGTGAATCTCGGTCTTTTGGAGGTTCTAACAAATATTTAGCGGCCTGACAAATTTTCAAAGGCTTCACTCATTCGCGAAGAAAGGTGGCAGTGCTCTAAATGTTTTGGTGATTTGGCGAACAAAAGCCCGTGAAAGAAAAAGATCAAACGGTCATGACTTAAAGTTGATCTCAATTTGAATGATGATCATTGATTTTCTATAGGTGCTATGAAACTAGCCATTTAAATTCAAATTCAAATTTTTAGAGGGTTTCTCAGCGACAAAAAGGACTAGTTTTTAATGTTTTAGCGACTAGATTTGATTAGTTTGGTGGTGCCGACTGTTGCAGTGTGGTCTAGTGAGTTTGATGATTATTTAAAGAGAGCTTTGTACCGTGAGGGGATGGGTTTTCTTGCTCGAGGTGTGTTACAAGTGTCTGATCAAGTTGACAAACATGGTAGATTGATGGTCTTCAATACAGTCCTAGAATAATTACCATAAATGAAGACTGATTTTTAGGTCTGATCACTCAGGGTTGCTTGGTTTTCCCTCCAATGTATTGAAATCTAATCTTTTGAATTGTTTTGGTGGGTGGAAACCCTAGCCCTTACCCTAGTTATCCATAGCTTGTTGCATCCTAACTTTTTTAGGATTCCAAGGTAACTAGGGGTATATAGTGTTGAATTGTTGATTTTGAAGGGGTTCTAGTTTTGAAGTTCAAAATCAGTCCCAAGTTTTTGGTCCCAAGGGTTTTGTAATAGTTTTTGATTCAGTGTTTGTTGATGAAAGAAGAAATTTGTAGATCTAAGTTGTAGGTTGCAAGTAGGGTGTCTTGTGATTCATTGTATACACAGAAGGAATTCATCATACTTAATATAAATATTTGATTCTTATCTCTCCTTTGTGTCAAGTCAAGTAAGCTTTGAGTTTTCTAGCTCATTACATATAGTTTTTAAGTATGTATCTTCATTCTTGAGTTCTGATCTAGGATTGGATTAAACAATGCTCTAAATGGGATATGAGTTTTCCCTTGTCTATGTAAGGATGTTCTCTAAGCAGTAAAGATTAGGATGAATGTATTTATGGCTATGAATTCTCAGATATTCTCAAATCTATGTGTCTTTGTGTCTAAGAAATCTTGCCCAATGGATGAGGCACTGGCCTAAATGAGTATTTCTCTTGTTAACATACATTGATTGAAGTTATTACATTCCAAATCTTAAAATCAATAACATTTCTAAGCCTTTAGATCTTTAGTTGTGTGTTTGTGTTACCCAATAGTAATGGAGAGTCAATGAATGTGTGGTTAACATTTAGTACTTTCTTACTATCAGTCTGTTATTCAAACCTAGTCTTTGGTGTGTAAAGTATAGTTTTCACTGGGTTAGGTGCACCTGCCTTGGTTTTGCAAAGCTAGAAGTGAAGAGGGCAGTCTTGCCCCTATAGTTGGTCCAGTTACCCTAAGATCCTTCTACATTTTGGAATTTACCTATCCTAAAATCTATTTGAGGGTATATTGGCAACCTAAGAGCATAAGCCATTTTGAAACACCAACACAGCTTACATGCATGCGTTCACCTCACACAGTCGTGTCACCCCCTAGAGGGTGCCCATATTTTTGGTGTTTCTAAAGACTCAATAGTATATGTTCAAAGGTTACCCTTGAAGTAGGGGCCAGTGTCATATACCACCTTCAAACATCCAAGTGCATGCCTATGGTAAGAATCTAAGGGAGAGATTCTTCCCCCTCCCTGTGCAAAGATTATGTCTCCTTTTGGAGGTGATCCAGGTAGGCAACTAACTAAGAAATTTTTTAGTGGGCTTCCATTCATACTAACCTTTGGTGTCTCCAATATAGGATTGAGGCCTCACAGCCACACCAACACCCAAAAGTCATACACCCCTGCAAGTAGGGCTAGGAGCGGCATCGCTCAATACAACAGACGGAGCTTTCTCAAGATGATAGTTGAAATCAAGAGAAAGAAGTTAACATGGCTTCGGAGTATTTAGACTCAACAAAGTAGTCTTTATTATAGTGAGGTGGAATCATCAACAATAGGTGTGTACTCACTTGGGTCATTCCCAAAGGTTCAACTTCCAGTAGGCCCTCTAAAGGTGATACAGACTTTGGCTTAGATCCAAGGGTTGAATTTTCTGATTCTCTCAAAGAGAGATGAGAGTACTTATCTACCTCTTCACCTTACCCAAACACATAAGACATGTCTATCATTGAGCTAGTTCCTCTTCAACCAATCCACAAGTTTTTGGGTTTCTAGTTCTCTCAAAGAGAGAAGAGCATAATCCCCTAACAAGTAGATGTGCTAAAGATTCACTACATTTCCTTACTTCCCTAGGTATCTATCATGCTAGCAAGATCTAGGTCTTAGGTTCATCCATGGGCATCACTTCCATATAATGAAGAGCCTATTACCCTTTCTTGCTATCAAGACCCTTAAGAAATCTTCACAAGGCCCTAGTTATACTATGTGAGTAAAAATAGTAAACAAGCACAATGTTTAAAAATAGTCTTTGACAACCATCTTGCAAGCAAACCATTAGCAAGTTTTATGTCTTGGTCAATCGTCCTACAACCCACTATTATGCTATCAGAAAAATAGAGATGTAAAAATCAACAGCAAGTGATAAATGTTAGGAAACAGTAACAGTAAATTGTAGAAACTAAGAAATTTTAAACATTGATGGCAAGCTTCACATGAGAAATTGCCTGGCTTCGCATGAGAAAGTGCAGGGACATGTGCAAGATTGTGCTTTTCTCATGGAAGAGAGTGCTAATGAAAGAAAAACTTCATGCGGCATGCTCAGAAAACTCACGTGAGATTTCGTACACATTGAAGAACAGACATAAGGCAAAGTGCAGAATTTTTCAAAAAAAGTTTGAGATCAATGAGGCCAGAAATCAATTTTCTACCCCACGGTGGGTGCCAAAATTTTTATAGCTGAATGTGGACCTCTAATCTAGCCATAGACACAACATAATCATTGCTAAATCATCATATACAAAATTGAACATGAATCGTCCAATTCACACACTCAATTGAATCGACCTATTGCATCCTATTTAGGTGGGGTGTTTGAATTTACTCTCAAAACAAGAGTCCAACAACCATTAGACCAACTCTAAAATAGAGGATTTGAAAGCTTGAAATGATCAAAATTGCAATTAATCTAAAATGAAGATGCAATTGTAATCTAAGAATGAAAGTGCAGATTTAATCTATGAAGCTTGAAAGAAAGATGAGAATTAATCTAGAACATAATAAGAAAACTAATTAATATGAAAGTGCAATTATACTAGAATGGGAATTACTCTAATTATGCAATAAAAGGTTTTAAAAGTATGAAAATTGAGACAAAAATCCACTATAGTTTTGGTACTCTAAAATTGCCTCCCCAAAATGAGAAAAAGAGGTTCATAATATAGAAGAGCCCGAGAGAAGAATGAAGAGTTTCTTGGAAATAAATGGCTGACTCTTCATCTCCATGGAGGAAGGTGAGACAAATTGATGAATTATTTAATTAAATGAATGAATATTGCCACATGGGTGGCTTTTCGAGTTATTTGAATAATTAAATCCAAATAAAGATGTCCATTCAAATAACCAAATATTATTTAATTCCTTTGATGTTTATTAGCTAAAGTGGGTGTAATTAATTTAATTTAAAAGCACTAGGACTTTAGAATTAAATTAATTAATCATAAGGATTTTTAGCCAATAAATGTCAAATATTTAGGAATTAAATGTAGTGTATGATTAATGCAAATTTAGGGTTTTTTGCATTTGACACCAAGTCAAATAAAGTCAATTAGGAGACAGAATTGCCTAGTACAATAGCACTTCGATGATGTAGAAATTTGAAGGAATGCACCAAAATTGATTAGAACTGTAAGGTGCCAATTTTGGGGTATTACATTCTCTTCCTCTCCCTTTGACATCAATGGAAAAGGTACTTACAAAATTTCAAAATCTTAAGCATATGAAACTTTAGTGCTTACTCACTAGATTCAGAATGTCTTGGAAGGAGTCTTCCAAGGTCTTCACTTCATCATCCCATGACTTGATCAGAAGTTCACTGACATGGATCAGTCCATTCAGCATATAAGATGAAGTCTCTATTGCCTTCAGCTTAGTGGGTATAGAGTTTTTCATTGATCCTTCTATCTTTTCCATCTCTGTGAGATTAGCTTCAAGAATTGATAGCTTGGGAGTGATTAAAATCTTGAGGAAACCAAATCTTTCCACTACTCTCTCTTTCTCTATATTCAAAGCACTTATTTTATCCAAAATTTTGGATGTCTTCTTGTCCATTTCCAACACATTTTGTGAAGATGACACAAGGGAGAATATAGAGAGGGGCCAAAGGCACACCCTAACCAAATCCACCTTGCAAAACAACACCAAAAGTAGCAACACACTGCAGTGAGAGAGAGAATGCAGAAACTATGTTATATTATCTTCAAATTGATTCATACATGTCAGGTTGTAAGGCCTTCCCGGTTTAGGTTAGATATTACAATCAAGTACAAAAGTCCTGAAACATGCGAGGATCTACCAACAATCTCTAATTCTTCTATCTTCTATCTCCTAAAACTTACATCAAAATCTAACCCAACAACTACATTTATACAATTGGCTACTAAGCCAAGTCAGCCTTCAGATCCACAATCAACAAAAGGGATGACCAGATCTAGGTCCACATGCTTCCCAATGAAGGATACCAACATTAAATCTATGACCCAAATTAAATGCACAAGTCGGCCTCAAAATAAATCCACAAAAAACAACTCTGTAAACAAGGAAACTGAGCACCAGACAAGCATCACCGAGTGCCAGGAAAATTCACCGAGCGCTAGAGAGATAACCAACCAACACCGGTGAAAAAAGGAAACTGAGTGACACCGAACCAACTTGGTTAAAGTAGGAACTGAGCAACATAGACAAACTCAAATATGTTTTTGGTGACATAGGATTTCCAAGGACCCAAGATGATCCTACATCAGACACCTAGGGTTATTTAAAATGATTCTTCAAATCATGAAATTGGTATGATCTGAGTTGCATCCAATTTAGACTGTGAAATCCATGAACTATCTTCAACTGTTCTAATCTTCCACTTTACCAAATATTCCATATACTATTTTCTTCTTGTACTTCTACTAATTCTTTGCTCCAAAATCTTTTCAACTTCTTCATTCTGCTTCTTAGGATAATCCATCGGTACTGTCATGTCTTCATCAGGTTCATGAAATTCATACAAATTAGTAATGTCAAATATAGGTGATATATCCATGTCATCAGGTAACTCAATCTCATACACATTTCCACTATCAAATTTTCTCAAAATCTTGCAAGGTCCAAACTTCTTCATCTTCAACTTCCCATATGTTCCAATAGGAAATCTGCCTCTCTTCAAATGAACCATCACTTCATCACCAACATCAAAAGTCTTATGTCTTCTTGATCTATCAGCTCTGTCTTTGTATTTCTAATTACTCTTTTCCAGCTTAAGCTTCACATCTTCATGCAATGTCTTCATGTACTCAGCAAATTTTACTCCTTCAGCACTTCTCTTTCTTTCATCAGCAATGTCTCTTAAATCTGATATACCTCTCGGTTGTATGCCATTTACAATCTCAAAAGGTGTTTTTCCAGTACTCCTATTCACTGAATTATTGCATGCAAACTCTACTTGTGCCAACACAGAATTTCAATTACTCAGTGTGTCTCTAACTAATAATCTCAAAAGATTACCCAAACTTCTATTCACAACTTCTATCTATCCATCGGTCTATGGGTGAAATGTAGAACTATATTTCAACTCGGTACCAAAATTTCTCCAAAGAGTCTTCCAAAAGTATCCAACAAATTTACTATCTCGGTCAAAGATAATACTCCTCAGTAATCCATACAATCTGACAATTTCCTTAAAGAAAAGATCTGCTACATGTATTGCATCTGATGTCTTTCTACAAGGTATAAAAGGTGCCATTTTAGAAAATCTATCCACAACAACAAATATAGAATCATTACCTCTTACTGTCTTTGGTAAGCCAAGAACTAAATCCATACTGATGTCAATCCAAGGTTTCTCAGGTACAACAATCAGTGTATACAATTTAGTACTCTAACTTACTCCTTTTGCAACTTGACAAACTCCACAACTTTTCACAAATTTTTGAACATCTTTATACAACTATGGCCAAAAGTATTTCTCCTTAAGAAAATTCAATGTCTTATCAACACTAAAATGTCTAGCCAAACCACTACTATGTTTCTCCTTTATCAAATTGTCTCTCATTGGCCTCTCGGTATACACAACTGAATACCTTTAAACAACATACCTCCTTGCATAAAATATTCATCCCATTAGTACTATGTTGATCTTGAATAGGTGCTCTGCACTTTCTCCATGACTCAAAAAAATAAGGATCAAATTCATAAGAATCTCTCATGTCATCAAAGCCTAGAACTCAAGTTTTCATCTCGGTCATCAAAGATCTTCTTCTACTCAATGCATCAACAACTCGGTTAGTGACTCCACTCTTATGCTTTATCACAAATGTATAACTTTGTAAATACTCAACCCATTTCATATGTCTCTGATTCAACCTATTCTGACTACCCAAATACTATAAAGCTTTATTATTGCTATACAACAAAAATTCACTCGGTCTCCATTTCTTCAGTTCTTGAAAAATAGGATGGAATTCTTGATCATACATAGAATATTTCCTTTTTGCATCATTCAACTTTTCACTAAAGAAAGCAATAGGTTTACCTTCTTGACTCAACACAGCTCCAATTGCACTTCCACTTGCATCACATTCCACTTGAAATACCTTATTGAAATTAGGCAATGCCAAAATAGGCAATTCAACAACCTTCTGCTTCAGAGTCTCAAAACTCTTATCAGCTCCATGTGTCCACTTGAATTCTCTTTTGTCTCCTCTCATAGTCTCAATCATAGCATTACAAATTGAACTAAAATTCCTAATGAAGTTTTAGTAAAAACTTGCCAAACCATGAAATGATCTTACCTCAGTCTTCCATTCATCACCTTCTCTGATTATGATCTAATGATACCCACTTTTCAAATTGATTTTAGTAAAATAATTTTCTCCAATCAAACTATCCATTATATCATCCATTCTCGATATAGGAAACCTATACTTCACTATTATCTTGTTGATTGCTTTGGAATCAGTACACATTCACCATTCTCCATTCTTCTTAGGTGCCAATACCGCAGGTACTGCATAAGGACTCAAACTTTCTCTGATCAAACCTTTCTGCAAGAATTGTTGAATCTGTCGATTCAATTCCTAATTCTCAGTAGGTGTCAACTAATGAGGTGCCTTATTCAGTAAACTAGCTCCATGGATAGGATCCATGCAATGATCAATGCTTCTCTTCGGTGGAAAACCATCAGGTACATTATCATAAATAATTTCACTGTACTCGGTGAGTAACTTATTAATCTCCTCGGGGACATTATCCTCTATTTTCTTACTCAGTTTGTTAGGAATAACAGCAAAACATATATCATTTTTTTTTAAATCCTTAACAAACTTTCTTCCTTCCATCAAGCATACTTTCATAGATGTGCAAACATTACTAACAGCTTCTTCCATCAAAGGTAACAAGATTCATCTTCTCCCATCAGCCCAAATAGTATACTTATACAATCTCCCATCATATATAGCATGTCTATCATATTCCCAATGTCTACCCAACAAAATATGACAACAATCCATAGGCATGATATCACATAACACCTTATCATAGTACTTTCCAATGTTCAAATTCACATAACATTGTTCACTTACCAAGAGTGTATGCTCATCTTTAATCCATGAAATCTGATAGGGCTTTGGATGTTCCAACCTTTTCAACTATAACTTTGTGACCATCTCCTCAGATGCCAGATTCTCTGAGCTACCACTGTTAATGATTACCTTCCAAACTTTTTCATAAACTCTACATCTAGTCTTAAACAAACTTTTCCTTGCCAGATCTTCCTTTTTACCTTCATTCCAAAGTGCTCTTCTTACCATCAAGTTATTTTCCTTCTCAGGTTCATTTGGTGACTCTTCTTACACCAAAGTATTTCTACTACTACTAGCCTTCTTACTTGCATGTGTACACTCAAATGATCTATGTCCTTCTTCTCCACAATTGTAACAAGTTCCTCAAAAACCACCTCTGTTGTAACCACCTTGGTAGTTATTGCCTCTACCTCTAGATCAACTTTCACCTTTCCACTCGGTCTTGCCTTTATCTAGAGTTGTCTTTTTTAGGTTTGTATCTATTGTTTTCACCATGAGATCTACCTCTTCCTCTAGGGAGTCTACCACCTCTACCTCTTTGTCTTTGCTCATGTCTCTTATTCAATTCTCCTCAGCTTTCAATGCAAATTGATAAGCCTCTTCAATGTTCTCCCATTTGACCAAACTGATTTCTTCTTGGATGGAAACTCTCAAACCATTCAAGTATCTAGCAATTATTTCCACATCATCTTCATCATGTCCAGATTTGATATCTAATTTGTAGAATTCCTCAGTATATTCTTTTACCGAGCTATCTTTCTACCTTAAACTTTTCATTCACCTAACTAGGTTAATCTGATAATCACAAGGTAAGAACTTTCCTTTCAATTTATTCACCATTTTACTCCATACCTTGATTTTTTCTTTGTCTTTCCTCTTTCTATCTAGCTACAGATGTTCCCACCATAAGGATGCATGACTTTTCAACTTTATGCTTGCAATTTTCACCTTCTTTTCCTCAGGTACATTTTCATACTCAAAGTGATCCAATCCACCAATTCATCAGAATCCAATTTTCTACCATACTCAGGAGGATTAAAGTGTGGTGTAGACTTCAATCTTGTCAAAGCCTTCAAGAATCTTTCCTTGCCTTGATCCATCACAGGTGCAGGTTCTACATCACCTTGTTCTACCTCAATTTCATCATCACTAACATCTTCAAGATGTCTTCCTCTTCTCTAGGCTATTTCAAAAGCTTCTAATCTAGCAGCAAGTTATCTCAACATGTCTGCCACTCCTAGATCTACATCTTGCCTCCCAAAAACCATCTTGAAAACCCTCTGCAATTGCAGGTCAGATCAAAATCTGCTACCCCACAACAATTCAACTAGGGCTTCACAAGAAGGAACATTCAAATCTAGATTCGCAAACCTAGATCTAGATCTAACCTCGCTCTTATACCACTCGATGCAAGAGAGGATAGGAAGAGGGACCAAAGGCACACCCTAACCAGATCCATGTTGTAGAAAAAAATTCAGAAGCAATAACACACAGTAGTGAGAGAGAGAATGCAAAAGCTATGTTATATTATCTTCAAATTAATTCATACATGTCAGGCTGTAAGGCCTTCCTGGTTTAGGCTAGACATTACAATCAAGTATAGAATTCCTCAAACATGTGAGGATCTACCAATAATCTCTAATCCTTCTATCTTCTATCTCCTAAAACTTACACCAAACTCTAACCCAACAACTACATTTATACAAGAGGCTACTGAGCCAAGTTGGCCTTCAGATCCACAATCAATAGAAGGGATGACCAGATCTAGGTCCACATGCTTCCCAATGATGGATACCAACATTAAATCTATGACTCAAATTAAATGTACAAGTCAACCTCAAAATAAATCCACAACAAACAACTCAGTAAGCAAGGCAACCGAGCTCTAGGGAAATTCACCAAGCACCAGAGAGATAACTAAGCAACACCGGTGAGCAAAGGAAACCGAATGACACCGAACCAACTCAGTCAAAGCAAGAATTGAGCAACACAAAAAAACTCAAATATGTTTTTGGTGACATAGGATTGCAAAGGACCTGAGATGCTCCTGCATCAAAAGAGGTTTCACAACTGCCAATTATGTTGTCTAATGTAGCCCTGTCCTTGGTTATGATATCTTCAATATTATTTATGTGTCTACTGGGATTGACATAATAATTGTAGAGTTTTCTTCCTTTTTCCACACATTTTTTAGCCTTAATTATTGTTGCTTTCAGAATTTCCAACTCCCATGAGATGGACTGGCAAACTTCCTTCAACTTCTTTTCTAAGTATCTCTTCTCAGCCTTATCCTCTACGATCTTCAATAGTGACTCAAAATGACTGTCAAAGTTGTCCAATGCCAGGTTCAAGTTCTCTACATCATCCTTTCCTTGAATTGTGAGAGGTGTAAGGATTATTTTATTCACAGTCTCTAATGCCCTAGCAATCACTTTTACCTTCGTATCCCCCCTTTTGTGATGACCTTTCCTTTGCCTTAGCAAATTCCATGAAGGATAACCTAATGAGTTCATCCTCATCCATGATTTCCACATCAGTGATTACCAGTTTGGCCATACTTTCCAACAATACGGTGGAGGAGGCATTCAGTTCTTGTTTAAGCTCAATTCTTATCTCTTCTTGTTTTTCTACTCCTATCTCTTTTTCTTGCATTTCCTCTTGATGTTTCTCCTTCTCTTATTTTTTCTCTTCCTATTTTTCTTTTATATGTTCTTCCTCTTTATTTCCTTCCTCTTCTACTATCATCACACTATCTAGATTGTCTTGAAATGGATCATTTATATCAAGTGAAGTGTCTAGTGATATAACCACACCAGAAATGAAGAATTTTGGTTGCTTGTCAACTTTTCTTGCTTTCTCACTCTCTTCAAGTGTCCTAGAGATTTCTCCCATTCCTAAAGGTGTAGGCTTGGTAACCTTTGGAGGTGAGGTCTTCTCAGGCATGTCACACATAATAATTTGGTCCAATGCCTTTTGTGTGTCTTCTATAAGCTCATCATACTTCCTTACCATTATCTTCACAAGTGTGGCCTGTTGGTGTTTGAAAATGCTTATGCCATCTAGGGCTACCAATATGCCTTGAGACCGATGTTAGGAGTGGTTAGCTCCAAGTGTGAAAGCTCTGCAAGACAACTCGACCAACTATAGGGACTAGACTGCCCTCTTCACTTCTGGCTCTGCAAAACCATGGCGGGTGCACCTAATCTAGTAACTTATGGCATTTTAGGACTTTGGACTGGATTAAACAAAGCAGATGATAGCAAGAGACTACTAAATGTTAACCAGACATTCATTGAATCTCAATTGCTATTGGGTATAAAATGGCCTTGTGAAGGGTATTACTACCAACAATAATACTTAAAACTTAAAAGGGTCTTTTATTAATGAGGATAGGGAAGGTAGACAAGAGCCAATCAGACATTGGACTCAACTAAATGTACTAATCCTTGATCAGTTCCATTATCCATCGGGCAGACCTCACATACAAATAATGAAATGTGAACCGACTGTTGTCAAAGACTCATAGCCATAAATATAAACATTCCAGCCCATCCACTACTTATAAGATCCTTCTGTAGACAACCAAGACTAAATCTATGTCCCCTCTAAAGTATATTTCACTTGATCCTAGATCAAGAACTAAAGACAAGAACATATGAAAAGGTAACCCTATGCAATGGATCAGAAAATCCAAGATTCACAAGAATGACACCAAGGAGAGACTTGGAAGCATGAAAAACTTATATTAAGTATAATGAGTCATGTACATGATCAAAGTAGGACAAAGATCAAACCACTTCAATAACCTGCAAAAGACTTCCAGAAATTCTATTTAGCTTACATGCAATGTGATATAGCCCTGCTACAAACCCCTGGAACTAACTATAATCAGAACCTCTGGACTGATTAAAATTTGAACCCTTGTTCTATCAAAAACTTGCAATATATATCACCAGTCATCTTGGAAACCCAAAATAGGTTGCAACAAGCTACGAATGACTGGGGTCAAAGTTTCACCCACCTAACCAATTGGAACACATCAAAATTCAATGTAGGGAAAAGAAATCCAAGCAATCAGATCCAAGAATGATCCAAATTCATGAGAAATCTCTAAGAAAGTATTGAGGACCATCATTTTACCATACCAATCAATCTAATCTATCCCTTTGCAACATTCCTCGAGCAAGAAAACCCATCTTTGCACGGCACAAAACTCTTCTACAATTAACCACAAGAACCCTAGACCACATCACAACAACTGTCACCACCAAACAAGTCAAAAACCACCACTAAAGCCATAAATTTAGGTACCTTTGGTCACTACAGATCCTCAAGAAAATCAAATTTGAAATCAAACGGTCACCATGCATTTCACGGGCTTTATGTTCCTTAACTATTTGCCCTTAGTCGCACAATCGCGCGGTCATCAACTTAACTGCCACAAGAAAATGGGTTTCATCTTATGCTTGGTCGCATGATCGCAAGGCACCCTACTCACCCTTACGATCATGCGACTGCAATCACTTAGCCATGCAACTAAAATCACAAACCCACTCAGAAGTTTGAATTTGAAACACAACGGTCATCCTCAAGGTGCCAGCAATCTATCAACGGTCAACATTTGAACTGAGATTAACTTTATATCACCACCGTTTGATTCATTTACTTTTCTCAGGTCGGCACGCTTTATATTTCTTTAAACAAAATCGACGGTCATTGTTACACTGCAATGCTAAAAGTCAAGCATCTCACTTCAGCGGTATAGCGACAACCACATGATCTTCACAGACTTGCAGACGCTCCACATCCTTTGAAAACTGTGGCCCCACTGACAACATCCAGCTCGTCACCCCGCCGACCAATTAGAATTGAGCACATCACCGAGCAAGTGGCCCTAGTTTATTTGGTGAACTGGTGACCGAAGAACTTTTGCCAATTCATGAAATACTTTCCACCATCACTAAAAAACTTAGCGATCACACGACCACTGTTCGCTGAATCGCCAAATAAACTAGGGCATCGCCAAAACATTACGTGAACTAGTGAAGAAGAAGAAAATTTGTTCAGCCGCCATACACTTATCAGGACTGCCAAACTGCTCAGACCCCACAAATGGGCCTACTTAAGATGAAATCTACAGCTATCACAAAATCTCAAGGGATAAACATTGCTCAATTTTTCCATGCAAACTTATGTTGACCACTGATCCTATTCAAACTTTAACTGTGCTGGAAGCATGAAGAACCAGGTCCCATTGATGAACTACCACCTCACCACCGCAGACATGTGTCAACTAGTCGCATGATCGCATAGCCAAAAATTGGGCTATGCGATCATACGATAGCCAACCAAAGGCCGCCACATGACTGCCAGCAGGACCACACCCTTTCCACCAACCGGCCCCATGGGCAAGAAGTAACTGGTCGCATGGTTGCATATCAAAAAAAAATAACATGCGATCATGTGACAACCAATCATTTTGAAACCTTTGAAGACCCGGGCCCACCATCCATCACACTTGTGCAGTTAAGGAACGCCAACAAACAAGAAACTATAAGGTCGAAAACACACAGGGTTTTCGATGGAAAAGATCAAAAACACACAAGGTTTCTAACACCAAAAGATAAGCACACAAAAGCTGGAAGGCACAAGGTTGAAAACAATGAGGGTTTTCACACAGACTAAAAACATCATGGATTTTCAAAAACACTGTGGCAGATTCTAAAATTTGTTTCCTGCAGACCTTAAAACTTGAATATCTCCCTCGGTTTTACAATTCAGGAGACACAATCAGAGCTGGAGCTAGGTGACACATTATAGAACATGGGGCCAAGAGTGCACACCATGAAACACTATGGATCTTCTTCACACATTAAAACTATGTTACAGCAGGGTGGGATAACTTCAAAATTTACATGGAAGAGGCCATTTTCAAAGGATTTTTTCTATGACAAAAAAATGGCCTAACAGTTTGTGGCTCCATCTGGGGATGCATGCCTCTTGCAAGCATGACATGGATCCAGATCTCTAGGGAGAAGCAAACCACCCATTAGAAAAACATAGAGACCTCAAAAAACATAGGGAATAGGCCAGGAAAGAAACACACAATAGGAAAGGGAAAGAATATTTACAAGATTTACAAGATCAAAACTTTACAAAGTAGCCTCGAGCCACCAAAAGAAAATTAGAAACCCTCCTGAATCAAAGGTCTAATTTTCATCCACATATGCAACCAGCCACCTGAAAATTTCATGACCACCTTGCTGCAAACATATGTGAATATTCATGGGCTGAAGAATGAAACTATGCTGGTCACTAACCATGTTCTTCCAGTCACAACCATCATACTCACATGCATATTCTAAGAAGTAAGCTGGCTGGAAGTAAAAATATCATCTAGTAATGCATCAGGAAATAAAACATATTGATCATCATGCATTACTATAAAAGTACCTGGCTGAGAAGGACTTGAATCCTCTAATTTACCTTCATACATTACCTTAGCCACTGAGCAACTTGGTTCCTCCATGATGTCTTCACTGACTATATCATGAACCAAGTGAAGGTCTTCTTCACTATCATATCTGGCAGAAGAAGAAACAGAAAATGAACAAGAAACTTGCTCATCACAATAATCCTCATAATAGGAAAACACACTGTTATGGTCTTTAACCTCTTCTTCTGTAGAGTCACTACCAGAGGGGGAATTCTGTACACATGGGGTCATCAAGATCACTCTGAACACTAGCCTCATCATCAGTGTCAAAGACTATATCACAGGGGAGCTACAAATTAAAGTCCACACAAGGTGCATACCTTTGGAATTCATCAGCCAAGAGTGCTGATATCTTTTTACTACTTAATGGACTTTGGGCTTTGATATCATCTCCCTCAGCCTCACCCTCAATGCTACAAATATCATCCCTGTTAGGAACAAGGATACACATTTCTGGCCTTAGATCATTTTGTGTGAAGCAAACTATGTAGGAATCATCATTTGCATCATATCCAATATTCTCCTCTTCACACAGAACATCATCAAACCGGGACAAGAAGCAAGAATCCTGACATTGGATAGAAGAACAATCTATAGACAAAAAGGAAATATTGCCATCCTCAGATTCAACTTCAACATCCTCATATGCACTGATCTTAGAATCAGCTTCATAATCAACACTTTCTACATTATGAGACTCAACATCAGAGACACTGGCCTCCTCATGATCATCATAAGGAACCACCAGTCCCAGCAATCTCTTGTTCTCCTCTAACTTCCAAATCTCAGCATTGCTCTCTGCAATCTTCTTCTTAAGAGTAGCAATCTTGATGAGAAGATTCTCATAGTAAGTATCACTCATGATGGGATCAATAGAGAACCGCCCACTAATACTCATCCCTTTATGCAGTGCTTAACACTTGATAGGGATGCATTTCAACTCTTGAGAAATACCTGGATGTATTGGAGCAATTGCAAGAAATGTGTGATTTGGAGTCACCTTCAAATCACCCTTAATACTTTGTAGAGCCACCACCTCCTTGCAGAGGAAAGAAAAGAAAACTGAGACCTTCTTTAAATCGGCAACTCACAATACATCCCACATAGAGTCCTCTTATGATTCCTCTCTTGACTTAACACTGTAAGTCATAGGAGCCCAAATGTCTATTGCCTCTATCACTGCAAGTCCACCTCTTTCTTTGTAGCCTTCCTTCAAATATGCACACTGGTGCAAATCAGAGAACTTGGAGTCGCCACTCACCAAATGTGAGAAATTACAGAAAAATAATTCAAGAACTAGGACTTTCAGACTTAACAATGACAGACAAAACAAACTTGACTCACTTTGCAAAACATGGCCTTTGTTCTCAATAAAGGTTTAAACTCTTTAATTATTCTCTCCCTCTCTTGTATGGAGACTCCAGGCAACATGTCTTCAATAGACTTATTTCTTATAGTCTCATCATTAGAATGTGCTAATTGTTTTCTTATTTCTAACTTTCTATACAAGTCCTTAGGAATACTACCTTCTATTTCTATAAAATTCTTCTTGTAGACTAACAAGTGCTCAATTACTATATCCTTAATTACTACTTGATTTTTAGAATCATACCTTTCATAGTACCTGTTCAGTGTCTTCAAGTTTCCATCTCTTATTATCCTCTTCTGTAACATCTTGATTTCTAGTTTCCATAGATCTTGTGGATTTTTCTTTTCTTCTTTTTCTTCTTTCTTCTCAGTCACCTTGTCCTCTTTCTTCTTTTTTTCTACTTCTACCTTTTGTTTCTTAGGGCTGTTTGGTTTGTTAGATCTTATAGGTCTCCTAGGAGTGTTCACAAGTGCAACCTCTTGTGAAATCTTTTTAGGATTGATTGATAAATCTATTATACTGGGCTCGTAGGACTTACTATCTTTTCAGCTTTAGAAGGAGGAGGTGCCTCAATTGCCAAGATAGATGACCCTTCTATCATCTTTGTCCTTACTTCTTTTAGTTTCTCCTTTTTAATTCCTTCCTTCATAGAAATGGCATCAACCATTTTCTCAATCTTCCTCTTCCTTGTCCCTTTATCCTATTCTTCTCTAAATTTTGCTGACTTTTCCTAGTAAGTTCCCCATGTTTCTTTAGATGTGTCTATCTTAGCCACTAATACATGTTCAACTTACATTGTAAGAACTTCATAACTAACCTCATACCCTATAGGGTAGCACCATTTCTTTCTTGGTTCAACTACTTCAAAGCACACATAGTCAGTTTTAACCATGAAATAGATTGTGTCTTTATATTTCTCAACTATCTCCTTAGGTATCTTGTATCTCTCGTTCATTTTCCTTTGAAGAATTTTAGTCATTGCAAACAGCTCACCATCTACCCAATTTTTATTCTCTCTTTGGTAGCTTTCTGAGATTTGTATACCAGTAGGTACACTGTCCTTCCATGCTCTAGGGTGCATTCCAAAAAATTTGTGCCCAATGTGGATGTACATGTGGATCAGAAGTGAACCAAACCTAAAAGCTTTTAACTTGTCCTTGATAATGTTCACATTCTCCAAGAACAGTTGTGCTAGGATTTTGTATAAGTTATATCTAGTATTTTCCTTCACCATTCTATAGGCCATCATAATTACCCTTGCTGAAATAGAATTAGGTCTATAGTTATAGTACAACTTATATCCTAGTAGCATTGCTACCAATCTCACATCTTGCTGAAAGATGTAATTCACAGTCATCGCTCTCTTATCCCACTTAAAATGAGTAAGGGTTTCTACTTGTTTCTTGATATTTTTCTCTGCTACTGGGAGAGCTCCATTATTGTCTAATTTAGTTATCTCATGAATCATCTGCCTACATATCTTAACAGGTTACTCTCCTATCCAAATAAATTGATCATAGATTTTACTTAGAATGATCTTGAACCATTCAGTCTCACAGAACTAATTAAGATGGGTTAACTTGATAATAGATTATTCTTCCAAATGTTTGAACTCTTCTTTCATTTTTCCATCAAATTCTATCATCTCTCCTAATTCATTATAGATTTATGCATCTCCTATAGCCTCATACTTATAGTGAATGTAAGCCCTAATATCTTCAATGTGTAACACATTCTAAGGGGTTTGCAAAAATTCTCCTTTCGGATCATCCTCATGAGACATAAATGGGTGCCTCTTAAACTTATACCTTGGTCTATCAATAACATCAAATATGACAGGTGCATCCATAGCTTCTGGTAGAGTTTATAATCTAAATACCTTGAATATGTCAAAATCTGGAACTTTTTCTTCAAATGATCACGTAATGTAGTTGCTAGATGGCTAGAGTGCTTCTTAACTCTATTCTCCTTGGTCACTACTAATCAAATGGTGTAGAAATGATATGTGTCAAGGTGTTTTATCCATCATAAGGTGAGTGAATGCATTAATCATAAGTAGCTCAACTTCACACACTATTCAATCAAACATAAATTTCATGATCATAGGATATGAATCTCCAAGTGTTGCGATCACAAACATAAACTCCATTGTGTCTATACATACCATATCTAAGCTTGCATGAGCTTATTCCTCATAATCAGGGGCTAGATATATTCTATTTTCTGTATCCAATGCTCCCCCTAAGGCCATGCAGCTTTCTTGGTTGATGTAGTAATGTCAACATCATGTGAAGACACGGTAGTATCTATTGGCTCTCCTTGAACCAATGCCTTATTGAAATCTTTTACCTTCCATATCTTCTCATCATTTTCATCTACTAGTTTCTTGAAATGATTCTTGAATTCATCCATGTACTCATTAAGACTTTTACCACTGTCACCAATATTCTTCTTTATGACCACAAATGGTGGTCCTCTTCTATTTTTCATTCTATTATACCTGCAAAACTTCTCTATGTGTCCTAAGTTGTTGCATTTGAAACATGTAGGTGGTCTTCTATCCTAATTAACCTGCAACTCACAATACCTTGCAGTATTCCCAAGGTCATTGCATTTGTAGCATGTGATCTTGGTTGCTGACTCTTCTCTGATGTAATCTTTTATGTTCCTTGACTGATCAGGTTTTCTACATTCTACTTTCTTATGTTCATTTGCATAACAGTTGTAACAATAATTGGTAAAGAGTTTGAAAGGACCTTTACTTCTGCAATCTCTTTTCATGTGTCCAACTTTGTTACATCCAAAGCATCTACCTTTGAAAGGTCTGATCTTATCTTTAGGTTCTTCAAAAGTGGATCTATCTTTAGTCTTCACTTCATGTGAATCATCATTAGTCTTAGAACATTCTCCTTCATTGTATCCAATTCCAGTCATGTCTCCTTTAGGTTTATGTCTCTCTCTTTGTTCATCAATTTTATCACTACTCATATGTAACTTCTCAATGTGCAATATGGATTGAGTGAGTTCACCTTTTATGATTTGATTATATTTCTCCAATTCCTAACATTTATCCTTGTAGTGATCAAGTCTAGTCTTCATTTTTCCTATCTACATATTTGCTTCTTTTAGTGTCTCTTCAACTTTGTATCTTGCATCCTTTTCATATTGAATTTCTTTAATCATCAAAAGATTAATTTGTTCTTTTTCTTGCTCCATCTTCTTTACTTGGTCTGATGTATCATTTTTTGAATCCTCTTTGATCTTATCCATAAGGTCTTGTCTCTAACTTCTTGAAAGTTCAAGTTGTTCCTTTAGTTTCTTAATGAAACCTTCTGCTCTTCTTAATTTCAATTTCAATTTTTCATTCTCGGCCTTTTCTTTGTCCAAGTCATCAAGTTTTGCTTCAAAGTTCTCTTGAAAACTTTCTGAATCCATTCTGATCTCCCTTAAGCTGTTAGGCTTTCTCTCCAAGGGCTAATAGCTTTGATACCAATTATTAGGATTAAGTAATATTGAGAGGGGGGTGAATCAATATTACATCACTTTAAATT
The DNA here is from genome assembly GCA_027943335.1 of Chamaecyparis obtusa. NCBI lineage: Eukaryota > Viridiplantae > Streptophyta > Pinopsida > Cupressales > Cupressaceae > Chamaecyparis > Chamaecyparis obtusa. The sequence continues at coordinate 353,422 of BSBK01000225.1, read as the reverse complement.
AAACTTCAACCAATTGCAAATAAACCATATCAATGTTGAAATGAAAAGAACATAAACACATAACATATAACTCATAACACCATTATTTGTTTTTGAGGAAACCCAAGCCAAGGGAAAACCCCGATGGGGATGGTACCCACAACTATGCACTAAAATGTTGAATTCATGTTAGGAGATCTAGCCCTGTTAGGAGTTGAGTATTACATAGTACATTTCATTGTTAGAGGAATAGAAAACCCTGTTAGGGGTATACAAAACCCCTATTAAAGGTGTGGTGAGCTTACAGCTCTTACAACCAAAAGTATGTTACAAAAGTGTTCTTCAATAAGTGAACTGCACAAGCATTTTCTATGCTTTGGTAGTTCCATTTATATCTTTGTTAATCTCTAATCTTGAATTTTCTATTTTCCATTACTAATATCCAAAATTTGCATCCATTACATATACATCTCTATCACATAGTTTCACACTTGTCACTTCCACAAAATACTCTATACACATATCAATTTTGTCATCCAGTCAGCTCTCAAATACAATATAAACCTAATAATTACTTATACAAATGATAAACATAGAGTTGACAATATTATTTTACCAAAGTGTTAGCAATATACAACTTTCATCTAACTTAGCACATTACCATTCCATCTAGCCTTCCCTCAATCATCGTGACTGTTCATATACCTTGTTTCATTGTTTCTCTATCTTTGCATACCTTCATATCACTATATCTTACTGATATCAACACCAAAAGACGTGCAACCTTAACTGAAGGTCATACATATCCCAAAATTTCCTCCTCTAAGTTTTCAAGTCATAATATATCATATATTATCTTCGCTAACCAAAATTGTACTGCAATATGCTGTTGTTCTGATTCTGTACTTAGTCATTTTCATGACTGTGTCTCCCACACTTATAATCACTTCATGTGATCACTACAACATGAGTGTTGACATAAATGACAACCCTTAAGTGATCCATAGTGCTCTCAAAACATCACTTGCCAACATATCTAGTGAATATTGTATCAACATCCGATGTTATCTAAAATATTTAGTGATGAAAAAGACCGACAAATGATCAGTGACTAAGTCCTAGGATTGCATTTCATTTGCATTTTGCATTTAATCTAGTTGTATTTCTTTTATGATTTGAATTCAGCATGGCATTTGATATTCTCAAATTTTTACTTAACACATCACAATGACTAAGGGTCACATGAAGGTCTCTTCGACTGACACGCAAGTAGTTGTCATCTTGAGCTAAATATCTTTTTAACAATGACTGAGCACTTGAATTCTTCATGTACCTACAAAAATATCATGTGTATTGTTGCATTTACATATCACATCATATTCATTTTACATAACCATTGCATTACATACATTTACATCCATAAACATAATAAAGAAATGCATTTTCATTATTCATATAACCATCATCATTACATCCATATTGCATAATCATAATCATACATTCAAAGAGAAAATTAAACATTGCATACATTTGGATCACATGATAAATAACATCATAAACCAAAATAACAAGTTCTATGAAGTCAAACTAAAGATCTCATATACATATCAAATATAGTACTGTGTGTGTGACTTTTGTACCTATCTGTAGAACACAACACTTCAGTAAAACATTAGAGGTTAGTAAAAATTGAAATCATGCAAGTAATTGAAAACTAAACTAACTAGGTGATTTACTGCCTTCTAGTAGATGTGAGTATGTATTCTTAGATTGGACCGAGATCAGTGACCTTGACAACACCTAAATGAAGGATCTGAATGCAAAATCTAGATATGGATTGGATGCAAATTATTATTATTTTTTGTATTTTCTATGCAATAAGATGAAAAATTGGATATGAAACTATTCTAGAATGAAAAATTGATATGCAATGCAATTAATCTAACAATGATATGACAAAATATGAATGATCTCACAAAAGGTTGATGATTTGCAAAGAATCTCCAATTATTCATACACCAATTTGCCAGCATAAGTTTGCAAAATTATGAGATATGAGATTGAAGAGCTAAGCCTTGGTTTTATAGAAATCCAGGGCTTTGGAGGTGCATGGAAAAGCCATAAATCGCTCTTAACAAACTGAGGTTGATTTTTGAGTTATCAAAGAATAAAAGATAATTAATTCACAAAATCATGCAAAAGCATGCAAAAATAGCTTTTTACCTCAAATCAGAGTTGATTTCATCTTGAATTGATTCTTTGATTTCAAGTTTAACTGCTTTTTGAATGTGCATAATAATTATGAATTAAGAAAATAAATAAGTGATTTATTTCCAACTTAACTGATTTTGAAAATAAAATAATTGATTTATGGGTTAATCAATTATTAAATCAAACTTTTATTCCAAAAATAATATCATTAAATATGACAACTTGCTTTAATTAATTAAATAAGAATTAAATCAATTAATGATAGGAATTTTGATTTATTGTCAAATTTAAATAATAATAATTAGGAATAAATATAATTAAATTCAATTAAATAATTAAGTTGCAGTATTAAATCTAATTAATTAAATATTCATCATATTCAATTAATCAACTTTAGGATAAATATGATTTATTGCCAAATAATTATTAAATTAAAGATAATTATGATAATTAAGAATATTACTAGGAATATTCCCCGATGCAAAATTTTAGATAATCAATTAGGATTCGATGATGTGCAGATGTGCCTTAGGTTAGGACTTTGATGTCAATTTCATTCGATGTGTCAATATAAGAGATCAATGAACCTATAGCCCATTTTTGGGGTATTACATTTTACCCCTCTTTGAATTGTTGTGTGAAGCGCAATGGTTCAAAGACAGTCTGTGTATGATGTTTGAAACTAATATTTAAAATTGATATTGATATGAGATAGAAGCTGATTGAAGTTGATATGGAGATAATAGGTCCTGAATGACCAAAGATAATGTTAACTATAACAGCAAATGAACCAATGATTGCGAAAAAGTGTCAAAATGCCTGATTCTAAACCTTATGATTGCAAAGAAGTGAGTGACTGATTCTAGACCCGATTGTCCTTATATTGAATCACATTGGTATCACATTTGAACCCTTCAGTTTCTGAAGAACCAAGGAAATAACACAATTGAACTGATAGTTACAAAAACTGATACAATTTACAAGATTAAGAGAATACCAAATTGATATGGATCTTGATGAATCTGATATGCCTCAAGCGATGATTGATTTGCCCCAAGCGATGAGGTCTTTTTGATGAATCGGCAACTAGACGTGGTTGTTGTCTTGATTACTGAGGAAAGATATGATTTCAGCTTTAGATTTACAGACTTTGAATGATGTGCAATACCATGCCCCCTTCGGGATTAAAATTGAAATTTGACAAGAAAAGTCAGCCTTGATAGTGTTCAGAAGCATGTTAATTGATTTGAGAAGTGGTTAAACACGTTTGAAAATGAATTTTGCATCATTTAGAGGTTTTGGAGACCAAGTTTGACTAGGTTAAACCATGAGTTGACCATGGGTGACCAAGTTGAAATTTGGATAGTTTGGTGTAAGATAATCAGTTAAGTTGAATTATAGATTTATGTGATGATAAAAGGTTGATTATGCAAGTAGTTAATAATATGAATGATCATAGATTTTGATTTTGATCCCAAAAAAGGATTCTACTTGTTGTTTCATTGGAGGAACCTTCGTGTGAGATTCATTTCTTGTTAGATTTGAAGATGTGATTTGAAGAATCATTTAAGCATTGAAGTTTAGCCAACCATTGTGAGATCATGCAAACATGCAAAAATGCAAAGAACCAAACAAAATAAAATGCAACCTAAGACCTAGGACCTAGTCATTGATCATGTGTTGGTCATTCTCATCATTGAATTTTTAGGTAACCGGATAAATCAATACAATGCCCACTAGTTAGGAAACCATAGACATATGAATATCAATTTGTATGCGCAGGAATCAATACAACACCCACTGGTTAGGCAACCATGGACATATGAATATTGATTTTGTTTTTGAAATGTTGGATTAGATATAAGCACCAAGGCACAAATGCCAGGATAACCTGAATATCATGTCCATTTTGATATAGCAATTTGTATAAACATCAGAACATAAACATCATGGTGACCTAAATATGCCTTGCGTTCAAACACATCAAACAGTCAAGAGATCATTCTAAATCCAATGTGAATTACCTGTAGTGACCCTTTATCATTCACATCCTTAGGTGAGATCACATTTCACAATAGGAGAAAGAACTCACTCAAAAGATAATAGTTAGATCAAACTTCCTTGAATTTTTTGGGTATTGATGGTTGAGGTACGCATGGCCATCCAATTCGAGATAGAGGCTCTTATAGTCGAACACCATTTCAATCCAAAATTTCCAAAGTTGTTGGATTTTCACATAAAAGTAGAAGACAAGAAAATATTATGCCCCCAGTCATCACTCTCTAAATCCTGTAAAGGACATCATCGAAGAGCTCGAAGGGACATAATATGCAAAAATATTAATGTGAATCAGTAAGCATACAAGGAGATAAAAGCATGTAAAAAGCATAGATTGTTTTTAGTTTGTGTTTGATTGTGTTGTTGTAGATGCAAAATCCTTTCTAGAGAGGAGGCTGACTAACTCAGATGAAGCTTCAAAGGACTCTGATTGGATATGACACGTTTAAAGTATATTGGAGACCATAGGATATGACATTGATTGCCCCCAAGTTTTAACATTGATAGGATATAGATGCTTGAGCTGGTTGGTGTACAAACTGACTTATTGAAAAACCAACTGGGAGATATGTACAAACTAAAGCAAGACCAAAAGTTGGGAAAGACCAAGATTACGCTGATAGATGGAGCATTTTGAAACAAGTGGCACCCATTTGCTGGGTTTTCACCATCTTGGCAGAGATTCTATTTTTGCTACCAAGGCACCTATTTCCAAGTTTTCACCAAGGCACTTTTTCTTTTTTTTCTTTTTTTTTGTACTATTGATATTTTTTACTTTTTTTATGCATCATCAAGGTGCCTATTGCTAGCTTTTCACCAAGACGTTCATTTTTTCAGGACTTTTTCAGATTTTTAAGATTTTTTCAAGACATTCTACCATAGACTGAATGCCTTAGGCATAGAATTTCTTCAGATGGAGAACATTGATTGGTTCTCAAAGCTATTCTCCTTCAGTCATTGAGAGTTGATAGGCACCAGAGTGAAAAGTAGCGGTGATTACAAAGGGACCCAGCTAGTTGGGTTCAAACTTCCCCTTGCATTCTCAATGTGATTGATTTTTAGGATTCTCTCTCAAGACTAGATCACCAACCTGAAATTCTATGTCTAACTTTCTTATTGTAGCCTCTAGACATTCTCTTCTAATATACTCTGAGATGATCATACGCTGCTTGTATGCACTCATCTAGTAGTTCAAGTTCTTGCAACCTAGACACTCTGTAGTCATCATCAGTTACTAGACCATGCATTTTGATTCTTAGCGATGGGATTTCAACCTCAATAGGCAGTACCACTTCAGATCCATAAACTAAAGTGAAAGGTGTAGCCACAGTAGTTGTTCTGATACTTGTTCTATAGGCCCAAAGAGCTGGATTGATCATGAGATGTCAGTCTCTTCCTATTTTGTTAACTGTACAGTGCAAGATTTTCAATAGATTCTTATTAGATGCCTTTGCTTGTCCATTCCCTTGAGGATAGTAGATAGATGACCAATGTTGTGTAATCTTGAATTTAACACATAAATCATCTAGATCTTTGTTCTTGAATTTTCCACCATTATCTATGATTATGGAATCAGGTATCCCATATTTTCATATGATATAGTTCAATATGAACATAGAGATTTGTTTTCTAGTTGCTTGTGTCAAAGGAACTGCTTCTACCCATTTTGTAAAATAATATGTAGCTATGATTATATGGGTATGTCCATTAGAAGAATGAGGATGTATAGCTCCTATAAGATCAAAGGCCCATTGATGAAAAGGCCATTGTGTAGTAAAGGGAATTAGATCTCTCCCTGGAGCATGAATTAAGTTTCCATGCACTTGGCACTTTTGACAGTTCTTAGCAAACTTGATAGACTCTTTCCCCATTTCAAGCCAATAGTACCCAGCCCTAATAAGTTTTTGAGCTAGTGTTAAGCCATTCGAGTGTGACCCACAAATACCATCATGGACTTCCTCTAACGCATGTTGAGACTCTTCCCATTCTAAACATCTAAGTAGTGTACCATCTAGACCTTGTTTGTACAGATCGTGACCAATGATGACATGTCAGGTGGCATTATGGATAAGGTATCTCTTTTCATGGTGGTTGAAGGTATCAGGAATGATTTGGTCTTGGAGATAAGAAAATAGGTTTTTGTAGCTGGATGAATCATGACCAACAACAGTGCAGATCATGCAGGCTTTAGGGGAATCATATGCAGGATAAGATAGTGCTTCCACCAAGAACTCATAGCATAGCTCATGTTCAAGCTACTATAATAAAGTAGATAATGTTGCCATTGCATCAACAGCCTTATTCTCCATTCTAGGTATTTGCTCAAATGTGATAGATATGAAATACTTCTTTAAATCATCTACCATTCTCTTATAAGGAATGAGATTTTCATCTTTAGTTTGGTACACATCATTGACTTGATGGATAACAAGTTGAGAGTCTCCATGAATATGTAGCTCTGTTACTCTCCATTCAATTGCTATTTTCATACCATTCAAAAGGGCTTCATATTTTGCAATATTGTTTGTGCAAGGGAACTTTAATCTGAATGCTTTTGGGATTGAGTATCCTTGAGGGGTTATGAAAAATATGCCTACTCTTGATCCATTCTGTGTATAGGAGCCATCAAAGAATAACTACCATTCTCTAGAAGAAAGAGTCATGATAGAGGAATCCATAAATTCCATTTGCATCGATGTATCATCAATCATAGGTGCATCTACTAATTTATCAGCAATAACCTATCCTTTGATAGCTTTTCTTTCCACATAGTCAATGTCAAATTCACTTAAGAGCATGACCCATTTAGCTAATCTACCTGTGAGGGAAGCTTTGCTTAGTAGGTATTTGAGTGGATCAATCTTAGCTACCAACTATGTGGTATGAGCTAACGTGTAATGTCTCAGTTTCTATGATGCAAAGATCACAGCTAGACAAGATTTCTCGATCATTGAATAGTTCTTCTCATATGCAACCAATGTTCTACTAATATAGTATATAGCTCTTTCCTTTTTGTTCTCATCATGTTGTGCTAGCAATTCCCCCAATGATGTATCTATTGTGGAGACATATAAAATCAAAGGCTTTCCTAGAATGGGAGGCATCAAGATAGGCAGATTTGATAGATACTTCTTGATATGGTTAAAGTTGTTCTCACATTCTTCATTCCATGCAAAGGTCACACCTTTATGTAATGTTTTTGTAAAAGGTTGAGATATGTCTGCTAGCTGTGATATGAATCTTATGATAGATTGAACTCTTCATTGCAATGTCCTCATTTGACTGATATTCTTTGGAGGTTGCATTTCCATTATAGCCTTCACTTTAGCTGGATCAACTTCAATGCCCTTCTTTGAAACTATGTATCCTAAGAGCTTTCCAGAAGTGACACCAAAAGCACACTTCTTAGGATTTAGTCTAAGACTAAATTTTTCCATTCTATCTAGTATCTTGCTCAAGTCATTTAGATGTTCAACTCTAATCATAGATTTTGCTAAAGTATCATCAACATAATCTTCCATAGTCCTATGCATCATGTCATGGAAAATAGATGTCATAGCTCTTTGATATGTAGCACCAACATTTTTAAGCCCAAATGGCATGGCATTCCAACAAAAGGTGCCCCATGCACATGTAAAAGTAGTCTTCTCTTGATCCTCTAGAGCAATTTTTATTTGATTATATCCAAAAAAACCATCCATTAAAGAATACATCTCAAAGCCCGTAGTCATGTCCACTATCATATCAATGTTAGGTAGTGGAAAATCATCCTTAGAGCACGCTCTATTGACATCTCTAAAGTCTGTGCACACTCTGATTGACTTATCTAGTTTTGAAATAGGTGCAGTATTAGAGATCCATTTTGCATAGTCAATAACTCAGATGAATCTGGCTTTTAGGAGCTTCTCTAATTTAGCTTTTACCAAGAGTGCAACATGAGGATGCATCTTTCTCAATTTTTTCTTGATAGGTTTGACATTTGGAGCTATAGATAAATGATGCATTATAAGATTAGGATCCAACCCCGGCATATCTGAATATTTCCATGCAAAGTTGATCTTCTTTTCTGTTAGGAATGTAGTAAATTTTTGTTTCTCTTCTTCTGATAAAGATTATGCCACATGGATCAACTGTGGTTCCTCTGTTGTTCCCAAATTGATGGATTGAGTGGGCTCAATTAGAACTAGAGATCTATTATGTAAATGACTCGGAAGGACATCAAATATCTCATCCTTAGGTGCCTCAGAGAGGTTTTCACCTTTGAATACATCTTTTATTTTTACTTTTGTAGGCTCTGAGACTACCACAAAGTGGTTTTCACCCTTAGAACTTCTTTTCTTTTTATCATTATTCTTATTTTTCTGACTAAGATACTTGATGTCTGACTCTGTCATGCTAACACTCAGTTCACTGATGGAAGTACTCATAGGCTCAACTACATTTAGGTAGAAAGCAAGGGCATAGTCATTTGAGAAGGTATAAATACCATGGCTTGGATTTGTAGAGGTTTGATCAATAAGGTCTGGATATTGGATAGTCAAAGTGGGGAAAGATTGGGAGATAGTGTTTACAGATATGGATCTGTCATCATTGGTCCTAATCTGATGCTCAAGTTCAAAGGTGATATTACAACTTAAGACATTCAATTCATGAATAGGCTTAATGTCATGTGGGAGTCCAATTCAGCCATAGGTGGATCAGACTTGATAGGTTCATCATTTTTCTCTAGACTTACATTGAGTTTAGGTGCATACTAGTGAATAACATCAACATGTTTCTCTGTAATAAGCTCATCTTCTTTTGGAATGACTCCCCATTCATAGTCATTAGATTCTTCATCTATGCCTCTAGGATATCTGAGAACATGATAAAGTCAGGATGAATACCCCAAGAAGGGTTACCCTCAGATTCTGATTTGAATTCATACTCATGAGAATCTATCTTAGAATAACTACCACCTTCCTCTTCTTGATTATTTTCAAGATTAGTTGGTTCTTGTGTTGCAACTATCTCTTGATTGATAGTAGGTTCTTGTGTTTCTACTACATCAATTCTTTTGATTGGATCATCTTTAACATCGAGAAGGTCTTTAATTTCTTTAGGCAAATGCTCATAAGGGATAATTTCAAAGCCGTCTGAATCACTAACTGATGGTTCAGTTTCTTCCTTCTTAAGAAGAGGTTCTCCTAGTGCGATCTTCTCTATGACATGAGAATAATTACCTTTGAGTTGGAAGGGTTTCTTTTTAAAGCCTAGGCCAACATTATCTTTGTTTTCCCTACCAATATGTGAAATAGGTGTTATAAGACCTTCTCCTCTGACTCCTAGAGGACCTTTACCTGAATATCCCATTTTAGCTATTAATTTATCTCCTAGACCATATGCCTTAGAAGGGATTTTGGATACTGTAGAATCACTAGTTTGGACAACTTGAGATTCAGGTTCATCTTTGTAAAGCCATGCGAGCATAGCTCCATCCTCTTCAAATTCCTACTTGGAGACTTGTTCAGCTACAAAATTCTTTTTATATGCCTCAAGAGGTTCTTTAGAATCTGGTTTGGACTGTTTTAAAGATTGTCCATAAGACTTAGGTGAGATAGGGAGAGATGTCAAAGATAAGAATGGCTCTATAGTATATTCTCCCATACCATTTTCTTTGATATTGACCTCTTTTACAATGTCTTCCATTTTAGACATGGATGCTTCTTTAGTTGGCTCAATGGAAGATTCTTTGTTATTAGGCACAAGTTTATCTGCACTTTGCTTCAATGTATTGCAAGTGGTGGATATGTCTGCTAGAATAGTGACCTCTACTCCTTCATAAGGAAACTTTAAGCATTGATGAAATGTAGAAGGAATAGCCTTCATCTCATGTATCCATGGTCTCCCTAGAAGAATGTTGTAAGCCAAAGGTAGGTCAAGAACTTGACATATAGTATCTCTCATAACTGGACCTGCTCTAATAGGTAAGACAATGGTGCCTTTAGAAGATCTTTCTTGTTCATCATAGGCTTTTATAGTTATTTTCTTTCTAGGATCAATAGACAATTCTAAAAATCCCAATTGTGTGACCAAGTTGTAAGAACAAATGTTTAGGCCAGCACCCCCATCTATCAACACACATTTGACTCTACAGTTCTAGATCAAGACTTCTATATGCAAGGGCTAGTTATGTGGGTGACTCAAGGATTTGTCATCTTCCTTTGAAAAGGAAATATACTATGGAGATGTAAGATGTCCAGCCATAGTCTGGAACCTGTCTAAATCAAGGTCATTGGGAACATTGGATCTAAGAAAAGCTTTGTCTAGAATAGGTCTATGAGTTGGAGATATCCGAAGCAACTCAAAAATGGAGATTTTTGCATTAGTGTATTGGAGTTGTTGAACAATTCTATAAGATGTTGGCCTCGTATCTTTAGGATTGGAAGATTTAGAAATAGCCTTCTATTTGGAAGCAGAAGAAAGATTGAAGGGCGTCTTAGGGACATTTGATGAATCTAGGATTTGTTCATTCAGATGTGCCTGAGCTTGTGATCAAGTAACTACATTAGCTAAAGTATGATCTCTATCTCTTCACACAATTGTGATGACATTGCAATGCTCAGAGAGACAAGGTTCAACCATATTGATAACAGCATTATTTCCAGGGTAAGCATAATTGACCTTTGCCCTCATATTAGGCTAGAAGATGAAACTTCTTGACCATGTTTCAGAAATGGTTATGTGAATGTTGTATGATCATTATTGCTCTTATGATTGTCAATGGTGATATCTCCTTTATCAATTAGATCTTGAATAGTATGTTTCAAGCGTAAGCAGTTATTAGTTTTGTGACCTTTACCCTGATGGAAATCACAGAATTGGTTCTCTCTCCACCATTTTGGTTTAGGATCAGAATCAGATTGTCAGATCTCAAGCAAAGAGATGATGTTATTAGCCAACAGAGTTCTCATAGCTGATTCTAAAGATTCTCCAAGAGGAGTGAACTTTCATTTATTATCAACAGACCAAGATTTGTATTCTGGCTTCTTTTGAGATGGTTTGGACACCTTTTGCTCTAAGGCTTTGATGGCTTGGGTACCAATAGTTAGATTGAAAGTTGATGCCTTTGATGGGGCATGGATAGTATCAACAACACCATGTGTGACAATGCCTTTATTCTTGTTCCAATTTTTTTTCTTATCTTTAGAACTAGATCCTGATTCATACTTGTCCTTTTGAAGTGTGATTTCTCCTTTTTTCACAAGTACTTTTTCAATTTTGATCGCATTGTCTACCATCTTATCAAAAGATGTATGATCTTGCATTTGTAAAGGATCATTGATTTTTTGGATAAGATTTTTGATGAAGATTTCGAATTTCTCAGTTTCTTGGATAGGCCTAGCATATAGAGAGAATTTCTTCCTCCATCTTTTGAGAAATGTCAAGAATGGTTTTCTTAGATATTGCTTGAGATTACAGATATCAATCATGGTGATTGGATGTTGAATGTTGTAGGAGTATTGTTGATAGAATAATTTGATCAACTCCTCAAAATTTTTGATAGTAGAAGGCAATCTAGAGAACCAATGAATGGCTACTCCTCCTAGAGATTGAGGAAAGAGATGCATAAGATAGGTTGGCTCGTGCATGAACTCCATAGATTGTGTAGAAAATTCTCTAACATGATCTTGAGGATCATAGTGTCCATCATACTTATCATATTTTGGTATCTCCACTCTTTTTGGGAATGGTGGCATGTACAAGTCTTTGTCAAATGGAAAAGGACATAGAGCCTCCATGGAGAACTCCTTGGGTTCCTTTTCTTTCTCAAGGTTATTAAGTTTGACTTGCATGGCATGCATCTATTTCATCATAGTCATAAGTGGAGTTTCTTCCTCATGCGTAATGATATCTTCAACATTAAAGTTGGGAGGAAGTTTAGCTCCTTGGTGAGCTAATTGTAAAAAGTATGCTTCTCTATCTTCTTTCAAGAAATGCTTCATCATTCTTTTGAAATTATCATCATTTTGATATTGAGCAATTTCTTCAGGTGTGGGTTCCTGATCTACACCATGTTGAGATTGAGCTCTTTGAGAGCCAAAGTTTGTCCCTTCTAGAGACATGGTAGGATTTTTGCCTGGGATAGATTGAGAAGGAGTTTGTTGATTACCTCCGTGAGTTGATGAAGGAGGAATGTAACCAAAATTCAATCGAAGGTTGCCAAGACCATCATCTTTATAAAGACTAGAATTGTAGAGTTGCTCAAGATTTGGAGCTTGGAGAGTGGTTATAGGTAAAGTATGGGATAATTCTCTAGATTTCTTGTGAGAGGAAGCTCTAGTTTCCATCATTAACGTTAGGTGAAACAAAATAATGTGATGAAGACAACTGAAGCAAGATCTGATTCAAGATCAAATGATGCAACCTTGTCAACATTTGGTTGATTGAAGCTTGGATTAGACCTAAGTGAAGGAGACTATGCCCTGGATGTATGGGTGGATTCCCAAAAGATAGCGGACACAAGTTCACAACACTTAGCCATTTTGATGACTGATTAAAGATTGATAGTTATGACAAGGTTTTGACACAAGGTGATAAAGACTCAAATCGATTAAATAGAAGGCTAAATCAGACTCAAAAGGCCACTTTAGGAAAATGATTGGATTCTCATTATTTTCTACTCTATTCCTAACATGGTGATTTTCTTGATAGATTCTGGAAATAGGCTGGAAAAGCTAGGTCTCTGACAGTTCTGACAACTTTCTGACAACTTTTCAAAATTTCCCAAATGACTTTCTATAGGCTCATACGACAGTGCGTATAACATAAAATGACAATTGAAAAACTCATATGATAGTTGTCAAACTCGCACGACAGTTGATTGCAAAAATTTTAACTTTTGAAATCGACTGGCAACAAAACTCATATGACAATGTACCTGATACCATACAACAATCTGGGGGTTCTAAAACAACAATAGCCAAAAGTCGTACGACTTTCTGACTTTACAAAATGACTATTGACTCCAAAAAGGTGTTTGACATCAGATTTTGCAATTTTTGAGGCTTTCAGTTTCAAATTTGTTCACAAAATTATTTGTCCAGATTTGAAGATTGTACCAGATTGATTCATTCTTAGTAACCAGATAAATAAACAAGCATGCAAAATAGCAAGCAAGTGATTTCAAGCATGTCTAAAAATAATGAATAGGGGACAAAGCAACCCTGTGCATGAATAATCAAGTGACTAAATTGTGCTAATTCCTAGGAGTGCTAATAGTGTATGTTCCAAAAAGTTTTTTAATAATGCACATATTCCTAGAAAAATGAAAATTTGGCCTCACTAGGGTTTTTAGTAATGGTCTGACTCTACAACTTTTGTGATCTCAAGAGGGAGAACTCCAATCCAGGTGCACTGAGGTTTTGACATAGTCCAAGAATTTAATCAATTGGGATCTTCTAGGGAGATCTGACAGCCCAACAAGAGACCACAACTATGGAGATTTCTTCCACAAGGACATTTATATAGCGGTTGTCACTACCATGGTGAAAATGGCTATTACCGCTCGAGGTTTCATCAATGTGGTTGACCCAATTAAGGGAATGTCCACTATGGTTAACCCTCTCTAAAAGTGACTCACAAAATATACCACATGGAGACTGGTTCTAGAGTCAAGGATTTGAGTTTCTAGTACTACCCAAAAAGGGAGTAGAGCATAGTCCTCTAGCCTTTTCACTTTTAACCCAAACAAAGTAGATAGATTAATCCAACATGCTAAGACCAAGATTATCTCACAAAGATCTATGATGTCAACCACTCATGATCTATCAACCTCTCTGAAGAGAGAATGTATCAATCAGAAGCTAAAGACACACAAATCTAGTAGAACGTGAGACTCCCTCAATATCCTCCCTACCTACAAGGGTTCCTTCGTTGAGAAGAGTTTCACTGGAAACTCACTCTCTCAAGAGCCATGAATAGTGTTCATAGGGCCTATTTACTATGTGTAACAAAGATGCTGAAAAGCAAATCTATGTTCATTTTTATAGCCCAAATGAAATATGTGATATGAAAGTAATAAAGGTCACACAAGCTTGACACACAAGAGTTCTTTTTAATCCAAATCAAAATGTTATTAGTCAAAAAGATTACCTAAATTCCTCATAATGCGCTTAGTAGATTATTACCTATTTTTAGCAATTATTGCACATTTTCCAATCAAAACCAGCAGAAATCAATCAGAACTAGCAAATTTCAATTGTTAATGTTAGCTGTTAGTCCAAATCAGAAAAACAAATCTAGAAAATTGCCTAAAAAAGTGAAACGACAATCGAAACCTGGCACTGAGACTTGTACGACAGTGGGTCACCCACCAGATGATAGTCCAGAATCTCATACAATAATAGGTATCAAACCATATGATAATAGAGTTTCCAAATGACACTGTGATCCTAATGGTATGATTCTTGATCAAATCAACTGTCGTACGATAGTGGGTATCTCCTGGTATGAGTTTCTGAAAAAACTCATATGATAACTATACAGATAGAAATTAAAAATCACAACTTGAAATAGAAAATGACAAGAAGATGATAGAAATTGCTAGAAATTGAATGGAAACCTGTTTCAAGGCCCCATAGTGGGCGCCAAAAATGTGTGTGTGAATTTTGTACTTGTCTGTAGAACATAACACTTCAGTAAAACATTAGAGGATAGCAAAAATTGAAATCGTGCAAGTAATTGAAAACTAAACTAACCAGGCGATTTACTACCTTCTAGTAGATGCGAGTATGTATTCTCAGATTGGACCGAGATCAGTGACCTTGACGACACCTAAATGAAGGATTTGAATGCAAAATCTAGATATGGATTGGATAAAAATTATTTTATTTTTTTGTATTTTCTATGCAATAAGATGAAAAATTAGATATGAAACTATTCTAGAATGAAAAACTGATATGCAATGCAATTAATCTAACAATGATATGACAAAATATGAATGATCTCACAAAAGGTTGATGATTTGCAAAGAATCTCCAATTCTTCATACACCAATTCACCAGCATAAGTTTGCAAAATTCTGAGATATGAGATTGAAGAGCTAAGCCTTGGTTTTATAGAAATCCAAGGCTTTGGAGGTGCATGGAAAAGCCATAAATCACTCTTGATAAACTCAGATTGATTTTTGAGTTATCAAAGAATAAAAGATAATTAATTCACAAAATCATGCAAAAGCATGCAAAAATAGCTTTTTAACTCAAATCAGAGTTGAGTTCATTTTGAATTGATTCTCTGATTTCAAGTTTAACTGCTTTTTGAATGTGCATAATAATTATGAATTAAATAAATAAATAAAGTGATTTATTTCCAACTTAACTGATTTTGAAAATAAAACAATTGATTTATGGGTTAATCAATTATTAAATCAAACTTTTATTCCAAAAATAATATCATTAAATATGACAACTTGCTTTAATTAATTAAATAAGAATTTAATCAATTAATGATAGGAATTTTGATTTATTGTCAAATTTAAATAATAATAATTAGGAATAAATATAATTAAATTTAATTAAATAATTAAGTGGTAATATTAAATCTAATTAATTAAATATTCATCATATTCAATTAATCAACTTTAGGATAAATATGATTTATCACCAAATAATTATTAAATTAAAGATAATTAGGATAATTAGGAATATTCTCTGATGCAGAATTTTAGATAATCAATTAGGATTCGATGATGTGCAGATGTGCCTTAGGTTAGGACTTTGATGTCAATTTCATTTGATGTGTCGATATAAGAGATTAATGAACCTATAGCCCATTTTTGGGGTATTACAAGTACATGGGATGTGTCTCAAAAGTCTATGATACATCAGAGCATAATGTGTGTATAATGAATGAGCTATAGTGAGCTATCAAGTACAATAATAAGATCAAAAATGAGGAATCAACTATCATATCCACTATCTAGCTGATCCTTTGCATCAGGTGTCACTCCTCCTCTTGTTGGTACAAGTGGTGAATCATCTTGTGGCACCCTGGCTCCCTCATATCCTAGCATATACTAAGAGTATGATGTGACTCTTTGTCCTAGTGGCATGAATGCAAAATAAGCTGACACATAATATGTCACTCTACTAGTCTGATGTACAATCTCGGCCCTCAAGGATCAAGTGTCCACCTAAGACTCATAGCTGCCTATCCCTCTCTGCCAATTTGATCTCTAATGCTAATCTCTAGGATCTCAAGTCCTTGATCTGGTGGCGTAGTCTATGTATCACATCTTGGGGGGTCTATCTCAAACCAAGACCTACCTTCTTAGCCACATCCTCCTCTCTATCCATCATCTCATTGCAACCACTTGCCACCACATGTGCCTTACAATGTCTAACCTTTTCCCCTAAGTCAAAATCAGGTGCATCATGTGCCTCACCCATCAAGACATCATGCTAATCACCTAATACCTACTCAGCTCCCAACACCTCCTCTACTGCTCTGGTCCACCCCACAACACTTAAACCCTCACCCCTGGTGTATTGCATCTATAAAATAGATGACCAAACCAATGGCACTACTCATGGAATCAGGACAGGCCTAACATCTGGTACCTGTCGAGGTGGGGTGTAGTGCCTCCCTCATCTGACTCTTATCACAAACAACCTAATAGTGTTTTTTTAACCTTCACACTCATTGAGTAAGATCATAGTGTGTTAGGAATGAATGCAAAGTATTTTGGCAATCATTCTGTAGCAGTTGTTGTTGCATTCATGACTTGGATTGTCATTGATGTCAACACAGTGATATTCTGGATATTAGCAGGAAAGCAGGTACAGTTTTGTTTTGCACATATGTTATATTGTAGATTGGATTTTGTGCAGTTGATGGTATGTTCTTTGGTGTGTTATTAACCTATGGTTAACAGTGCAAAAAGAAATTCATTCATTTGTGAGAGTTATGAGCATTTTGGTGAAAGCAGTGTTTAGACAGTGTTTCTGTGAAGCGATTTTCAAAAATCGGAGGATATCTCTTAGCTGGGATGGATTCTAATTTTGCACAGTTAAAGGGATGTTCAAGACTCATTAATGATGACATGGTCCATATTGCAAACTTTGAAGATATGTTTGGAGAAAGTTACAGTATCTGGAAGCCGATAGTTTTATGTGAATTCTGTGTGTAGTGTGTAGAATTTATTATTCTGTAATTGAGGACTGACTCATTTGTAATTATTTGAATTTGGTATATAAGAAGGAATTTTTTCCTTTTTTTAATTTGTACTATGAAGATTGAGATGCGAATATATGCATGAAGTGAAGAAAAGAGCTAATTCAGTGATGAAGACTTGTGAGTACAGAGATCTGGAATTGTGATCTTGTGTAGCAAAGAGTGCGGTTTTGGCACAGTGTGAAGGAGGTAATATATTTCATATTATTCTATTGAATAATTCTAAGATCTTTTGGACAGTGGGTTCAGAGATCTTGCCTTGAAGCTGTTTGGGTAGTGGGTCCTTCTATCTTCCATAAACTCTTAACCGGGTTAGAATCTTTTAACAAGGATTCAAAATCTCCTAACAAGGATTTATATGTACTGAATGTATTTCATAAGACTCCTAATAGGGTCCATCCTCTAACAAGGAACTTTCATATTAGTGCATCATTTTGTGGGCATCATTCCCACTGGGGTTTACTCTTTTCAAGAGGTTCCCTAGTCAACATATCTTGTGTTATTGTGCAATTGTGTATGGTTATCTTTCTATGGTTGATCAGTACATTAATTATATTTTTTAAAGTAGTTGAATGGTTAAATTATCTGATAACTTATTCACCCCCCCCCCCCCTCTTAGTTATCTTGGGGATCTTTACTTTCTAACAATTGGTATCAGAGCAGCAGGTCCTTGAAAGAAAAGTTTAACAACTTAAGGAGATCCATGGTGAATTTCAGAAAAGAAAGCCCTAAGTTTGATGGAGTAAATTTTGATAGCTAGAAAGAAAAGATGAAGACACATCTATTGTGTTTAGGACCAAGTTATTGGTTGATTACAAAGAATGAGAAGACTATCATTGAGGAAGACAATCTAGAGGCAAGAACTAAAGATGAACTAGATCTATTCATGTGTAACATACTTGCAAGAGAAGCACTTTTGTCAGCACTACTAGAGAATGAATATAGTCAGGTAAGATGTTTGAAAACATCTCATGCAATTTGGAAAGCTTTACATTCTACTTTTGAAGGTGATGAACATGCAAAGAAGGCTAGATTACATAATTGGATTTGTGCATTTGAAGATATCAAAATGATGGAAGATGAATCTATTAGAAGCTATATTGGTAGGATGTCTGAGATTGTAATAGGAATAAAGTCTTATGGAGGTGATAAGACAAAGAATGAAGTGATATGGAAAATTCTAAGAACTTTGACACCAGTATTCAAGCAGACAACATAGATGATTGAACAAGTGATACCTTGTACATCAAACTTTTCAAGAGAAACTCTTCTTGGAAGATTAGAAATAGTAGAGATGAACTTGAGATTATCAGGAGAGCTACCTAGAATGGAAACAGCATTCAGTGCTCTTAACATTAGACCTACAAGAAGTACTAGTGTGAATGGAGATTATGCTAGCAGTAGCAAATCTAAATCTGAGGAAGATAAGAAGATTGAAGAAGGTATTGCATTACTTGTAAAAAGAGAACCAAATGGTAAGAAAATCTTTAAATGTTGGACTTGTCAAGAATATGGTCATTTTGCATCTAAATGTCCTAAAAGAGTTAAGAAGTATAGAAGCAACTTTAAACCTAGGAGATCTAAAGAATGTTATTATGCAAATGATGAAGATCTTGAAGCAAGAATTGAAAGACATTTAAGTGACAGTGATAATGATAACTTTGAGGAAATAGGATTTGTAGCAATTAAAGAAGAAAGTTCTGAATCTGATAAAAGGGAAGAAAAAGCATTAGTTTCACAAGTTGAAAATAAATCTGATTGGATTATAGATAGTGGTTGTTCACATCATATGACTAGAGATAAAAGAAAGTTTGTTAAGTTAGATAATTATGATGGAGGAATTGTTAGGGTTGGTAACAATGCACCTTGTTTGATTAAGGGTATAGGATCTATTACTCTTGATGGAAAGACTAACACTGATGATGTTTACTTTGTTGATGGACTGAGACATAATCTACTAAGTGTTGGACAATTGGTTGATAAGGGTTATCAAGTTTGGTTTTCTGAGAAAACTTGTGTGATAAAAGATAAAGATGGAAATCTGATTGGAAAAGGATCCAGAACCAGAGGTAATGTATTTCAGTTGAATCCTACTGAGATGACATTTTTGATAACTAAGATTGATGACAGTTGGTTATGGCATAAAAGGTTTTGTCATATAAACTTTGATAATATTGTCAAGGTGAGCACTACACTTGTGGTAAGAGATTTACCTAGAATTATGAAACCTACTAACATGATTTGCAAAGAATGTATGATGGCAAAGCAGAAAAGGAGTTCATTTCCCAACAAGAAGTTCACATTGACAGAGAAGCTGGAGATTGTTCATACAGACTTGAGTGGTCCTACTAGGACTAGAGGATTCTATGGAGAAAGGTATTTTATGATTCTTGTTGATGATTTTACAAGAATGATGTGGATTGCATTTTTGAAAGAAAAATCTAAAGCATTTGATAAATTTAAGATCATGAAAAGCAAAATTGAGAATGAATCTGGAATGAAGATTAAGTGTCTAAGATCTGATAGAGGTGGTGAATTTACATCTAGAGAATTTAACACCTTTTGTGGAATGAATGGTATTAAGAGACAACTTTCAGCCCCTAGAACACTAGAACAAAATGGTATTGCAAAAAGAAGGAACAGGTCAATAACTGAAGCAGCAAGAGCTATGTTGTTTGAAAATGATTTGGCTAAGACTTTTTGGAGAGTAGTGAGCACAGCAGTATACACTATGAACAGAGTACAAATCAGAGTTGATACAAACAAGACACCTTATGAATTATGGTTTGGACATACACCCTTAGTTAAGTATTTTAGAATTTGTGGAAGTAAATGTTATATAAAGAGAGATGATGATATAGGAAAGTTTGATCCTAGAAGTGATGAAGGAATATTTCTTGGATATTCTTTAAAAAGAAAAGCATATAGATGTTATAACAAAAGAACTAAGACTATTGTTGAAAGTGCAAATGTAAAAGTTGATGAGAAGTTTAAAATTCAAGAAAGAATGCTTGATTATGAATCTGATGGAGAAGCACAACCTTAGCCTAACA
The DNA here is from genome assembly GCA_027943335.1 of Chamaecyparis obtusa. Classification (NCBI taxonomy): domain Eukaryota; kingdom Viridiplantae; phylum Streptophyta; class Pinopsida; order Cupressales; family Cupressaceae; genus Chamaecyparis; species Chamaecyparis obtusa. The sequence goes on along the minus strand of BSBK01000225.1, from coordinate 332,909 downwards.
TTGAAAATGCAGAATTATTTTTTGAAACTAACAGTGATTTGTTGAATGAAAGTCATACTGAAGAAAATAGAGAAGAAAACAGAGAAGAAAGCAGAGAAGAATCTCCAGTTGGAACAAGATCAGTAACTATGACACTTAACAGGTATACTTCAAGACATCACCCTGTTGAGCAAGTTATTGGAAGTTTAGATAGAGGAGTTTTGACTCGAAATAAGGTACATTTATGTTTGATTTCTCAAATTGAACCTAAGACTACTAATGAAGCTTGTGAAGATGAACATTGGATTAATGCTATGAAAGAAGAACTAGAGCAAATTGGAAAAAACAAGACATGGGAATTGGTCCCTAGACCTGAAGACAAGAATGTGATTGGAACAAAGTGGGTATTAAGAAACAAGATGAATGAACAAGGAGAAGTGATAAGAAACAAAGCAAGATTGGTATGTAAAGGATATTCACAACAAGAAGGAATTGACTATGAAGAAACTTTTGCACCTGTGGCCAGACTTGAAGCAGTGAGAATGTTTCTAGCATATGCAACTTACAAGAAATTCAAAGTGTATCAAATGGATGTGAAGTTAGCATTTTTGAATGGTGAATTGGAAGAAGAAGTCTACATTGAGCAGCCTAAAGGTTTTCCTTTGACACAAGAAGGAGATATGGTATGTAAGTTAAAAAAAGCTTTATATGGATTAAAACAAGCATCTAGAACCTGGTATGCAAGATTGGATAAGTATTTATTGAAATTGGGATTTATAAAAGGAATAGCAGATAGTAACTTATACACAAAATAAATTGAGAATGGTTTGTTGGTTATAGTTATATTTGTTGATGATATTATCTTTGGAGGAGAAGATGAAGCTAGTGACAAATTTGTAGATGAAATGAAGACTAAATTTGAGATGAGCATGATTGGAGAAATGAAATATTTTTTGGGATTATAGATAACACAAAGCAAAGAAGGTATATTTGTAAGTCAAACTAAGTATTTGAATGACTTATTGAAAAGATTTGAATGGAAGATTCTAAACCTGTTGGAACACCTATGGTAACCGGACATAAGTTATCTAGCAAAGATGAGACACCAGCAGTTGAGTAGAAAAAGTACAGATCTATGATTGGAGGATTGTAGTACTTGACACATACAAGACCTGATATAGCACATTCAGTTGAGATTGTAGCAAGATTTCAAGTAGAACCTAGAGAATCACATTATGTAGCAGTAAAGAGGATACTGAGATATCTGAAAGGAACAATGGATTATGGATTATGGTATGAGAATTCTGATGATTTTACTTTATGTGCCTATACTGATGCAGATTGGGGAGGCAGCGTTGATGACAAGAAAAGCACCAGTGGTGGAGCCTTTTTTCTTGGAGGAAAATTGGTCTCTTGGCTAAGTAAGAAGTAGAATTGTACTTCACAAAGTACAGCAGAAGCAAAATATGTTGCAGCAGCAAATAATTGTAATCAGATTATTTGGATGAAGCGGATGTTGAAGGATATTGGAATAAAGTTTGATGAGCCTATTATTATACATTGTGATAACACCAGTACAGTGAGTATGTCAAAAAATCATGTTTTACATTCTAAGACTAAACATATTGAGATCAAGTATCATGTTGTAAGAGAGAAAGTTGCAGAAAAAGAAGTAAGATTGGAGTACATAAGTACAAAGGAGCAGATAGCAGATATATTTACAAAGCCTTTACTTAAGGATACATTTGTGTATCTGAGAGGTATGCTTGGGGTTATGCCCCAACCTATTTTTGAGAATTGATGCAGATGATTGCATCCGTCCAGTGGTATATGAGCCCTATCTTTCTTCTGGATTGGATGTTGGAACTTCCTCTATGGGGGAGTTTATGAGCTGAGTCATGAGGACTCTTGTTATTGTATTTTTCTGAAAAGTTTATTTTGACATTAAGTTCTTGTTGACTTAGTGATGGAATTTCTATCATTGATGTCAATGGGGGAGAGATATACATGAAAAATATTGTGGATTGTATGAGAGAGCTGAATAGGAAAACGAAGCAAGATTTAATTTGATATTTTGCAGTGATGTTGCAGTATTGGATTTTTGGAACATTGGATATTTTTCATCTATGTTTCCATCAATGCCAATGGGGGAGATTGTTAGGAATGAATGCAAAGTATTTTGGCAGTCATTCTGTAGCAGTTGTTGTTGCATTCATGACTTGGATTGTCATTGATGTCAACATAGTGATATTCTGGATATTAGCAGGAAAGTAGGTATAGTTTTGTTTTGCGCATATGTTGTATTGCAGATTGGATTTTTCATAGTTGATGGTATGTTCTTTGGTGTGTTATTAACCTATGGTTAATAGTGCAAAAATAAATTCATTCATTTGTGAGAGTTATGAGCATTTTGGTGAAAGTAGTGTTTAGACAGTGTTTCTGTGAAGCGATTTTCAGAAATCAGAGGATATCTCTTAGCTGGGATGGAATCTGATTTTGCACAGTTAAAGGGATGTTGGAGACTCATTAATGATGACATGGTTCATAGCACAAACTTTGAAGATATGTTTGGAGAAAGTTACAGTATCTGGAAGCTGACAATTTTATGTGAATTCTATGTGTAGCATGTAGAATTTATTATTTTGTAATTGAGGACCGAATCATTTGTAATTATTTGATTTTAGTATATAAGAAGGAATTTTTTCCTTATTGTAATGTGTACTATAAATATTGAGATGCGAATATATGCATGAAGTGAAGAAAAGAGCTAATTCGGTGATGAAGGAAGACTTGTGAGTACAGAGATCTGGAATTGTGATCTTGTGTAGCAGAGAGTGAAGTTTTGGCACAGTGTGAAGGAGGTAATATATTTCATATTATTCTATTGAATAATTCTAAGATCTTTTGGATAGTGGGTTCAGAGATCTTGCCTTGAAGCTGTTTGGGCAGTGGGTCCTTCTGTCTTCCATAAACTCTTAACCGGGTTAGAATCTTTTAACAGGGATTCAAAATCTCCTAACAGGGATTTATATGTACTGAATGTATTTCATAAGACTCTTAACAGGGTCCATCCTCTAACAAGGAACTTTCATATTAGTGCATCATTTTGTGGGCATCATTCCCACCGGGGTTTACTCTTTTCAAGAGGTTCCCTAGTCAACATATCTTGTGTTGTTGTGCAATTGTGTATGGTTATCTTTCTATGGTTGATCAGTACATTGATTATATTGTTTAAAGCAGTTGAATGGTTAAATTATATGATAACTAATTCACCCCCCCCCCCCTCTCAGTTATCTTGGGGATCTTTACTTTCTAACATAGTGGTCCCATGTAAGGATGTACCTCTAGTAGGATCTGATTTTAGAACATATTTATGATGCCTTGAGTGACTTGGGGTCATTATATGTGTTATTGAATTGTTCAATGATGTTCCAAAGTGATTAAAATGAGTTGATCTTGTGATGTACTCTTTGTCATGTTTCCCTTGTGCACGTGTTTATGATTCTAGATGCACTATGTTTTCAATAAGGTTAATAGTATTCATATGATTTATATGTTAGCACAATGGAGCACATGTTTTGAGGGAATTGAATTGGAACAAGGCACAATATATAATAATAAGGTGAAATGTAGATTTTAAAGAAGTTAAATGTTGTTTCCTTATGTATGTAATTTCTTGAGCACAAATGCAGTAGGAAGGGTGTGCAGAGTCATGAATTATGTAGGTATAAATGCACACTTTAGAATGTGAGATGTCACAATTAGATATGTATGCTCGCATAAACTACCATTTAAGTTTATATCAAGTTGAGAGGTGAACTTGTTGTAAGTTGTATTGTCGGGTCTTGATGTTCCATCATTCTTTTACATTAGACTTACTCTTATAGTGATATCATATATTTGGCTTTAGGTGATGATTTTTATATGATTATGTAGATGAGGATGTTAGACATATCTTTATATGTGGATCCTAATTATATGACATAGAAGGATCATTGAATTTCAAATCTTACATTTTAATGTAAATTGACTTATGAAATAGAAATTGAAATGAGTGGGATACTGAATTGTTTTACAATTGGGTATGCAAATGAATTAGGGTTAAATAAGAAAGCAAAAATTAAGTTAAAGTTACATGTGGTGTATATGGAAATGGATTACTTATGTTGTTTCAAAATTGTGATGAAATCATGTAATACAGTTTGCTAGTACATACGTGTTTGTATGATGGATCCTGCACTGCTTTATTTATATATGTTTTTATTTTGTATATATTCATGAGATACTAATAATTTGAGTGAGTGTGCAGGTATATGGCCATGGATATAAGTTGAAGAAATAGGAATGGATCTAAGTGCTACCATTTTGAAACCAAGGTCGGCTCTAAGAAGAGCATGACCTCGTTGTAACATGTTTTGATTCGTCAAAGTGATGCATGGGTGTATGTGGTTGATAATGTTGTAAATGTATGTTGAATTCTCTTTGTGAAAATAAAAATTTAATTAGCCCACTAAGCATGCCAAGTGTGTTTGTGATGTGTAATTATGTGAGATGTCACTTGACACCTTTGTGATGATGTGGCATGCTTGAGTGGATTTTGGACCCCACCCTCTTCTTAGTTGGCCTTGAGATTTCCTAGGCTAGGTAGGTGGATTGAGGAACCAAGATTTATGCTTTCAATAACCCATTTTCGGATGCAAGTCTAACTGGGGTTTTTGAGGGGTTCTGTGGAGACCTTGGGTGTAGTTTAGGGTGGATTTTGGAGCCCCAAGGCTAGCACATGGGTTAGGGGGCTTATTTATTCTATTTTCACCTTCCTAGGCCACCATTTTGTCTCTCAAAATGGGCCATTTTTTATATGAATGAAAATAGGAAATGCTATCTAGGTTGTCTTACCTTTTCATGTGTTCATTTTCACTTCATTTCTTTAGTAAGGGCAAGTGTCATTTTTTGTCTTGGATATAGAAACCTATTGACTTTGGGATGAGAGAAGAACGTTGAGAATGTTTTAGGGGAGAGAGACTTAGGAGAGCACACACTTGTTCATTTTGGGTTATGCTATATTTGGAGAGAGTGAGAGGAGGACTAGAGGATTTGGACTTGTAGATTTGAGAAGGTTAGGAAGCTTGGAGTCAAGAGGAGCTCTTCTACAACCTTTCAATCTTGCCTTTTCTTAGGAGAAGGTTGGTGGTTTGAATCTTGTAATTGCCTTGTTTATGCCTAGAAAGGATGCACTTGTGTGAAATCTATAAATTGTGGAACCTTGTGTTGAAATCCTATATTATTGGTTTCATTGTGTAATTTTATTTTCAATCTTGTTGTCATCTTGCTTTGTTTCATGTTCTTGGATGTGCAAGTTCACTCCTCATCCTTGGGAGGATTTGAGGAGAACTTGGGGTGAAGGGCCTAGTTGGGATTTCCTTATGTATGAGAACATGGTTGTATGGGCAGCCATGAGAGCCTTCTTATGTTGTTTGGGGGTCATAAGGGATACTTCTTATGTTTGTTTGGGGGCCATAAGGGAATTGTTGATGCTCATGGATTTGAGCTATTTGGTTGGAAGTGCCTTGTGAAGGCTTGCAATATATGTTGAAATAATGTTTTGTTATAAGATAGGTGTCTCCATAAGAGAAGATTCCACCTTCACCCATCTATGGATTCAGTCTATGAAATCCTTTGTGGAAGCTTGGGAAGGGAGTAAATTTTGCTTTATCTGGTTTCAGTTTGTGGCTAAATGTTTATGTATGTGGAGTATGACTTTATCCCATCCATTCCTTGCTTCCCCAAGCTCGAGGGTGGCCATGTAATGGCCTAGGCTAGGAGGTGAGCCTCCATGGCCATGTGGAAGAAGTCTTTTGTGTTGCAGCTTGGTTGCATGTTCGTAGAAAAGGTTCAAGTTTGAAGAAAAAGTTAAAGTTAGAATTTTCAAAGGGTTGTATGTAGGTGTAACAGTTTGAAAGATCTTGTCTATCCATTTTGTATTCTAAGAAAATATAATTGTAATAAAATAAGAGCTGGACTAAGACTGGATATACTAGAAGAATTTCAGAATTAGCTTTTGAGTATATATTTACTCTCTTTAAAATTTTAGTTGCTGCAACTGTTAAATGAGTTGTGAAATCAAATCTCTGCATAAATGTTATGTGGAATAGATATGGGCTAGAAATGTCATATTAATTTGGTTTGATAAAAAATAAGGGGTTGAATTTCCTGCAACTGTAAATTAATTGTTAAGTCAGTTTTCCAGCATAAATGTAGTATGAGATAGTCATGAAGAGGAAAGTTAAATAAATGCTATCTAGTTCTTTGAAAGTTAAATTTTTCTACATCTATGAAGTGCATTTTAATGCTGCTAAATGAGTATTACAGTTGTTACTATATCCCATTTTATACATTATAATATGTCTCATGTGTATGCAGAATTCTAATATGCTGTCAGTAAATTGAGTACATAAGGAAATATGCATTTGCACTTAACAATAAGAATAGTTATGAATCTACTTTGCAAAAGAATAGTATGATCCTATAGTTTGATTAAATGGATTATATATCTGAATATAAGTTTGTTCCCTTAACAAATTGTAAATCATGTACCTAACTATTTAAATGATGAAGTTACATTGACTACAGAGTTTGATAATTAGTCCTTTGTTTGAATTGATGCTAAAATATTTGTATTTACAAAATCAATATATGGATTAAAGAATGATTATAAGATTTAAAAATTATATGAGCATAAGACAAATCTGAAACTGATAATTGTGGAAGAAAATAACATGTGCTAAATAATAGATCTGAATTTGTGGATTAGTCTATATAAATCTAACTGAGATATATAGTTATAACAGTAAAATATGTTATAAGCAATGTGTTATGATTTATGTCTCCTTCCTATGCTAATAAACTTATGTTAATATTTTTGAAATTATAGATATATGTTATATAATATATTATACATAAGACTATGTATAATATATAATATATAATCATATATTATATATCTCTTATAAAAAAAAATTGCTAAATTCTTCTATGCCATCTTGTTGTTTATAATTAGTAACATTATATATTATAATATTACATATTTTATATTACACATTAAATAATGTATAATATAAAATATTATATATTATAATACATTACTAGTAATAATAATGTATAATATAAAATATATAATATTATATATTATAATACATTACTAGTAATAATAATATATAATATATTATTACATACTATATATTATACAATAAAATAATGTATAATATATAGTATATAATATTATAGCATGCAAATCTCATATTATTATATAATATATATATTAGATATTATATATTATACACGAAATAGTGTATAATATATAATATATAATATTATATTCTATATATATATATATATATATATATATATATATATATATATATATATATATATATATATATATATATATATATATATATATATATATATATATATATATGTTTTATGTTTTAAAAAATAATAATAATAATAACTTAATGGAAAATCGAGGGGCCGAACCTCCCCCCTTTCCTATCTCCCCTGTTGCGAGCTAAGCGATGTCGTGACTGCAGTCACGACAGTGACTACTGTCGCTATCATGGTTGCAGTCACAGTAGTGACTGTGGCACTGTTGTGACCCAGTCGCGCAACCCTTATGGTTTTCGAACCCTCCCAAATACACCCAGCAAATATTAATAAAATTTAATAGATGAAGTAAAATAGGGATATTAATCTCTGCTAAATAAAACTAAACGGCTATGCCGTTTGTAATAATGAATATACATAAATAAAATTTCCCTTTTATTTCCTTTGTGGCATGACGATATATTTTCGGTTCTATCCAAGAATGGATAGAACTGTCAAAAAAATGCCTCTTCAACCTTTCTGTAAACCAATAAATATAAAAGAGATGCTAATGTAAAACTAAGGGAATGCTTATGAGCAACAATCATATCAACAAGTGTTACCCAGATTTGCTGAGCAAATGGGTATGATATCGGGTTTGGATTGGAAAGGATCTCTTATGGGATAAGAGATCCCTTGCTGGTCCATTCCCTCTAGAACTCTTGAGAGCATCCATGTTCTCATAAAAATGGAGTATTCCCTCTTTGCATCTTCAATCCTGCACAAGAAAATGAAACAATAAGAGCTTTTAGGATTTCTGGGAGTTTTTATTAAGGCCCCAAACCCTAATTTTGAATTAGGGTTTAGAGGGCCCATTTCATTTATACCTTATTTTATTTAAATGTTTATGTGCCATCTTTTGGAACTTTATTATTGGAATGAATTTGGCCTTCTATAGTTTTAATGTGCAAGAGGGAAATATTATTTGGTAGTCCCTTTTAATTATGCCTTCTGTTATTATTATGTATATGGTATTTTATTAACATTTATCAATAAGATAGTTTTAGCATTTTATTTTAATTCTTTTAATGCTTAGGATGAGACATTTATCTAATTAGAACTATTACTTCCTTGGTTATCTATAAAGTTAGTTGATTATTATTTTAGAGATATATTACAATTTAATAGTCGAATTAGTTTTAATATGTTAGCGTATTAATTTCATAAAAGATTTGGTTAAAATCATCCCTTCGGTAGGTTTGGTTATTGTCACCAATAAATTTTAATTTATGGTTTTGTTTATCTTAGTAAATCATTATTTTTGTGGGTTTAGTAAGCGCAAAAAAAAAAAATTTGGGAAGGGTGATAAGGTTTTAAATATATATTTTTATTGTTAGAATAAATTAATAATTAATGTTTTATTATTTTGAGGTTAATTTCTCATAGTAATCTTAATCTCAGTTGATCCTAAATTTATTAAGGGTAAAATTATAGAAATTATTTTAATGAAATAATTAATGTTATAATTATCCATAGACTAAATGATATAATTAATCTTTAAATTATATGGGATTAGCGTAGGAATTTAGTTCTTAAGTGAATTAGTTGATGTTAATAATGTAATGTTCCTTCTATAACATTACACTTAATTGATTAAAATATTTTAATTAAGATCCATAAAGTCATTCCTTTTCGATCTTATAATTAACTCGGTATGATTAGGGAGTTGATATTCCCTTATCATATCTTTCCCTTGTCGCCTAAAGTCTATTGAGAAGGGGACGAAGGCACGCCAATGCATGCCTCTCGTTCCCTTATATGATGTTGGGAGACTTTTTCCATGTGAAGCATACATACCCTAAGCATCACATTGTTGGCTATTAGAGTAACCTGGTTTCGTAATGTGTCTGTTTTAGTGTTTTAAAAAAAAAATTATTGTTGTGTTTTTGTTTGAATTTTTGGGCATTACATGGGGCACCTACTGCTCATTGTACTAGAGGTATTGGTTGTGTCATTGAGATCTGAATGTCCCTCCTCATCTATCCCCCAGGGTGCACCTATGACATCATCTACCTCCTCCATGATAGGAATCAGCTCGGTCGGATCAAAAAATTGCCGGAATGGATGCTCCACCAAATGTGTCCTATATGCATATGTGATACCTACATCAACCACCTATACTTGATAGTCCCAGTCACAGATTTGCAAACTATTGTACTCTAGAATGCATATTGCATATGATAGCCAAGGATCCCACCCAAGTCCTATCTCCCTCACTTGTAAGACATAGGATGAAAACTCCTAAGCCACATCCTAAATGAGGCCATACTACCTCCATACCCTAGTAATAAGAAATCTCTCCAAAATGTTGGTAGAGCAGCCAATCAAAATGCGGCTCCACTAAAGATAGTCAAACTATGCCCTAGCAGTAGGCCATGCCTCAACCTATAAGTATGGTCACCAAACGACCAATGTCATGTCATCTAGTACTTGATGCTAGTACTCAGTCCTCCCCATCCTCAATTGTGTAACATACACTACATACCTATAAATGAGAAGCTCCTATGGCTGCCTCTCATCACCACAAATGGTTCGACAAATATGGATGTGCTCCCATATCCAGATCTATAGTACAATAACCCCAGAGGAAAAAGTCTTACCCTCGTGGTAAACTACCTCATGCATCTCTAAAAAGATATGAGCCAGTAAACACTGACCTCAACCCAACTTCACAGGATGTGCTATGAGGCGTTGAACCATGGGTACCCACCCCATCAAGAAACTATTCTATTGATAGTCAGACGTGATGATGCCTCCAATCATACCTATAATGATACACTCTAAATAGTGTGTTTGACTATACCATTGTACCAATGCCTTCTAGGGTATCTATTGGGATATCTACTCATCTGCTCCAAAGATGGTCTTGAAGTCATGTAACCCTATGTTCCCTGAACTCAGATAATCAAGGGGTGGTCTATGGAACAAGATACAGATAATGTGATACACATCCTCAGGCATAATAGTAATCTCCCTCGTCGGGAGATGGAAAATATGGGTCTCTAAATGAAATCACTTGATAAGTGTAGTAATCAACCCATGATTCACCCTAATCTTAGACAAACCAATCAGGTACTCAAATTTGCAAGCAGCCAGATTGTTAGAATTTAATCTTTCCTTGGTAAATATGTAAGGATAAACCAAGGTATCATATTGTATTTGTCCTCTAGTCCAAGTGGGAGGACATGTCATATTTGTAATTCCTTTATTAAGGAAAATAGATATTCCTCCTTATGAGGAATCCTACACTTGTCTCACACACTAGTGAAATGTGGCATACATAGGAATGGGAGTTACAAGTAACTCCTTTCTCACATCTCTATTAAAAGAGATGGCTCTCCTTCTCTCTACATGAGGTACTTCTTCTTCTTGAACACTATTGTATGAGCTAAGCTCTCACTCTATCTCTCTCTCTCATTCTTAGGCATTTTTGCCACTTTCATTATATCACGGGGATTTTTTTATGCTTTTCCCCATTCAAATATTGCCTCCTTTATTGCTTTGCTCTTTGTTGAATGTGCCTAGTTTTGTGATTATTCCTGGTAAATCTTCTTATTCCTTGCTCATTGCATTAAACAATTTCCTGTCTCTCTATATTTTGTTATTATTTTAACATGGTATCAGAGCAGGTTGGTTTAATCATGCTTTGAGTGTGTAGGTAAAGGAGCTACCATATCTTGGTGCACTCCAATTCGGAGAAGTTTTTTAGAGAGTATTGAATCTCTTTTCCTTAGTTAAGATTCTTTTAGCATATTACTTTCACTGTAATTTTAAAATTATAATACTTTTACATTTATAAGTATTTTGAAATTCTAGTTATTACATTCAAATCTTGGATAGTAAAGTTAAATAGTATTTATCTTGGCATCATATCTATCCATTTATTAATCTCTATTTGCCAGCTAATTTTAATCATTACTTTGTTTTGAGTGCATTTTTTTAGTATTTTGTGTTTCTATTTTTTGCTTGCATTCATTTTTTTCTATCATTGCATAGTTTTTTTGCATGCACTATTAGCATATCCTTGCATGCATTTTCATTCTCCTTGCCTTTTAATTTGTTAAATATCTTGTTCTCCGCTTCCATATTATTCTCTTTTTCATCCTGGGCATTCCAGTTTCATTCTTATTTTCTTAGCTTGGCCTTAACAATAAGTGGCTGGGACGTTTCTCTCTACATGTTGTAAATGAATGTTGTAATGCAGATTGAGGCATTCCATTTCTTATTTGCTTATCCCTGGGTCTTAGCCCATCCAATGTGGGATCTAAATAAACTAATATTGACTACAAGGGATTATAATATTTGCATTATCTATTATGCGGAAGATTTAGACTCTTGCTTTGAGGATTTAGTTTTATTTGTTGTGTTGATCTAACTTTTCATGCATTTGCTCTTTGGATATATGTGCCCTTGTTTTGTGCTTTTATCTCCACACCTCTTCCTCACTCCGGATCCCTCTATTTCCCCCATTCTTCCTATTGTTTGTGCAAAGCCTTTGATTTCATGCATTATACCATCATTGTTTCTCGAATGGGTTCTGTAGTTGTTCTCTGCCTCATTATTTGTTGAGGCGAAGCGTTTCACCCTGTTTATTTCTCCTTTTAATTCTCTTGGATTCTATTTTTTCATACAATCCCGGTGAGCTAAGGGCTTCTAGATCTAATTTTGAGCAGTTGATATTCATAGAGAGTGCCCTTTTTTTTAAACTTTCTATTGTTATTGCTTTGGCGAAGATCCAGTCTATTAGTTGTTTTTTTCTCTGTTATTCTTAGTTTATTATATATGTTGGATCAAAATATAAACCGTTTCCTGTGTGGTTGCTTCTTATGCATTCTTCTTAATTTTCTTTTGATTTACCTTGATATCTGCATGGATCAGTCTATTTAGGTGGATATCTTTCATTCTATGTTCAGCGATCTTATTCTTCATGCACTTCTATCACATACTTCTCTAATAGTGTTGTTTCAGCTAGCAATTAGAATGTAGAGTCTTAATAATTTAGATCTAATTAAATTTGTAGCAATTTGTACCACCGAGGAGACATTTGATAAGATTTAGAGTTTGAAAAAAAAGGGCTCTGAGATCGTGTGTTGCCTTTGGTAAGAAAGCAGAGGAATTTGAATTTTTTGTGCTATTTTTGGGGAAGAAAACAAAGGATTTTGAAGATATTGTCCTATTTTGTGGTTATGATTAATTGTTCTTGCTAGTTGTAGTTTCATGGTGGGGTAACAGCTTAAGTGTTGAATCTTTTTTTTACTTCTGTGCGCGTGCTAATCCATTCTATGGTTATGTGTTAATCTATCATATCACATGGTGTGCATTTGAGAGACTCGGTTAATTTTTTTTTCTCTTTCCAATTGTTCTATCCTGCTATGGGAATGGATAGATAGTAGTGAGCTTCTTGATCATTATATTCTATGATTTAGAGATAAGGGTTTTAGTTAGATTCAATTCATTTTTAGCTCAAGTTATTAATTAAGTTTTTTTTCTTAAATTCAATTTGATTTAGCTAACGTTTCATTGCAGTTTTGTATCTTTTTATTATCATTTTTTTGTATATCAGTTTCCTAACATTTCTTTGCAGGTTCGAAACTTATTTAGTATTTACATTTTTCTTATTGCATGCAATAGTTTTAGTCCTTTTTCTTGCATGCAATATTTTTTTCTAGAGTTGGTAGTTTTTTCCTTGCATGACTCCTTGGTGTAAGCTTTTATAGCTTTTTGTTGTTGCGTGTGAGTGTATATAGTTTCTTTTGCATGCGTTTGATCTGAGTTTCTTTTCTAGGTTATGTTAAGGTTTTTCATTTATTTATCTCTAGTTTAGGTGTTTTTTTCCTTAAATCTTTGTATTTAACCATGACCACCCTGATGCCAGAAATAAAGTTAACTAGTGTAAATTATCGTGCATGGAAAATGCACATGACCTTCATCTTTAGATTGAGACATATTTTAGATATTGCAACTAATGCCAGTTCAAAACCAGCAGCCTCTGCTCCTCAAGCTGATCAAACTGCTTGGCAAACTAAAAATGAGGAAGCACTTAGTTTAATCAGGATCTCCTTAAGTCCCAAATTGTATGTCTTAATTTATACTTGTACAAAAGCCCATCAAGCTTGGGACATCCTGAAAAATACCTATGATAGTTCAGATGAAACTCGCAAAATCCAGCTTCAAGACCAACTTGAAGACCTCAGGTATACCGACTTCAACTCTGTTGATGACTTCTTGCTCAAGTTTGATTCAATTAAAGTTTTACTAACTGGTTTACAAGTTCCTCTCTCTGATTTAAGGATAATCCACATAATTATTCGTAAATGTTTGCCTAGATAGTTCCAACAGTTTATTACAAATATTTACTCTCAGTTAGTTATTCCTTCTTTAGCATCTCAATTAACTTATGTTATCTTTCAAATATGTTGCATCAAGAGGAAGCAAAATTGATTCAATTTGGCATACTTAAAACTCATGAACATGCATATGTCTCTCAAAGTCACAATAGCAATAGATCTTCTAACACTAATCAAAATAACCAAAATTATCAAAGATCTAACAATACTAATAATTCAAATAATAACTCAGGTCAACAATTTAATTCTAGGCCTTCCAATAACTATCATAATAGTAATCATTCAAATAGGCCACATTGCACCTATTGCGGTAAAGATGGTCACTTAATACATAACTGTTTTAAAAAACAAAAGGATGATCAATCTAATTCTCAAAACTACTCAAATGGAAAATCTAATGGAAATCAATCTTGTTCTACTTTTACTATCTGTTTTAATGCTAGTAAACCACTTGAATGGATTATTGATAGTGGTGCATCTCAACATGTTACATCTAATAAAGATGTCATTGATTCTTTGCGACCTGATTCTATGAATATTCTTGTTTCTTTAGCTGATAATTATTGTTGTCAAGTTGAAGGAACTGGTAATGTTTCTTTTCCAAATGGTAAATTACATGATGTGCTTTATGTTCCTGATTTGAAAGCTAACCTTATTTCTATTCCGCAATTATGTCAAGATTATAAGTTTGAGTTTCATAAAAATATTTGTCATATCATTGATCCCAATACTGATCAGATAGTTGGTAATGCTAAATTAGATGATGATAATCTCTTTAAATTTGTCAATTTGCCTGTCCTAGATATTCCTTACTTACTACTGTTGATTTTCACATCTAGCATGAGAGGCTAGGACATTTAAATTCTGATTACATCTCATTAATGCAAAAAGAAAATATGGTAGATGGGCTACCTAAGTTTACTCCTTCCAAGTTTGATTGCAATGGATGTATGAGTGGTAAAATGCATAGAGAATCTTTTCCCCATAAATCATCTTGGAGAGCTAATAATAAGTTAGTTCTCATTCATAGTGATCTTTTAGGTCCTATGGAAAATACTTCTATTTCAGGCTCTAAATATGCTTTAACTTTTGTTGATGATTATTCTCATAGAACTTGGATTTATTTCTTACATAGTAAAGATCAAGTCCTTGATATTTTTGTTGAATTTCATGTTTTTGTGGAAAGACAAAGTGGTTGTAAAATTTAGATTCTTAGGACTGATAATGGTACTGAATATGTTAATCATGCTTTCCAATCTTACTTAAGATCTTTTGGTATCAAACATGAGCTTACTGTTCCTTATACACCAGAACAAAATGGTGTGGCAGAATGGAAGCATAGAACAATAGTAGAAATGGCTAGATGTTTTTTACATGCTAGAAATATGGATTATAAATTTTGGGCTGAAGCCATGGCATGTGCCACCTATATTCTTAATAGAACTCCTACTAAGGCCCTACCCAATAAAACTCCTAAAGAAGTTTGGTCAGGAAGAAAACCCAATTTGTCTCATTTACAGATTTTTGGCTCCACTGCTTATGTTCACACACCTAAACAGAAAAGGAAAAAGTTAGATCCTAAATCCTCACCACATATATTTTTTGGCTATTCTGAGAACACTAAAGGTTATAGAGTTTATGATCCTCTTACTAATAAAGTTCAAATAGCTAGAGATGTTTGCATTGCTGAAAATGGTGTCCATGACTGTTCTCAAATTTTAGATTCTGATTTTAGTCACAGCAACATAGTTCTTGTGGAGGACCAACCTCTGTCTCTCAACCCTATTCCTCATATTTCTACTCCTATTGTTTCTATTCCTTCTATTTCTACTCCTAACATAAGGATAATACTAATACTCTTCTAAAGGATAATGATGAACATAAAGATAGTAATGATACTCCTTCTAATGATTTTGTTCCTTCTAGTAGTAGCAGTGATGATGATGATGATGGTAATAATCTGTTTACTCCTAGTAATATTTCTATTAATTCTAGGAGAAATCCTAAATGGTTTAAAGATTTACTTACTGAAGGTGATGATTACATTGCTAGAATGGGTGGACTTAAACCTAGAAGGATAAACTACTGCAATTATGCTCTTATGACTTCTCTCTCTAATTCTAATGATCCTCAAACTTTTGTCCAAGCTAAAAATCAACCTCATTGGAAAACTACTATGCAAGAAGAATATGACTCTTTGATTTCTAATAACACTTGGAATCTTGTTCCTTTACCTCATGGTAAAAATATGGTTTCCTGTAAATGGTTATATAAAACTAAGTTAAATTTCAATAATGAAATTAGTAAATTTAAGGCTAGACTAGTTGTACGTGGTTTTTCTCAAGTTGAAGGAATAGACTATAATGAAACCTTTGCTCCTATTGCTAAAATGCCTACCATTAAAGTTGTTCTTGCTTTAGCTGCAAAAATGAATTGGCCTATTCACCAAATGGATGTTAAAAGTGCTTTTTTGAATGGCAATTTGCATGAAGAAATATACATGTCTCAACCTCCTAGTTTTATTCAACAAGGTAATGAACATTTAGTATGTAAACTCAAGAAGTCTATTTATGGTCTAAAACAATCTCCTAGAGAGTGGTATTCCAAAATTAATGCTTTCTTTATTTCTCAAGGTTTTGAAAGAAGTCAAAATTATCCTAACTTGTATATCAAGCATAGTGAAGATGACATTATTATTATCATTATGTATGTTGATGATTTGATTCTTACTTCTAGTTCTAACTAGTTAATTTTTGATATTAAGTTCCAACTCAACCAAAAATTTCAAATGATAGATTTAGGTTTTTTACATTATTTCTTAGGAATGAAAATTTGGCAAACCCCTAAGGGTATTTTTATCTCTCAAAGTAAATATGCTAAAGATCTTCTAGATAGATTTCATATGAATGATGCTAATCCTATTTCAATTCCAAGTGATTTAGGAACTAAGTTAATGATAGATATGCAATCTCCTTTCATAGATGCTACTCCTTATAGAGAACTTGTAGGTAGTTTAATTTATCTAACCCTCACTAGACCTAATTTATCTTTTAGTGTTGGTTTAGTTTCAAGATTCATGTCCAAACCTCAACAAACTCACTTCAAAATTGCTAAACAAATATTACGTTACATTAAAGGTACTATTAACTTAGGATTATTTTATGATACAAGTTATGATTTTTCTTTAAAAGGTTTTACTAATTCAGATCTAGGTGGAGACCCCAATGATGGGAAATCTACTTTTGGGTATTGTTTTTCTCTTGGTTCAAGTTCTATATCTTGGAAAAGTAAAAAAGAAGAATCTTTGTCTCTATGTTCTACCGAAGCTGAATATAAAATTTGTACTCATGCCTCTAAAGAAGCTCTATGGCTTAGAAGAATACTTGAAGATTTGGGTCTACCTCAACAAGAACCTACACCATTGTATTGTGACAATTAGAGTGCAATAGCCTTGGCAAAGAATCCAGTTTACCATGCAAAGTCAAAGCACATTTCTCTCCACCACCACTTCATTAGAGAGCACATTGCAGAAAAGAAAGTTCCCCTCATCCATTGCAAAGGTGAAGATCAAGTTGTAGATATTTTGACAAAACCTCTTTCTAGAGAGAAATTTGAATTTCATTGTAACAATTTGGGTTTGATACCCCTTGATGTAACTACCCCAAGTAAAGATTAAAAGGGGGTGTTAGAATTTAATCTTTCCTTGGTAAATATGTAAGGATAAACCAAGGTATCCTATTGTATTTGTCCTCTAGTCCAAGTGGGAGGACATGTCATATTTGTAATTCCTTTATTAAGGAAAATAGATATTCCTCCATATGAGGAATCCTACACTGGTCTCACACACTAGTGAAATGTGGCATACATAGAAATGGGAGTTACAAGTAACTCCTTTCTCACATATCTATTAAAAGAGATGGATCTCCTTCTCTCTACATGAGATACTTCTTCTTCTTGAACACTATTGTATGAGCTAAGCTCACTCTATCTCTCTCTCTCTCTCATTCTTAGACATTTTTGCCACTTTCATTATATCACGGGGGTTTTTTTATGCTTTTCCCCCTTCAAATATTGTCTTTTTTGTTGCTTTGCTCTTTGGTGAATGCTCCTAGTTTTGTGATTATTCATGGTAAATCTTCTTATTCCTTTCTCATTGCATTAAATAATTTCCTATCTCTCTATATTTTGTTATTATTTTAACACAGATGAACCCTGAGTGGGTTCGAAAGTGACAGATATAGCCTCTAAGTGGTTGGATGAGAGACACACACATGTGTATATCAGAATACCACATCTGCAAACATTGAAAATGAACACAACATCAGTAACTAGATCCAAATCAACACTACATGCACGCAAAATAAAAAATTGAACATACCAAAGGGTGCATTAAATGCTATTAAATTCAGTTGAGCAACTAAATGTTTTTAAAAACACTCACTAAGTACCCTAAAAACACTCATTGTTTTTCATACGACACTTTAGAAATTTTTTAAATTGGTGTCAAGTGTCGTACGACACTATACACATACCCATACAACACTTGGCTTTCATACGACAATCCACCAGTTGTTGTATGACAACTGAGGGATCTGATGATATATCGTACAAGAGATGGGTATCTCCCATATGACACTATACATGACTGGACACGACACTTGAAATGCACTTGGACTGTCATACAACACTCTACCAGTTGTCGTATGACATCCCGTGAAGCAAAAGTTGAAAACACGTAAAAATCCCAAAAAATCCTAAAAATGCAATTAAAAATGTGCTAAATTGAATTTGAAAGGTGTTCAGAGGTCCACTTACTGGGTTCCTGTACTGATGAGGTCGTTGATATCACTGAGAATGGTCAAATCACTATGAGGAGACTAGGACCACCATTTTCACTCTCAGAGGGCTCCACAGAATCTTGAAAAGACAATGGTTAAAATGATTTGAAAATGACCCATTTTCATCTTATATAGGTTTTGACCTAATTTTTCAAAGTACTCCGATTTGCATGAAAATAACACCCCTAGCTAATTTTGATGTCCTAAATCCATTTTTGGGATAAAAATCAAAATCTAAGATTATTTACTTTGTCAAAAAAATGCGATTTAAAATTTTAGACCCAGGATGGCCGACTGCTTACATAATTGACCTTCACAACATCACAACAATCCAAAACTCAACTTATTTGATCATCTCACATCAGATTTTTGAAATTTTGACTTGGTCAACCATGGTCAACCCATGGTCAATCTTGGTCAAACTTGGTCAACAAGACCCCTAAACGATGCAAAACATGTCCCCGAACATGTCTAACCACTTCTACAATCAATCGCGATGCTTCTACTCATTTAAATTGATTTTCTCGCCAGATTTTGATTTTAATCCCGAAGGGAGCATGGTATTATATATCATTAACCATTATCAAATCTATTATTTTTCAAATTTTCTTTAACTAAGTCTATTTGTCAACTCATCAAAAGTCCTTGTCGCTTGGGGCATATCAGATTCATCGAAATCCATATCAATCTGGTATTCTCTTAATCTGGTAAACCATATCAGCTCTTTGTAACCATCAGTTCAATAGTGTTATTTCCTTGATTCTTCGTAACTGAAGGGTTCAGAGTTGGTATTCTTTCGATTCCTTTGGACAACCAGGTCTGGAGTCAAGATATTCAATTCCTCGTAATCATAGCTTTAGAATCAGGTGTTTTATCACTCCTTCGTAATCACAGGTTCAAAGTTGATATTGTTAACATCATCTTGATTGTTTGGTCAATCAAGACTTGAATCAACATCTTCTAATCATTTTTTGTCTCAAAATCATTCAATCAAACCAGGATCAGTTTCTCCAGCACATAACTGAGTCCAGATATCATCAAACATATTTATCTTTGAACCATTGCGCTTTGCATAGTAATTCAAAGAGGGGAAAAATGTAATACCCCAAAAATAGGCTTCGGTACCATTGACCTCCTACATCAACAAATCGATCAAAATTGACCCTAAAGTCCTAACCTAAGGTACATCTACACATCAAATTATCCAAACTCTAATTGATCCTATCATAAATCTACATCAAGAATATTCCTAAATATTCCTAATCCATCTTAATTATCTCTAATTAAATATTATTTGGTGATAAATGATATTATTTTATTTATCCTAAGTTTTATTGATTTAATATGTTAAATATTTGATCAATTAAACTTAATTTGACCACTTAATTAATTTAATTAGATTTAGTTAATATTATTCTTAATTAATATTGTTTATTTGATAATAAATCAAAAATTCTAAAAATAATCGATTAAATATTTATTTAATTGATTAAAATCAAATTGTCAAATTTAATAATATAATTTTGGACAAAGTTTGATTAAATAATTGATTGACCCATAAATCGGTTATTTAATTGAATAAATCAGTTAAGTTGAGAATAAAGTACATGAAAATTAAATAAACTTATAATTATCAATGCAAAAATCAGAAAAGCAGTTAAACTCAAAATCAACTCTTGGATTCAATTTGTTAACTTTCTAAACTCAACATGTGATTGTGAGTTAAAAAGTAGATTGGAGTGATCTCAACTTCCAATTATGAGTTAAAAAGTTGATTTGCATGATTTTACTGATAACTGTTTCTAATTTCTTGATTACTTGCCAATCAATTTGAGTTGATCAAGGAGTGATTTTTGGTTTTTCCATGAGTTCTCAAACCTGTATTTCTATATAAACAGGCCTCAATGCTTTACAATGGGTGTGTGCAAATTTTGAGAACAACAACGCTATATTGTCGAGTTCTTGAGAGATTGAGCAACTTTTGAGATTCATTGCCATCATATTTCTTGTTTTTGCATCCATATCTAGTTTCCATTTCATTAATATCAAGTTTTTAGATCAATTCATTTAGCTTACATCGTTGTTATTGCATAGAAAACCAAAAAAATATAGATTAATCTTGCATTCATTTTCATTATTTTTGCATTCAAATCCTTCGTTTAGGCATTGCATTGTCACTGATCTCGGTCATTTCTGAGAATACCATACTCGCGTCTTCTAAAAGGCAGTAAATCACCTGATTGATGATATTTTCATTCATTGCTCATTTTATTATCATTGATCAATAATTTTTTACTGATGTGTTGTGTATTCTGAATAGGTACAATTTTCACACACACACTAACAACATCCTCTGTTGGGAGACCACAAGGGTTTTCATTTTATTGATTTATTCTATTCTAACGTCCTTATAGGTTTTAATCTAATCATTCTTTTTTGTCATCCCTATGCTGGTTTGATTCTTGTAGGATTCAAAAAATAATAATCTCAGATTTTTTTATATCTCTGTCCATGCATGATCGGTAGTTGTTTAACTCTCTTTTTCTATTAACTAATCTTTGTTGATGTTATATTCATCTCTAATTCTCTTTACAGGTTTTATATATATTTTATTTGCGTTTGTCTGATTATGTTATTGCATGATCTATTTTATACCTTCTTCTGAACATTTATCTTTGCCCCATTTCTTTATTAAATCTTTGTTATGAAAGTATTGCACTTGGTCAATCATAAATTTTGATTCTGAATACATTAAGAAGATCTCTCCAGTTATAACCTTGCAAAATTCATCCTTAACAACATATCCAAATCCTAGCTTGATCCAATGGTTCAATTGGGAGATATGCCCCCTGTATCGGGACTATATTTTCCATGACAATTTATTCCCTGTGTTTTCTTTTTTCTTTCTAACATAATTGTTGTTGCAGATTTTTCATCATAACATTCTTTTGGTTTTATATCAGTTTTCATCATTACATTCTTTTCCTGTCCTATTGCAACTCTAATATTAGTCATTTATTTTTATCATTAGATTCCTGAGTTTATTTAATCATTATATTCCTGAGCTTATTTACTTATTTTATAATTAGATTCCTAAGTTTATTTAATCATTAGATTCTTGAGCTTATTTACATATTTAATCAAAATTTATTTCAAATTTATTTAACATAACAAGTTTAAACGTTAAAACAAAATTTCCACTTCATATTTTTTAAAATCGTTTTAACCCCATATTTATTTTATCAATATAATTATATTCCAATTGCTAGTTTGCTAATTAAATGAAATAAAAATTTGTTTTATCATTTAAACAAAAAATCTAAATAATTTTTTAATTTTTAATTTTCTTGCATATTGACTAGTAACATTTGCATTAAATTTATTTTTCTCATCCTTTAGCATTTTATCTTCAATGTATTTCACTATGTTTGGCTTAATCTTATCATTTTGTTTATTTAATTATGTCACCTTTAATTATGTCTAATCCTCACTATGATAATATTCCTCTTTTCAATAATTCTCCTATTTGGGATAAATCATATGATGATGGCTATTTTTGGGATAACCCCCTAGATTACTATCTTCCTAAATAAACAACCTTAATTCAAAGAGATACTATTTTCTCTCCATATGATGCATTCAAGCTTTATGATTCTTCTTATTCCCATGAATATTCCCCTTTTGATGATATTTTAGAACAAGAAGAGGACATTATTTCTACTTTTCTCAATGTTATATTACCTCCTTTTGACTCTCCTAGTAGAGATGTGTGTATTTCTTAAGATGAACTTCATCATTTCTCCAAAGTTCAAGATTTTGAATGTGCAGTACTAATCCTATGGTTGTTATGGAGGACAATAATCATGACTATGTTAATGATGATAATGATGATGATTACAATAGCTCTAATCCTCTTGATTTTTTAGATAATGATGAATCCATTACAAATATATTTTATGACACTAATAATTGTATCACTATTATGTGACTAATTTATTTTATGATTCATAATCTGATTTTACTTTACAAGGTTTTACTGATTTAGATATAGGAAGAGATGCCAATGATGAGAAATCTACTAGTGGTTATTGCCTTACTATAGATTTAGGTGCTATTTCTTGGAGAAGTAAATATGATCAATCTCTTTCTCTATATGAATATGAAGAATGTACACATGTATCTAAAGAAGCTCTCAAGAATCAAAGATTACTTAAAGATGTGGGCCCTACTCAAAAAATACTTACACCTTTGTATTATAATAATCAAAGTGCTCCTTCCTTAGCAAAGAGTCCAATGTACCATTCAAGATCCAAGATGTTAGCATTTAAACCTGCAGATGCTTGAAAGATTTAGAAAGTTTACTGAAATTAAGACTCATGTATTCCCAACAGCTACATCCAACAAAATCCAAATGCTAAGGTATTAAGGCTTTAAGCCTTCTTCACTTCGAGTGTAAAACTCAGGCAGGTTTACCTTTCTCACAAGCTTCTACAAAGCATTACAATAGAGATCTATGTGCTTGACATAGATAATATAATTTAGAAATTATAGTAAATGTAAATGAACAGATTATTTAAGTTTTTCGGTGGTAGAAACAATCAAATCAAGCAATAACTAGTGCCTTATTCATTGGGGATCAGAGTCAAACCCTACATCAACTAAATCCTACTAAGACAAATATGCTAAGAACTTGAATGAAATGCCTGACATTCCTTCTTCCAATCACTATCCCTGTCATCAAATTCATATACAGATAACTGATTCCCAGAAGCCTCCCTTAAGAATTATTCTTTCCTTGAAAGAACTTAAGCTTAACCCCTATGTCTACCTTATAAACAATGCATTAAAAAGTCTTACAGTTTAACATGTAAAAGAACCAAAGCATCCATACACAAAGACAATTTGAAATAGTAATGAAGTTCTTGTATTTTGTATTAATAAATCAACTGCATCAATACAATTTGACAAAGATTTCTCAAAAAATCTGGTCCTATATTCAAAACTTTCTTTACATAGTATATCTGACCACCCTTACAAAAGAAACAAAAATGCTTTATATACTACTAGCCATCTTGGAATCCTCAAGAGGATGCAACAAGCTTTGGATGGCTATGAAAATGACTTTCACTATAGACAAAAAGGTACAAACATAATGACAATGACTGGAGAAAATAGAAAGCAGTTCCCAATGACTGGAATCTTCACAGGTGGCACCTTTTTCTGAGGATATTTCAGAGCAGTTACTTGATTTGTTGCATGAATGATGACTGCCATTATAGGCTAACCTACATCATCCTTTTTTTGGTACATGTTCTCCCTAGAATTCTAGATCAAGTGCCATGTGTAATTCACTCTTCTTCTTCTACCTCCAACTCTAGGACAGTTGGCTTCTTTTTCTATTTCTTGATGCTCTTTTCCCAGCCTGCCACATCATCATCAGATGGCCAATTAAAACTCTACAATTTTTGTAGCATCTTCAACTGCACCTCCCACTTGGAATTAGTTATGCCCTTCACATATGTAACAAACCTTGTGCAATCATTCTCAACTTTTATTAAGTCATCAATTATATTGTTACAGCCATGTGTTTCCAAAGAATTGTCACCCCCGAGAAAAGCCTCCTACTTAATTATTATTTGACTCATGCTTAGCTTCCATTCATCTACACTGATTATACTTCCATCATCACTATATACTAAGGGCAGATATTTACTGTAATCCTTATCAAACATAGCCAACTTGGCTTTTATCTGGTTAGACTTTCCCTTAAAAAACTTTGAAATAGCACTAGCCAATCCAACCTTCTCATATACCTCAGTCACCACCTCAGGGATGTTAGGCTTATGTTCATGCAGGGCATCAAGTTTTTCAAATAACAAGTTCCTTCCTGACCAAATACCATAGAGTGGCTCCAAGGTAGCCAGTGACTCATTTACCATCTCATTTTCCTTATGCAACAAGACAACTAATTGATGGACTAATTCCATCCTATCCTTTACTCTTTTATGTCTATGTTGCACAACATCATCCATGGTCTTTAAGGCTGCATCTAGCCTCACCTTTTCTAAATCTTCAACTGGCCTGTCAGGAACCTCTGCCTCTGGCTGAGAAGGGGCCTCAATTTGCAAAAGAGGGGGAGGTATTACCTTAGATGCTTCTTCAATCTTGGCCCTTAGCTCTTCTAATTCACCCTCCATTTTCTTGATTACCATGAGCTTTAAATCTCTGTCCTTAGCAACTTTCATTGAATTTTCAAATAATTTGTCGTACCTTTCAGACAACTAGATGGTTTTTGCCTCATTAAGGTGTGCAAAGTGTGTTACTACCTTTAACACCTCAAGATCAGTGGTGTTTTGGACATTCCAAATAATTGTATTTCCTTCCATCTTATCTTCAATGCTCACTAGAGATGGCTTCTGAGTTCTAGGATCCAAAGACCATAATGCAATAGCTTGTGACTTAGGGTCATAACCACTCCCTCTTATCATTTCATCTATCTATACCTCATATGATAGACTACCCTCTGGCTACTTTATAATTTGATCAATGATGAAAGCAGAGGTCAAATCCCATCCTAGAGTTAGAAGCATACCACTTGATCTTACCATATCCCTTGCCTCCTCCATAGTTATCCTTTCACGACTCGAGTCATATGATGTTAGAGCCCTCATATTCTCCTCACTTGGTTGTATTCCTTCAGGCAATGTCTTTGCTACTTCATTTTGTTTCCTCCAAACGAGGAAATCCCTGAATTCCTTGCTTTGGATGAACTGGTCATCACTGAGAAACTCCTCTTGATAAAGTTCTCTTTCATCTTTACCCAACAACAAGGGTAAATCCCCTTCTTCTTTTGATACAACCTTTTTTCCATCCCTGATGGCCTTTCTTAACTGATGATGGTAAGCTCTGTTACCAAGCACAAGAGCAAAAACTCTATCAAATACCTTTTTCTATTTTTTCACCTTAGAAGGCTCACCTACTTCAAGCCTCTATTTTTTCAATGGTGGCTTTGAAGTATCCCCTCCTTCCTGTGGGTCTTGTGTCAAATCAATAATTGGTGAGTCCCCACCCTGAGGTGGACTTTCACCCTCTTGTGAGTCATTAGTGAATTCTTCACACTTAGAAGTAGAATAATCTCTTGGTAAATCCAATTTCTCCTCAAGCAACCCCTCCAACTAGTTAGATAGGGTCTTGTGCATTTCCATCATCTTCTCCATTCTTTGTAGATATGGGAGCTCAGGGAAATAACCATCAAAAGGAATCCCAACCTTCCTAAGTTTGACCTCTATGTCTAGAAAATCAAAATACTTGCTCCACCTTCTTTGGGCTTCATCTTGGTCCAGCATGTTTCTTATCACATCCTCTTCATCCAAGCCCTCATGCTCTCTGATTTTACCAATGTTAGGGGTCAATGTCATCTTAGCAATCTTGATAAATCCCTCAGAATTAACATACTGACAAGTACTTGTAGTCATCTTGAAGTGATTGAGCCAACTACTGACCTAGTCCAATGCTCTCTTTCCAATCAAGAAACTACCAATTTTGAATTGCCTTGGTGTGAAGGTGCTATTCCTATGAGGTGCTAAATGTTCTCTATCAATCCATATTAGTTGCCAAATAAATTCCATCGTAGCAACCCTAGGAGGCACAAATTTAGGAAGTAGGTGTGGGGGCTGAGGGCAACCATAAACTCTAAGGACTGTGAAGTTGGCCCCTAAGTAGAAATTGTTAGAAATAGGGAATACTGAGAGGGGGGGTGAATCAATATTCTACAAACTTTTACTTTTGCCCAATTATGGATATAACAGATTATCTTTACACATGCATAACATAAGAAGCTAAACAACATCAATAGCAATAAAACTAAAGAACTCATAACACATTATTTGTTCTCGAGGAAACCCTAGCCAAGGGAAAACCCTGGTGGGGATGGTACCCACAAAGATCCACTAATCAAAAGTATCTTGTTAAGGATGTTGACCCTATTAGGAGTCTATTACAAGCATATAGTGTATCAGTCCTAATTAAGGGACTATAGGCCTTGTTAGAAGCCTCAACCCTATTAGGAGTTGGCAGTACAAAATGTGATTACCAGATGAGCCCACTGCCCAAACAAGTAATGTACAATATACACTGATTACAAAAGAAGGTTAAGGTACATAACCTTATATTGCTTGCATCAATATCTCTTTGCTGCTCTTTCACTATCGCTAGTACATATGTGTATACACTTAAAATGGCTTCATTGATTAATTAAATATTTATTATTTAATTGATATTGACTTGATAAATTAATTAAATATTTATTATTTAATTAATAGTTATTTCCTCTATTTATTAAATAAATTATTCAATTTCTTTAGTGAATTCACTATAGTCTATTCCTCTATCGTAAGTCTTCTAATTAGTCTTATTAAAGTGATTTAAATAAATATACAATCACCTAAATATGACTAAGACTCCTATTCCACCTCATCTATCCACTCACTTGACACATCATCTTGGCTAAAATAAATAATTATTATTAATTACTTATTAGTAATTATCCTCACCCACACATGTCCTATTCTTAAGGGCTATGTGGCCTCATAGGACTTGGTCTCATGACCACATGTCCTCTCAATAACCAATTCAAGAGACATTCCCTATTCCTAAGGGGCTTCTCAAGCCACATCTAAGGGTCAAAGGTGACTCATATGACACTTGTGCAAAGAGTCCTCATGATGAAAAGGTCTCTCCCTCTTTCTCTCTTTGGTCTTTGTGAGACACTTGACATGTGTCTTTCCCTTCCACCTTCTTCTCCTCCATGTCAATGTGAGAGGAACATCATCCCTATTCTTCCTCTCACATTCCAACTACATCCCCCTTTCTCTCAACTCCTTCAACCAAGTCAATCTTAGCCCTAAGATCTTCCACCTTTCATTCTCAACCATAGGATTGTGCCACCTAGGCCTAGATCCTCCAAAACTCTATAAAAGGAGCCTCATTTCCCCCTTTGTAAGCTAATAGGTATTTTTGTAATAGGCATTCAAGCAATCAAGCATCCAAGCATCCAAGCATTCTAAGAGAAAATCAATCCATATTATCATCATTTCATTTGAATTCCATCCATTAGATTGCATAAGCTATTGTGCACTCATTTTATAAAATCTCCACACTTTGGTAGCATCTTGGGAGAAGGCTTCATTTGGAAATCTAAGAGCTCAACCTCTACAAGAAATTAAGGCTAGGAGGACAATGGAGACAAGCTGCATGGTAGGTGAAGGTAATTAATTTAGTTTCATCATTTTATAGTTACTTTGTATTCTTCATTGTGTTGCATTAGATTGATTTATTGGCTTGTAATAGTTAATTTATCATTTCTAGTTATTAGACATCTAATTTGCATACAATATGCATCATATATTTCACATCATATCACTGCATCATTACATCACATTACTTCTCATACATCTCTTACAATTACAATTACATTTATACAAATAACTTTATCCAAGGGTTAACATCTAGGATGTCATCCCTTTATATTGTTAAGTCATTATTTTGATAAACAAAATAATCCCTTAACTCTTTACCAATTTTGTCTTCATATTCTGTCCTATCCGCTTGACACTGTCTTCGGTAAAACTATCATAACTTCTTCCGTACATGTCATACTAACTTGTGCTCTAAGATGGGTGTTCAATAGTCATCATAGAGTCTATGTTCAAGTGTGAAAGCACTGAACTTACTCCAATCAACATCGCAAACAAAAATTGTCTCCAGCTTCACCGGTACAAACATTGTCTCATACTTAGACAATTTTGCATTGCACTCTGTCATATTAGCTCTCTGACCTCTGTGATCTTCATGTGGATCATATTTTTCCATAATGACAACATCTATGTAACTAACTCAGGCAAATTGCCAACAATCTCCCCCTTTGTCATTGGTGGCAACATATGAGAAAATTGGCTAAGTGTACAACTTCAAAATCTCAAAATTGTGACCATAGTATAAAATGTATACTATACTCCTCAAAAAATATTATCTCTAATACAGTACTCCCCCTAAGAGTATCAATCCTTATCATTTACTATCAATTTTCTACTATATATCTCTCCCCCTTTGACAACAATGACAAAATAAAGGTAAGTAGGGTTACAAAACTGTATCACAAAAAGATTATACGTTGATTCATTATTGCAAAGCTGATAGGCTTGTAACACAATCTACAAAATCAATCTTCATAGATTCTAACTCCTTCTCCCATGATTTCTTAATTGAGTCTACCACACTGAGTAGTGCACTCAAACTATAAGATGTTATCTCACATGCTTGGAGGTTCTCAAAGTTAAACTTCTGAAAAGATATCTTAGCTGAAAGACATTCTTCCAATTTCTCTTCAATAATGCTTAACTTCATAGAAGTGTGCTCTCTTAAAAGAGTGAATCTTTTCATTTTTATGTCCTTTTCATCTTGCAAAATTTTGATTTTATCATATAACTTACGAATTTTCTTTTCAACATCAAATACCTTCACATTGGGGCTAGAAAGAAGGTTAGTTTCATTCTGAATTTTTGCTTCCTTCATCTTCATCTTCTGATCTTCTTTTGCTATCAATGTCTCTGATTTTGTACACTGTATGTACAAAGATTTTCCTGTTTCCAAACTCTTCCTCAAGTCTTTTATACAGATATCAAGATTTTTGATATCATTCCTGATATTTTGGCTGATGTTCAAAAGCATTCTAATCTCATAGGCTACTTGTGCTTTCACTTTTGCAATATCAGATAAGTTTGTGAATTCATTGTCAAAAGTGTTCATTACTTTCTTTGCTTTCTCGAGAGGGTCAGCTTCTGAAATTTATGTGGTTATAATGCCTTGTAACTTCTCAGTAAGTTCCTTCATGCATCCTTCAAGACTTTTTACTTTCTTGTTCTTCCCAATGATTTTGTTCAAGGATGTGATCAATTCCAACTGATCATCATCATCTACTTCCTTTCCCAAATGCTCAATCATGGATCTAATTTGACTCTTCTTTCCAGTCTCAGGAGTAAGACTGATATCTTCTTTAGTGGGAATGGGTACTTTTTTTTCTATCACTGAGGGTTCTACAACTGTAGTCTCTATTTTCTCTTCTCCCTTGGTGGTTTCCTACTCTTCAAAAGCTGAATTGTCAACAATGTTTTCCAAATTCTTGAATACATTATCATCAGTATCCACAGTGATCTTTGTTCCTTCTACATTCATGGTTTCATCTTCAATGTTAATGGCTGGTGGAGAGGGAATGTCCTCTTATTCTGCTTCACTTGCTTGCTCTACTGCAACTGATGGTTCTCCAACATTCTTTGTCATAACCTTGATTATTGCTTGCTCTATCTCTAAGTTAACTTCTTCATATCTTCCTCCCATAATCTAAATGGTTCTCCTTTTGGTTCTTAGATGGGTGCTTAAGGCTTTTATGATCTGACCAAAGTGTGCTTCATCTCTTACTACACAAAGCTTCCTTACAAGCTTTTATCTAATAGCTATGTCTTCCTCTGATGCTCTCTTCTTCCTATTCACAAGTTTATTGTACAAATCATTAGGTATTTGACCTTGAATCGTATCAAACTTCTCATTAGCCAAAATCATATGCTTTACCACTACATTTTCCAGATTTAGTCTCTCTGCATAATCATAAAGATCATAGTACTTGTTCATTCTTGTAAAGTTTCCATCCTTAATGATATGCTCATTACGCTTCTCAACTTTAGGTTTCCAAGCCTTCTTCTTAATAGAAGTGACATCATCTTTTATTTCTACAATTTTTCTTGGAACTGGTTGCACTAAGGTTTTCTGTCTCTTTCCCCATCTGGTAGCACTTTCCTTTACTCTTTTGCTAGGTGTGGAGGAAGTGGATATCTTTGCTTCTTGATCCTTCTCAATTTCTTCCACTTTCACCTTCACTTGTGTTTCTTCTTGTTGTGCTACAATTGATGATAAAGGTGGAATAGACAAAACTTCTTTTTGTCCAATATCTTTGATTGCTGCTACTATTTGCTTTGCTACCAAAAACTCATGCTTTGTCATCCCTGTATCTTTTAGGATTTTCTTTATAGTGCTCTCAACTCTCTTCTTAGACTGCTTCTCTTCAAGTAAGGTCTTTGTGGAGTTGAAGTTCTCCTCAAAGGTTCCAAACCTATTATAATGAGTGTCCAACTTACACTTAAGTAACCTGCTAACATACTCTTCTGTCTCTACCTCAGATATCTCATAGCCAAGAGGGTCTATGAACTCTATTCTAGGTTCTACTGCTTCAATATTGGTAAAGTCAGTATCAACCATAAAACATATGTCATTTTTATACTTCTCCACAAGAGACTGTGGGATCCTAGATCTACTAGATACAATATTCTGAAATGTCTTGATTACCTATACTGCACTCTCATTCACTTTGTCAATAACATGCCTTATGTACACTAGGTTAATCCTTTCCATTGTATTTAGACCATCATTCTAGTCATTTCCAATGGTGTAAGGAAATATTCTCAATAGATGAAAAAACATATAGGTGATTAAGGATGAGAACCTAAACTGTGTATACTTGGTTTTCTTAATCTTCTCCAAATTCTCAAATAGTTGAATTCTCAGAATCTCACACATATCAACTTGTACCTTGTCAACACACATTAGATAAGTTGCATGTATCATTCTAGCTGCCATGTCATCCTCTCTTGAATTTGCACAAAACTTAGTGGTTAGGATCTTGCATAAGTATCTCACATCATCTTGTTTGATCTTACTAATCACAATTCCTCTACCATTATAAGATGAATTTGTGTTGTCAATGATTGTTTTCCTCATGTTCTTCTCATTTAAAGGAATGGCTCCAATTTTAGATAGTCCAGTGACTTCATGAATCAAATCAACTATGATATCTATCACTCTATCTTCTAACCAAAACTTCCCATTATGAATTCTGCTCAAGATTATCTTAGTGCATTCTTCATTGTCAAATTCATACTATAATGCATACTTAATGATTTCATTATCTTTTAAATTTTCAAATCCTTGTTTCAATGTCATGTCTTGATTGTAAATCATCTGATATTCATTGGTGAAATCACTATCACTGATAGTCTCTAGTTTGCATCCAAGATAACTTATAACATTCTCTAGGTGTAAAACTCTATTTGGTACAGATGATAAAGCTAACCTAGGATCATCTTCTAAGGGTTCTACTGGTTCCCTTTTCAACTTAGGTCTATTCTTATCTCTGACATTGTGTAATAAAGAAACATCCATGATTTGTTCTAGTTCCTTCACTGATTAAAGATCTGTCAAGTAAAATACCTTGATTTTGCAATTTTAGGGCTTGCATAGATTCGGCACAAAATTCTTCTCCAAATCCTTGCAAAATACTCCCAATCACTACTCTTTGATCTCCTTATCACTTGAATTCTCTTTGATGATCAAATAATACTGATCATGACCTTTTATTAATTCAATCTCACTTAGATCTTACATCGCATTCAATTCTTTTGCCGCTTCTTTCTAAAAAGTTGTTTTTGCTAACCTATAAAACTTAAAACTTCTTGTGATCTCAAAAAACATAATATTTTTCTTTGTGCTCTTAACCATAGCATTAGAACATCATATACTACCTTGCATTAACTATGCAAGACTTAGTTCATCATATATCTACTCCTAAACTAATCTAAGTTCCTATTCTACAACAATTTTCATAAATTAAGTACGTTGAGATGGGTCAGGTAAAGATTCATTCTTACCTTTTAATGCTTCACCTTCCTGATTACCTTCAATGTTGAATATGTCTCCCTGATCTGTGCTTTTGATAAACTTCACTTCATTTGATTTACTACAACATCCTTTCTGACTATTACTTGCATCTTCATTTATTCTTGCATAATTTCTAGGATTAGGGTTAGGATGAAAAACTCTATTGTTCATTCTGCAAAACCTTGTTGTATGTCCAATATTGTTGCATATCTAACAAACAATTCCATTATTTCCATATCTTGGTCCAGGCTGATTGATTTGTGATCTGCAGTTTCTAGCAATGTGTCCAACCTTGTTGCATCTATAACATACTACTCCATTTCTTCTGTTCATATCTTCAATAGGTTTCTTATCTACATTGTTAGTATTCCTAAACATTCTACTACCATCATTATTCTCAATAAATTTAGGTTTCTTACATTCAATAGCTCTATGTCCAAAACCATGACAATTATAACAATAACCATTAAGAGGTTTAAATTGCTTACCTGTGCAATCTCTCTTCATATGACCAATAGTATTACAAGAAAAACATCTACCTTTGAATTCTCTTTGCATACCTTTGGGTGATTCCTCTTGCTTAGGTGATTCTTCTTCTTTAGGTGTATCTTTAGACTTGTCAATCTTATCAGACTTCTTCTCATCTATGCTTTCAGATATTTTCAAATTTGGTTCCTTGCTTTCTTCATTTTCTTTAAAAGTTTTGAATCCAAGACCAATCTTATCATAGAATGGTTTTTGATAAGATATTTGTTCATCAATATTATCACTAGTTGAATAGAGCCTTTCAATTTGTTTTTTGGATTGAGTTAGTTCACCTTTCATAATCTTATTGTATTTCTCAAGTTTAGCATACTGCAAATTGACTTTCTCAAGTTCAGATGTTACTTTACAGAGTTTAGATTTTAGTCCTTCATTTTTAGTCTTTAGACTCTCATTCTCAAGATTTTAGATTTGATTCATTCTTTCCATTTCCATCTTTCAAACTAAGCTTCAAATTTTCTATCTTCAATTCATGCTTAAGGATCTCATTTGCTTTTTCAAAATTATCATCACAATCTTCAATAAAAACTTTGAATTCCTTTTCAGATCTCAGATCTTCCAACTTGTTTTTCAGTTTCTCAATGAGGTTCTTTGCATCATCATATTTTATTTTCATAGTGTCTTTTTCAATAGTAAGCAAGTCAATATGTTCAAGAGTTTCTTCAAGATTCTTT
This sequence comes from Chamaecyparis obtusa, assembly GCA_027943335.1. Taxonomy (NCBI): domain Eukaryota; kingdom Viridiplantae; phylum Streptophyta; class Pinopsida; order Cupressales; family Cupressaceae; genus Chamaecyparis; species Chamaecyparis obtusa. Next base: position 299,342 of record BSBK01000225.1, on the reverse strand, counting down.
TGTAGTTGATCAATATCCATAGAGATCTTACTCAAGCTGCTAGGCTTTCTTTGAATGATTCTTTTATGAGTAACTAAGCTCTAATACCAATTTTTAGAAATAGGGAATACTGAGAGGGGGGGGTGAATCAGTATTCTACAAACTTTTACTTTTGTCCAATTATGGATATAACAGATTATCTTTACACATGCATAACATAAGAAGCTAAGCAACATGCATAGCAATAAAACTAAAGAGCTCATAACACATTATTTGTTCTCGAGGAAACCCTAGCCAAGGGAAAACCCTAGTGGGGATGGTACCCACAAAGATCCACTAATCAAAAGTATCATGTTAAAGATGTTGACCCTATTAGGAGTCTATTACAAGCATATAGTGTACCAGTCTTGATTAAGGGACTATAGGCCTTGTTAGAAGCCTCAACCCTATTAGGAGTTGGCAGTACAAAATGTGATTACCAGATGAGCCCACTGCCCAAACAAGTAATGTACAATATACACTGATTACAAAAGAAGGTTAAGGTGCATAACCTTATACTGCTTGAATCAATATCTCTTCACTGCTCTTTCACTATCGCTATTACATATGCATCATATCACTGCATCATTACATCACATTACTTCTCATACATCTCTTACAATTATAATTACATTTATACAAATAACTTTATCCAAGGGTTAACATCTAGGATGTCATCCCTTTATATTATTAAGTCATTATTTTGATAAACAAAATAATCCCTTAACTCTTTACCAATTCTATCTTCATATTATGTCATGTCGGCTTGACACTGTCTTCAGTAAAACTATCATAACTTCTTCCATACATTTCGTACTCACTTGCTCTCTGAGATGGGTGTTCAATAGTCATCATAGAGTCTATGTTCAAGTGTGCAATCACTGAACTTACTCCAATCAACATCGCAAACAAAAACAATCTCCAGGTTCACTGCTACAAACACTGTCTCATACTTAGACAATTTTGCATTGCGCTCTGTCATACTAGCTCTTTGACCTATGTGATCTTCATGTGGATCATATGTTTCCATAATGACAACATCTATGTAACTAACTCAGCCAAATTTCTAAGAGAAATCTCCCCAATTATGGTTTCCTGGCCACTTATTTTCATATTGCATTGGCCTTAACACCCTTAGGATCTTAGTTGACAGCCTTACAACATTTGTTCCCAACATCTCAAGGATTGGATGGAAAAAATAATTCTAGAAAATAGAAAAGTTACACTCATTGGATGTGTAATTCCATGCCCTTAACCAATACTGCACTGGGTTAGGATTGCCCTCAAAAACAGTCCTCAATTTCAACATTCTTGCATCAAGATGATTAACATGGTGCTAGAAAATTAAATGCATAATGAGGGAGTAATGCATGAATCTAATAGGTCTCTTACTCTCCTTAATAGACATCAACCCCTCATGCATCCTATCGATTACATATTGGATGTAATCATAGTCAGTATTGGTTTGGGAATTTTGAAGATCTAGGATTATCATCAAAAGTTCAGCAGACATCTTTTCTTCATCCCCATCTATCCCCAAAACCCTACACAACCCATGACACAAGAATTTCATGTAATGATTGAGGGATGAAAATTGATAAGGGGCATTCATACTTGCTAGGAGGGGGGCTATGTATTTACCCTGCTTGGGCATATGCTTAACTATCTGGCTTTTCACTGACCCAATATTACTCGTATACTTCAGCCTTTCCTTCTTCAAATCAATTTCAGTGGAGGAAGAGGCATAAAAATCAAATGCTCTCATGAAAGATCCCCTATCCAAGGTAATAAAAATAGACTGGTCTTCACACCTAATGGTTTTAGAGATAGGGTCATACAGCCTAGCCAACTCAATAATCAAATCAACATCTAAGAACACATCAGGCACAATTAACTTCACCATCCCTAAAGCCCAAGCATTACAAATAGGTATAGCCTTGTGCCTATTATTATAAAAGTATGAGAAGATGGTATAACCTTAACCCAAAGGAGAGATAGGGTCTCTACACTTGTCCATGAGATCTTCAAAAGCCATATCAATGGCTTTCTTTTTTTGGTTTGACCCGGGAAGCAACTTGAGGAATTCATCTGAATAATTCAGCTTCCCCTTATCATCACCACCCTGCTCTTTTGCCACTCCACTGGATGATGCAATGCTCACCTCCAGATGACTCATCTTGGCAAACACAAATTTTAAAGTACTACAAATTACTATACTTCTCACTCACTGCTTCAGTGCCAACAACTTCAATTATCTTTAGAATAGCTTTGAGCACAAAATGCAATGAAGTTCTACCTATATACCTTGAGAATTGAATGCGTACAATTTCTAAATCATCACAAATCTTGGCTAAGTCACTTATGCATTCAATTCTACATATTACCAACCTTCAAATCATAGCTAGCCATGGCGTGGATGCTGACAGGATGATTTAAAAAATCAAAAATAAAGCATGAGAGCAATGATCATGGCTTTTGGCATTAAAACTCTTAATTACTGATGAAAACCCTCATTAAAACCTGATTGGATGACATTTTACCTTTTTCCAGCTTGGTCAAGTACCTTTTCCACATTGCAATGACACATTACATTTATTGGCATGAAAACTTAACTAGACCTAGTTCGGAGATCCAGCGAACAAAGGATCTCATGATCTCCACAAGAAATACTAACCCTAGGTTAAGTTCAGAGATTCAGTGACAAGGCCATTCACGAGATCTCAAAGTGATCACTTAACTCATGACTTTACTTAGAGATTTAGCAACCACCATTGATCCCAAAGATGATCAATGGTCCTTAGACATCCTTTTAAAATCCATTATAATCCTGCCATAATCAGAGATTGGGTGACTGAAGGCACTCTCTAGTTCTCGGAATACTTTATTCAATCACAGTTAAACTTAGAGAACAAGCGACCAAAGACTTTGCCAATTCTCACAACCTTTTCCTTAACTCAACAAGTATCTGGAGATCAAGTGAATAAAGCCTTTTACAAACCCGTGAAACATAACACCTTGACCATAGTCATATCTGGAGAATCAGCGAACAGCTAAATCACTTAATCTTGGAAAGCAACTCTTAACTCTCATTCCATCTCATGATTCAGTGAACAATTTTATCTCGCATTCTCAAAAAGAAATGCTAAACCATGGTCAGACTCTGAGATTGAGTGAATAACCCACATCTCCCATTCACTAAATACTTCTCACACTTTAGGTTATATCTTGAGATTACACGCTGACTGTAGATCTTAGAAACAATTAACGGCTGTCACTAAATCACCCAATCCATTAGACCATTACTTTTTAATTACAAGACTCAACGACCATTGCATTCACTTAATCTCCCAAGGTTTGAAACCTTAACCTTTTTATTCTAAGAATGTGGGATTGAAGAAGACACAATTTAACTTTGCTTTGTTCACCAGGTCGCTGATAGATTTGGGACTTCACTAACTGATTCTGAGATTCAACGAACACTTTGATTTGCTAGGTCAAAAAATATTTAGAACATTGCTAACTTTTCCTGAGATCAAGTGACTGAGAAGAACTTTATCCTTTGCCAAAATACTTTGTTGGAGCCGCCAAACATAGTGATCATGAAAATAAGACTTAGTCACTGAATCGCCAAAAGAATTACCGAGGGACCCATTCTTTGTGAGATTAAAACAACATCGTTGATCCCATAGATGATCAAGGGTCCTCGCCAAATTGCTAGAATATTTAAGACTTAGCCACCCAATTCAGAGAATAGGAGATAACCGCCACGCCAAGTCGCCAGAAGTTAAAGTGAGACCGCCAAGAATCAAGTGAACAGGAGACCACATAGTTGTTGATTTGTTGAATGCTAAGACAAACCACGACATAAACTAGGAGATTCGGCAACTAAGAAAAAGATAACAAAGGACTCACCACAGTCGCTGGTTCACTGAAAGACTTGGAGACATATAAAAGCACTACGTGATTCAGCAAAGACAAGGAAGAATGACCACATGCAAATTGAGAGACTTAAGTGACCAAAAAGTAATGTGCGAATATAAGGAATTAGGGCACACTTAAGACAAACTGAGAGAGAGATTACACCAAGGCTAAAATACTTAGGGCAAGGGTTTTCCAACACAAATATGACATTTTTGAGAAATTTTAAAACCCTAAACCAAACAAAGACATAGGACAAGGACCTGAAACCAAAAACCTCAGAAAACCTAAAATATATCTAACACACATATCTCTCCATAATCACTTCATAAAAGAACAAGTTGAAGAGATGCAAGAGTCCCTCATCTATTGCAAGGGAAATGATCTAGTTGTCGATATCTTAAAAAAGACTCTTTCTAAAGAGATATCTCAAAATCATTGTAAACATTAGGGTTTGATACCTATTGCTCTAATTTCCCCAAGTAAAGATTAAAGGGGGATGTTAGAATTTATAATTTTTCCTTGGTGTATTATTTAATTTTGGATAGGCCAAGGTATCCTAAATTGTAATTTGTCCTCTAGTCCAAGTGGGAGGACAACTCATTTCTTTTATTTCCTTTATTAAGGAAATTAGCTTTTTCCTCCTTATGAGGATTGTCACACTTGGCACACACTTAATGTGAATGTGACATTCATAGAGTATGAGAGTTACATTCTAACTCCATCACTCATCTCTATTTAAGATATGCTTCTACACACACTTCATGAGGAATTTTCTCACTTTTTCTCTCATTGTTGAAATGAGCTTCTTGCTCACATTCTCTCTCCTTCTCTAGGATTTTTGTCTCATTCATATTATATTCACAAGGGGTTTTCTTTGTTTTCCCCTTTCAAAATATTTGTCTCATTTTGTTGATCTTGGAACATCTTGATGGTTTTGGTGATTGATCTTGAAGCAATCTCTACTTGTTTGAGTTTATGGAAAAATACTTTCTTATGCTTCACTCTCCTAGATTCTTTCCTTTAACTCTTTTCATTTTCTGTATTTTTCTTACATGGTATTAGAGCTAGCTAATCCTTGTTTGAGTGTTTGCATGAAGGTTTCATTCGAATGATATCTCATTGATTAACTTTTGTATCAAAATTTAATATATATTTTTTAATGTATATATTCATTTAGGATACCCCATTCACTTAAAACTAATGAATATATATTTTTTAAACAAAAATTGGCATTTAATTATCAAAGTATATGGCATACAAGAACAATTCTTTGAATAAGGAAACATAAAACAAAATCATGCTCGTCTTAGTTTAATATTGATATGGGTCTTCTTCGCTTTCCTCATGCACTAAAATCAGTTGATAATAGTTCATGTGTATGTATTTGTGTAGATTATTGTAGCCTCAAACTACTCATAAAAGGTGAAGCAACTCAAGGGATTATAAAGAAGTAGCAAAGTGTGATGACAAAATGAATAATTGGCTTTGTTGGTACATGTTATTTCACATGAAAGTCATGAAGCCCATGTTTTGAACTGTAATGATTAAAGATGCAAAAATTTGGACCATCTTTAGCACCAATTCCAACCTATTATCATTGAATCTCTTGTGGAGATTGCACCTCTAATTTTAACTTTAACTAGATGAAATTAAATCCAATAATAGAGGTAGAAAGAGTGTTCATTTTCGAGAACTTGAGAAAAAGTAATGAGAAGAAAATTCACAAGATGATTTATGAATACCATGACAGCATTACGAAGATGAAGCTAAAAAATGTCAGTACCATAACATTATAGAGAAGATGGAACTGAACCTCTCTGGAATTTGAGTATGAATTGGAAAAAATAAGCAACACTATAGCATTTAATTGAATGCAACTCTTAGCCTAGATATTTCTAGCCATGCTCTTACCTCTATTTCAATCAATGAAAAGTTGCTACATCCATTAAAGCACAAACAAAACATGAGAGTATTTCGAGGAAAAAATGTGGTCTCATGGCTTGTACTAATTGCAGGATATGTAGAAAAAGGATTTGATGAAAAAACTTTAGAAACTTCCAAGAAAATGCAAATGGTAGATGCAAAGCTAGATTTTGGTAGATATGTATGCAAAATGTGGAAGTGAAAATAAGACATGTGAACTATTTGATAGAATGCCTCAAAGATATAAACATTATTGACATTTCAACTAGAAAAAGTATAAAATGGTTTCTAAGTCTTAAAATGTACTTTTGAAATCATATTTACTATAGGTCCAGTAGAAATCATATACCACTATTTCCAATTCAAGCATGTAAGGAACAATGGAAAACATTGTTGGCATAGAACATGAAATTTTAATAATATAAAACCATCCTTGTACAATTGGAGTGATTGTCCAAGGTATGGAGTGAAAGAAAGGCCACCAAACATTGTTAAGCTCATAAACATTTTAACAATTCTAGACGCAAAATAATGTGTTGTTTGATATGTTAGAGAAATATTTGTTGTAGCTGACCTTTTTTTTTTCCTTATGGTTGTTTAGGGGTTGTTTCGTATTTTGGAGTATCTCTTAAAGGAGAACATTAACTGAATGCGAAGGTCGACTAATGTTTTGGCTCTAGGAAATGCTATAAATGTCAGGCCTTGCCTCTCCATTTTTCTAATGTTGATTGTTGCTTTTTGTAGTGTTAGTCCTTGGGATTTATGTATTATTATTTCTCATGCCATTGTGAGTGGAATTTTTCATTAACTACCCAGTGATACATGAGTTATTGGTATTACCTTAGGGTCTTTTCTATTACCTTAGGGTCTCCTTGATTCCACGTTGGCCCAATGTAATTCTCGGTCCTCATTACAACGTAGAGTACCATATTTGGTAGTTTAGAATAGGGTCTATAAACAATGTCTACTACTTTATTAAGCTCTCCATTTATAAGGCCTGCTTGTGTCTAGATGTTTTTTGTGAGGATGATGCATTATATAATGTACGTAAGTGCTTGGAACCCTTGTGATGCATCAAAAAGAAACAATACAATCATCTCAACTAGAATATCCATGCTTTCTAAACACAATTGAGATATTCAATGCAGATCTTGCTTATGACTATGAAGGCATACTTAACCATGTTCAAAGGCACACAAAGTTCAGAGAGGGAACATGTTTGTGAAAGAAGAGGAAAAAAAATAATGCCAATACAAAACTCCATGGAAAGAACAAAATGTCTCCACATTGTCATGTGACAATATTGAGAATAAAAAATATGAACCTGCAAGAAATGATGATAGGCTAAATATACACAATCAAGACATGTTGTCAATATGGAGAGCCAACATAGATTGTCACCAAGTTATATCCCAAGTAATTATTTTGAAATACATTTCCAAGTATTCATCAAAAGTGGAAAAAAATCTAAGACTTACACTAATATGCTAACAAGAATATCTACAACCTAAAAAATAGATAGTCCAACTCTTGTAGATATAAAAAATTCATGACAAAGATTGTGTTGGAGCATGATATAGGGGCACAAGAAACATGTCACATGCTTCAAAAATTGCCTCTTGTTATTTTCAATCGGCCTTTCACATCTTTAAATGTTAGACGAAAAGTGTTCCAATGGATAAAAAATATAATCGTTGAAGGTCAAATGCAATCAAGTTTTAAATGACCTCCAGAACTTAAATAGTAACATTGCTTGAATTTGCGAAATCATTCTCTTATTCTACAAATCATAAACAATAAAAATGAAAAGAAAAGAAGGTAAAAGCCATTGTAAATGTTTACCCAAATTTTGAGAGCATCCTATATAAGGATTCATAACACTTCAAAATATTTCTAGTCCCACTCAAATGTTACCAAGACATAGCATCTAATTTCCTTTAGTCTGGTTGAAAGTATTTTTCCACACATCATATAAAAAAGTTTGGAATTCATGTTTTCGGGTAAATGTATTTCCCATTCTACAATACTCATCATATTTTAATCACGCTTCTAATAACCTGCATGTCATAGGGTATTTCTGGATGGCAGCGACTATCCAGCCATATCATGTGATATGGTTGGATGCCCATCTATCCAACTTTTCCCTTGAGTTTCATAATTCCCTGTCATCAATACTTGTACGAGTTAAGTCAAATCAGATGTCTGCTGCATCAAATCAAGTCATTATGTGGAGATTTCTCTATCATCCAAATTAGAAATATTTTATAATATTTCTTTATCATCCAACTATGTTGTATAGTATATATGAATGTTTGAAATAAAATAAAAATGAAGTGTTGTTTGAAAAGTTTTTAAGTGTCCCCTTGGTAAAACATGCATTTTAGTTTGTTGTTTTAGTTATATTATTATCTAATATATAAATTATTTTAAGAGGTATATAATATATATCTTTATTAATATAATTATATAATTTTTTAAAATATATATCTATAGATAAATAATAGTATAGTAATATAAATATTTATTTTTTAAACATTATTTAGTCTTACAATCAAATATAGCTTTATAGACATTATTTAAAATGTTATAATTATGTTTAATATTTATACCATATTTTTATTTTTAGAATCCAAATTAGCTGGTGTGTTTGAGTATCTTAACAAAAATTTAAGAATATTATATTAAATTAAAAAATATTTCAAATAAGTTAATAACAGCTCAATAAAATTATTCTTATTATTTAAATTTTAAAATAATTATGTTTTAAAGTATTTAGAGGACAATTTCAAATGGATAGATAATATATTAAAAAAATTGTTTGATATAATTTTATTTATGTACTGAATATATACATAGAGATAGATCTAGATTAACAATTATAAATATATAATTTGTATTCGATACAAAATTATTAGAAAATATTATTGATGTAATATTAAGTTTCTAAAATAAACAACAAATAACCTTGTTAATCCTTTTACATGTAAAACATAAAATATTTAATATATTGTATACTAATAATTAATTCAATCATGATGTAAATATCACATGTCTATTAGGAAGATATGCAAACTCATAAAATATTTGTCGAATAAAAGTAATTGCTTGATTATCTCTTAAAAAAAGAAAGCAAGGTCACAAGATAGATATAGCTATCATTAACACCTACAAATAGATTGAGTTAGTTATAAAATTACTTAGATAAAATTAATTTATAAACTAAAGACTTCAAATTTATTGATTTTTATTTTCTAACTTTTTTTTTACTATAAATGAACTTTAATTTGTAATTTTTCTATTGTATGTGACTGAATGTGACCTCTAAATCAGGCACAACACAACATGGTCATTATTCACTTGATAGAATTTGGGAGAGAGTATGAAGAACTCAATCCAAATTCCATGGTGAGGCGACCTGTTGCCTCCTATGTGAATGGGGTGTTTGAATACTCTCAGAACGAGAGCCAACAGCCGGGAGACCAATTCAACAATGGAGGATTTGAAAGCTATAATGAAGATATGCAAAGCTGAAATTAAACTAGAATGTGATGCAATTAATCTAAGATACTTGAAAGTAAAGATGAAATGCAATTTAATCTAAGAACTTGAAGCAAATATGATATTAAACTAAGAACAAATAAGCAAATTTAGTCTAAAATGTGATGCAAAGATTATACTAATAATGAGATATTAATCTAATAAATGCAATAAAAAGCTTTGAAAACAATAAAATATGAGACTAAAAAATGCTATAGTGTAGATGCTCTCAAAAATTGCCCTTTTGAATGAGAAAAAGAGGTTCATTAAATAGACCAAGCCAGAAGAGGAATGAAGAGTTTCTTGATTCGAAACGGTGGACTCTTCATTCCTAATTGAGACAAAAAAGCATGATTTATTTAATTAAAAGAATGGAATTTGCCACATGTGGGGAGTGACCTTTCGAGTAATTTGAATTATTAAATTCAAATAAAGAGGTGTCCATTCAATTAACTAAATATTTATTAATTCCTTTTTGATGTGTAATTAGCTAAAGAGGGTAGATTTTAATTTAATTAGAAAGCACTTAGGACTTTATAATTAAATTAATTTATCATAGGGGTAATTTAGCCAATTAAGTCTAAGACTTTAGGAATTAATATTAATATTTGATTATTGCAATTTATGGTCTTTGCAATTGACATCAAATCAAATTAAGTCAGATAGGAGAGAGAAAATTGCCTAGGGAACTAGGACTTTGGTGATGTAAAATCGAGATAATGCACCAAAATTGATGAAATTAAATAGGTACCAATTTTGGGGTATTACATTTGCCCCTCTTTGAATTGATGTGCGAACAGCGCGTTGATTCAAAGAATAGTCTGAAGTGACAGATGAAAGCAGATCAAAGCATGAATTTTTTGAAGTCTAAGTTAGATTGCGAAGACAACGGTCTTAGAAGAGAACCGGAATCGGGGTTAGATTGCCCCAATACCAATTGATGAAGATGCAGATTTAGGACTATCTCCGAATCAGGGTTAGATTGCCCCAATACAAAGCTTAGTCCTCCGAGACCTGGGTTAGATTGCCCAGGTAACGATCTAAAAGAGATTTTGAGAGCTATCTCCAGAATGAAGCTTGACTCCCAGGAATTAGGGTTAGATTGCCCCAATACCCAATAGATTTCAAGAACCATCTCCAGAACGAAGAATGATCCTCGAGGATCTGAGTTAGATTGCTTAGATACCTAAGAGATAGATTTCCAGATAACAAGATGCGAGGTGTGAAGATGCCCCTAGCAATGAGAACTGATGATTCAAATCAGACTGGTTCAAGAATAGATTCGACAAGATTCAAATGATGTAATCATCCTGCCCCCTCGGGAGCGAAATTGAAAGATGACATGTCAGAAGGATGATAAACAACAAGAGATTGCAGAGAAAAAGCAATTAGACTAGATTCGCGAAGCTATAGAAGTGAAACGGCGCAAAGCAGAGGTCCTGTTGACCAAGTTTGACCATAGTTGACCAAATTTTGACTAGGGTTGACTTGATGAAAAGAAGCAAAGATTTGAGAACATGATGCAAAGATGAGGATCTAGCAGGAAGATGACACCAGGAGACTGACTGCACAAGCATCCGATCCAGAAGGAGTCCAATATTTAAAACGCGATTTTGAGCCACTTAGAGATGTCAGATTTCAATTTCGATCCCGAAAAAGGATGCAGCCAAGATGAGACTGGGACAAAAGATGAGAACCTTTGATGAGCAGATCCAAAAGAAAGCAATCAAGAGAGCAACAAGAAAGCACTCCAAATGCAAGCCTAGAATGAAAGATGCAAGTCTAAATGCAGGCCTAGGATGAACAAATGCAATCCTCCGAACTCGGCTGTTGGACTCATCATATTTATCATCATTGAGTTCTTTTAAGCATGGGACAATCGCAAGATGCCATACAATTCTCCCCAACATGAGAATATGAATATGACATAAGTCTTAAATTTGTCGGAATGAGGTGTAAGCATTAAAGCACAAGAAGCCAGAATGACCTGAACACCTATTCCTTTTAATTTAGCAAGTTAACATAAGCATCAAAGAACATTTGCTAGAATGACCTGAATGTCCCTTGCAAACAAACACACCAAGCACGCAGGAGTTCCTTCTTTTGCCAAAGAGTGCTCGCAGTGACCCTTACGTTCACTTAACAGGACGAGCATTTACAATTTCACCAGTAGCAGAAAGAAGTCACTCAAAAGACAAGGAGAAGAACCAACCTAACCAAAGCATCCATATAAAAGGAGTCAAGGTACGCATGGCCATCCAATACGAGATAGAGGCTCTTACAGACAGACACCCCTCTTAAATGAATTCTTTGGATCGTTGGAACTAAACCAACAAACAAAAAGCAAAAAAAGAAAAGCAAACAAACAAGCACTCAAAGAAAACAAAGCTCAACATGCCTCAAAGGAACATACAATTAGTTTTAGTTTCAGTTTAAGTTCGTGTTCAAGCGGATTGAAGACAATTCTGAAAGATAACGTTCGAAGTCTCAATGAGATAATGATAGTAAGCAGACGTAGTGAGAATCACTAGTGATTGATGTAAGGGAGAGGTCCCAAAAGTGAGAGGTCGAACGAAAGCTAGGTATCCGCAGGCAGGCATAGGGGAAACCACTGGCGACCAATGCTCAAAAGAGTTTCCGAAAGTGATAGGACAATGCCCCCTAGACCAGGCAGGTGCTCCCAAGTGTGAACCAGTTCCAATCCATGAAGAGTCAAGGAAAATCTCGAAGACACTGAAAGCAAGGCATGAGCTAGCAAACCAAAGCAGGAAACAAACTAAAGCAGGAAAGCAGGAAAACAAACTAAAGCAGGAAAGCAGGAAAACAAACTAAAGCAGGAAAGGAAGGAAACTAAAGCAGGAAACTAAGAGCCAAGCGACGCTGAGATGAGATGTTACTTCAGGAAAACAAGAGGCGCCTGTTTACCAGGTTTTCACCATCTTGGCAGAGATTCTATTTTTGCTACCATGATGCTTGTTTACCAGGTTTTCGTCAATGGCACATTTTTCTCTTTTTCAATTTTTTTGTACTTTTCTCTTTTTTTGATTTTTTTGTATTTTTTTGATATTTCATTTTTTTGTATTTTTGTATTTTTGATTTTTTTTGTATTTTTCACATTTTCTATTTTTTTTTTGTATTATCAAGGTGCCTGTTTACCAGGTTTTCACCAGGATAATAGATACATCAAAGCGCTTGTTTGCCAGGTTTTCACTAAGATGATCATTTTTTTCAGGACATTTTGCAATTTTTAGGATTTTTTGCAATATATCAATTTTTAGGATTTTTTCAGGATCAATAAGTATGTACATGAGCATACTGAGAATGTCAGCGGTAGAACTTCTTAGATGAAGAGCGTTGATGGGCTCTTTGAGTTGCTCTCCTTTAGTAGGAATCTCTAAGAACACAGTCATTTGTAGCAGTAGCCAGCTAAGAAGTTGCAGAATCAGAACCAGATGTTGTAACAGTAACAAGAGATCCAACCAGTAGTGTCCAACAGTCAAGAGATCCATAGTCAAGGAAAGATCACTTAAGTCAGACCCACAAATATCCTCATGGACACATCTTAACTCTTTATCAGATTTCCCACGCTCTAAATGCTTAGGAGGAGTACATTCTGGATTTCTCTTAATCATGTCATTAGTAATAAGGAGATACTGATATGCACTTTGGGAAAAGGCAAGATGGAGTGAAGAGGGTAAAGTATGAGAGGCAAGGGTGATGGAATGGAGGGAAGCATGAGAATTTTGGAAGCTTGAAAGACAACTTTGATTTTTTCTTTCTTTGGAATCCACATAGCTTTTGAATTTTTTCTTCTTTACTTTGAGGTGCTTTTGATGACAATGCCTATAGAATGGATTTCGAGATCCATTTTTTATTTTATTTTCTGGCTTTTGATTGTCTTTGTCTTTTTGAGGACCTTTGCGGTCTTTTGAACACCTTTGTTTCTTTCCTTTCTTCGTAGTCACATGTCGATTAGATGGGACATGGTGACCTTGATATATAAGTGGATTCTCATTATTTTTATTTTTATGTTGCACATCCAAGTTACTTCCAAAAGACTCAGGAATGATGGATGAAAGAGGCTTATATGACTGGTTTAGGTGGAGAGATGGAGATGGAAGTGGACGGGCCACTTTTCTGGGAGATGAAGAGGGAAGAGAAATCAATGGGATGGGCTCAAGTGCAAATATATCAGTATCATCCTCATCATTCATGAATGCATCAGGTAGATCAAGAAAGTAATCTTCCATAGAGCGTTGTTGATTGTGAGTCATCTTAGAAGAGTCAGATAAGTTTGGAGGAATATTATGTGAGCCTAACCAAGATAACCTATTCCAAGAGTCAGGTCCCCTTTCAGGTGGTAAGAGTGCACGAATAGGAACCATTTCAATTCTAGATCTACCAAGATTCCATGAGATTGTAACAAGATGGGGTCTCGGATACCCATGATTTGTTGGAGTAGTAGAAGTATAACTTGGAGTAGATGGCCTAGGAGCCATAGGAATTATCTCCACATGAGGGTGGAAAGGATCATCATCAATAGCTTGATCTGGAGGATCATAACTTTCTCCTCTTTCTGAGTTGTTAAGACTAGCATATAAGTGCATAGCATCAACTGGTATTTCCATTGTAGCATCTGATATAGAGTCCCATTCAACTAGAGACATAGTCGAAGGTAGACTTTCTTCATTGTTGTCATCTAACATAAGAAGTGTTTCTTCAACAGTAGGATCTTGTTCAGTAGTAGAAGTAGCAGAGTAATCTGGAATAGGCATATCTTGAGGCATACCCAAGAGGAGGGAAGCATCCAACAGTTGCTCCCAATCAGTATGTGTGCCATTGGAGATGGAAATAGTAGGAGTCTATTCAATAGCAGAAGTGGTGGAATAAACTGGAATAGGCATACCCAAGATAAGAGAAGCATCCAATAGTTGCTCCCAATCAGTATGTGTATCATTGGAATCAGCAGTAGTAGGATTTTGTTCAATAGTAGAAGTGGTAGAACAATCTAGAATAGGCATACCTTGAGGCATACCAAAGATAAGGGAAGCATCCAACAGTTGCTCCCAATCAGTATCTGTGCCATTAGAGGCAGTGACATATTCAGTAGTAGCTGTAGTAGTAGAAATATGTTCAGTAGAGTGTATAAAATCCTCCTGGTGAGGACCAAAATCATGTTCCTGAAGCACTTGAGAAGGTAGATAAGACTCTTTCTGGTAGTCTGAATTAGAATTTTGAACATTCAAAGATCTTTCATGTGTCATAGGCTGAATCTGTGTTTCTTCATTATCTGAATCCTTGCATGAGTGAAAGCTGTAGCTAGGTTGGTCAAGCTCATCTCTCTGATAGCCAATACCAAATCTATCTTCAAAAGATTCCTCATAGGAACATGGAGATGGAGGGAGAGCTTTTAGTGATAAGATGGACTCAATCTGATATTCCCCCATGCCAATATCTTTGATCTTCAAGGTCTTTTCTATTTCTTTTAGCTTGGCATCATAGAACTCAGTGGACTCTCTATTAGCGGGAACAAAGCTATCTGTCACTTGGGTAAGCATCTTAGCAGAGCAAGTATTTTGGCTAGCACTATTGTCAATGAGGACATGGGGGATACTCTTGGGGCCTATCATAACTTCAGTGTGCAGGAGAGGATTATGCAGGTGGCTCAGCAAGTGATCATCTTCCTCAGAGAATGGTAAATAATGAGGCGAGGTCAAATGACCCACCATAGATTGAAACTGGTCAAGATCGAGATCTTTGGGGATGTTTTCCTCAGTGAGGGCTTTATCCATAGATAGTTTTGGTTTGGATGTCGAAGGTTCAGGACCTTTGAGCATGATCTTTGCATGAGATCGAGGGATAGCATTCGCACAAGCTGGAGATTTTGTGTAGTTATAAGAGGGAGGTGTAGGGCCTCGCAAGACAAAGGGAGTTTTGGGTTTAGGAGTATCCTTTCTCCCTGGAGCAATGATCATGTCACAATGAGGGATCCAAGGTTTGTTTCTAGCAAATCTAGAAGGTGGTTGAGCTTCTGTTGTAGCCTTCTCAGTGCCTTTGATCATTTGTATGTTAGAGCTGAGATTGAAAACTGACTTTGAGGGTTTTGGCATGTTAGAGCTGAGATTGAAAACCAACTTTGAAGGTTTTGGCATGTTAGAGCTGAGATTGAAAACCAAATTTGAAGGTTTTGGATCTTCCATCTTGTTGGTAGTATTATGAGAGATCGTGAAAGAGTTGATAGGTTCAAAAGGATCAATAGGTTTAATTTTAGAAAGTGACCCTTTAGAGTCTTGCTGGTCTTCAAACAATGGGTTATAATACTCTTGAAATAGTAAGTCAGACTGTATCTGAAACAATGGATTGTAATACTCTTGGAATGACGAAGAATGTGAGGATTCCTCACGAAGTTCAGATTTTGCAATAGATTCAGGATGACCTATGTCTTGATTACAAGGTTTACTTTGATCTTGATCAGCATTCTAAATGGGATAAGTCTTGCCACTTCGAGTCGTGACAGTCATAGACAAAGATGTAATGAGAAAAGATTCGGGATAAAGCTAGACTCTGTCTCAAAGATAACGAAAGGAGATAAATGGCTAGAACAGCCAAGATGCAAGATGAACCTGGTATGAATTGTCAAAAAGAGATGGCTAGAATAGCCGAGATAAGACAATCGCAATGTGAGGTACAAAAGGCACAATGAGATAAGGTAGACTAATGAGAGACAATACGAGTCAAAGCAAAGATCGATCGATTCCTAACTCAAGACAACTAGTTTCTGACGGTGAACGATAGGAAAATAGAAAAACAAATCATGGACAAAAGGCAGATTAGATTTATGTCATTGATCAAGCACATAAGACAGCAATCAAGGAGTTCAATCAAACAGTCTTCAAGCAATGGGCAAGGGACAAAGCAACCTTGCGCACGAACAGGAATAGTGACTTAGTATTTCTACTCCCTAAGGACTCTACTTGTGTATGTTCTTGAAAATGTTTTAGCAGGCACTTAAAACACAACAACATCCTAGCAAGTTTTCTACAAGGATATACATGGCTTTTCTAAAGGGAGTCCTCGATATACGCAAGGTACGTGAGGCACAAATCCGTAGATGAGAAGAATTAGAAATCACACAGCCGGGGGGAGACGGTAACCCAAATCTCCTCCTTCACTTCTCAAAGGTATAAAGTTCTTTGAGGCTTAGCCAAGAGTGAAATCTAACTCATTCCCAAGAGAGGTGTCTTTGGATTCACCTCCCGATATTTATACTCCGCCGGAACACGGGAGTTAAGGTCGTCCCTTGAGGTGATGAAATCCCCAAGCAGGCCTTCTAGAAATGAAAAGTAAGTAATTCTCTATCAAAAAGTATTGGGAAGCACTAAAGGTGGTGCATTTAACCCTTCAAGTAAATATGAGGTGAGTCCACAAAGTGGTGCATTTAACTCCTCACACAAACTCAAAGTGAGTCCACACCCTAGAAAACAAGTGAGTTCCAAAAAGCACAAAAGGTTTGCCAAGTGGAACAATTAACGCTTCTTTCCTATAGACCCCTCCCCTTTAATGTGGCGCTGGGATTGCAACCACAGGGCGGAAATGAGGGGCCGGCGGATTAGCGAGTCCAATAACCCAAGATAGCAATCTAGATCAATCACAAGTAATCTAAGACTGCTAATCAATACTACTCATAAGTGCAAGAGGGTTTGAATCATGGAATATTTAACCTTCCAAGTAAACATGAAGTGAGTCCACAAAGTGGTGCATTTAACTCTTCATGTAAACTAGGAATGAATCCATGCCCTAGATTACTCAATGAGATGTTTTGATATTGGAACCAAGAATTACTTAATGTTTAAAAGACAAGCATGCACTTAAACACAAACTTCTATGAAAGCAAATCTATGTTTGTTTATTTCTCATTAAGAGCATAAAAAATGTGTTCTATGAAAGCATGTAAACACTCAAGCCAAACACATGAGATGTTCAATTTTAATCCCAAAGTCCAAATGTTATAGAGATTTTAAAAACTCACCTTAGGTCCAAAGATCTGCAATCCAGCATTTAGCACACATCCGAAAGTATAGAATCAAGACAAATCAATGACAAACCGTAAGATATGTAACATTGCTGTCTTCAAGACAGTCTTTAAAGATTGATTTATTTGACCCATAAAATCACAATATAAAAATTTCTGGAAAGAATAAAGTTTTTAGCTAACATCATGAACTACCATTTCCCAAAGTTACAAGGTCTTATGATTCTATTTGGTACCTCAACCAATAACCTTTTCAGACTGTAATTTTTCTGTCATAAATCAGATTTAAAACACCAAACCCTGCCTAGGGAATCACATATCTTTCTCAAAAAGAATTCAAATGAAATAAAACCAAATTCATAGTAACTATTAATTAATCTAGTTTCCAAATATGTAAGCCATTTATTTTTTCCATTCATAAATCATTTTCTAAGAATAAATCATTGCCTGCAACTCCAATACAGATTGTTAAAAACCAGTTTTCACTCAAATGCCCATAACTTTCACAAATCTGCATAAAAATGACTCAAACCAAAAGGAAATGAAAGCTAATTCATGTATCTTTCCAATGAATATTATTATAGATCTTGATTGTTCATAATTTGTCCGCACCAGACATTTCAATCTGACTGTATTTAGAGAATCTCAAATCTGCAAATACCCAATTTCACCAAAATGAACATAACTTATTCATTTCTTAATAAAAATAAACCAAACCAAAAGCATGAGAAAGATGATTCATCATTCTATCCATCCATTACTATATTAAAAGTTTTTCAAGCTATAAGTGGCCGTACAAGGCATGAAACCAACAGTAAAGCTGAAAAACCAATCAAGAATGAGGCTAGAAATTGATCTTTTCTGCTCCACGGTGGGCGCCAAAATGTATGTGACTGAATGTGACCTCTAAATCAGGCACAACACAACATGGTCATTATTCACTTGATAGAATTTGGGAGAGAGTATGAAGAACTCAATCCAAATTCCATGGTGAGGCGACCTGTTGCCTCCTATGTGAATGGGGTGTTTGAATACTCTCAGAACGAGAGCCAACAGCCGGGAGACCAATTCAACAATGGAGGATTTGAAAGCTATAATGAAGATATGCAAAGCTGAAATTAAACTAGAATGTGATGCAATTAATCTAAGATACTTGAAAGTAAAGATGAAATGCAATTTAATCTAAGAACTTGAAGCAAATATGATATTAAACTAAGAACAAATAAGCAAATTTAGTCTAAAATGTGATGCAAAGATTATACTAATAATGAGATATTAATCTAATAAATGCAATAAAAAGCTTTGAAAACAATAAAATATGAGACTAAAAAATGCTATAGTGTAGATGCTCTCAAAAATTACCCTTTTGAATGAGAAAAAGAGGTTCATTAAATAGACCAAGCCAGAAGAGGAATGAAGAGTTTCTTGATTCGAAACGGTGGACTCTTCATTCTTAATTGAGACAAAAAAGCATGATTTATTTAATTAAAAGAATGGAATTTGCCACATGTGGGGAGTGACCTTTCGAGTAATTTGAATTATTAAATTCAAATAAAGAGGTGTCCATTCAATTAACTAAATATTTATTAATTCCTTTTTGATGTGTAATTAGCTAAAGAGGGTAGATTTTAATTTAATTAGAAAGCACTTAGGACTTTATAATTAAATTAATTTATCATAGGGGTAATTTAGCCAATTAAGTCTAAGACTTTAGGAATTAATATTAATATTTGATTATTGCAATTTATGGTCTTTGCAATTGACATCAAATCAAATTAAGTCAGATAGGAGAGAGAAAATTGCCTAGGGAACTAGGACTTTGGTGATGTAAAATCGAGATAATGCACCAAAATTGATGAAATTAAATAGGTGCCAATTTTGGGGTATTACATCTATCATAATTAAATTCTAATTAGAAATATTGTTACCATAATTTGCATCAAAAAATGTTAATGTTTGGTCAAGATCAACACAAAAGGGTAACATATGTTGTTGTTTATCTTCTTAATCATCTAAAAATTTAATAACATGTTCAAGTTCAGAATCACATTATGTAATTAATCTAAAAAATAATGAAATTCCTAATTACCTATAATGCTTTATTGAAATGTCTTCGTAGGAATAACATTGAGCATTGATGGTTGATCTCTGCAAACTACAACTTGTTTATTTGATAAAACATAAAAATGTAGTTAGAAATAGGAGCTAAGACACTTTTTATAAACTTAATAAAAATAGTTAATAGTTAATAAATTACCATCTATTACTTGTGTATCATTCGTTATCATTTGGTTCACATTAATAGAGAAAAGCAATCGACTTCATCGAGCATTTCTTTGATCAACCAAACCTATATTGGCATATGTTCAACATATGAAACAAAAATAACTAGTATTGAGCTATTGAAAAAATAGTAAAATACTTTTAAATAAAATTACTCACCTTGTTGCAAGAGAATATCTCTTTCTTAGTGTATTGCTATGTTTGAGTGATTAATGACATTTTTTCTCTTTTTTCTTTCTACATTGTATAGAGGGGAATTGATAATTTTCATGCTCCTAAACTCTTTCATTTAAGTTTTGAGACATAACATTTTTTCTTCAATGAATACAATGGCATTTGTGCATTTTGCTTGGAATGAACCATGATGATTTTCATCTCATAGGCATGTTCTTAGAGGTAGGAATTGATTCAAATTTGGAAGATGGAGCAAGAGATGCATGCATGTCATTTCTAAATCTCTCAACACACTGAATGAAAATGTTTTTTTTCCATCTTCTCTAGTTGGCAAATTTTGGAGCAATGAATTTAGATAATTAATGGAATTTTAAAATTTATCATTAGAAGTATCATATGATCTCACACCATCTGATTTCACAATATCACAATAGCTAATAGTAACATCACACCAATCTCTAAACAAACCCTAAATAAATATGCTCAGTTTTGATAAATTGTAATGTCAATTATTCAACTAAACATAGCATTAAGGATATAATACACAATGGGTTTCTACCTTAAATAATTGTACCAAACTATTAAATTAGAATCTATATGAAAGTCACATTTAGTTTTCTATTTTTACTTCCTATAAGACCTTTTGTGTAAGGTACCTTCTTAGACATTTGTTATTCATGATGCATATATGAGTTTTAATTTTATTTTTGTTATGTGCTATAAAATTTATACATGTATGTACTTTGATAATTATCTTATATTTGATAATTATGTACTTTTATAATTATCTGACATTTGATAATTATTTGTTGTTTATTTTAGAAACTTAGTATCAAATCAATCTTTTTATTTGTTTGTCCTTGATTTCTTTTTAGAATTTGTTTTATTTGATTATTTGTATTGACTTCAATTCAATTATGAGGAGTTAAAAAATGCATATTGTATCAATTTATTATTAATGCTCTTGTTTTTGAATTCGATTGTGTGAGAATTTTTTACATCAATAAAATTTTGTGATAATTTTATATTTTTAAGAATACAAATTATATATTTCTAATTGTTAACCTAGATCTATCTTTGTGTATATATTCACTACATAAATAAAATTATATCAAACAATTTTTTGAATCTATTACTTATCCATTGAAATTATCCTCTAAATACTTTAAAATATAGTTATTTTAAAATTTAAACAATGAGAATAATTTTATAGAACTTTTATTAAGTTATTTGAAATCTTTTTAATTAATATAATATTCCTAATTTTTTGTTAAAATACTTAAACACGATAGCTAATTTGGATTCTAAAAATAAAAATATGGTATATATATTAAAAAAAATTGTAACGTTTTAAAAAATGTCTATAAAACTATATTTGATTGTAAGACTAAATAATGTTTAACATTGATTGAATAAAATAAAAAATATTTATATTCCTAAACTATTATTTATCTATAGAAATGTATTTTTAAAAATTATATATTTATATTAATAAAGATATATATTATATACCTCTTAAAATAATTAATATATTATATAATAATATAACTAAAACAACAAACTAAAATGCATGTCTTACTAAGGGGGCATTTAAAAATAATAATTAAACAACACTTTATTTTTATTTTACTTATTTCAAACACTTCATATATACTATACAACTTAGTTGGATGAAACATAAATATTATAAACTAGCAATCACACCTTGGTGTGCAACGGGTACGCCAAAGATATGTTGAAGATAAATTAAAAATAAATTTGGTCTATTTATGTATGCATTTGTGTAGTATGTGATAGCTTAAAATCAACTCTACATCGACTTAAAAGGATCCAAACATGTCTTAAACAAAACCTCTAAACAAAGAAGATAATTGGGCTCCTCACTCCATTAGCAAAAGGTTCATGTTTGAGATCTCCCTCTTATATATAATGAATTTATTAAGTTAATTAATAATTTAACATAATGTGCAACTAAAACTAGAATTTTACATGAAATATTATATAAGGAAAAACATATTATTTTATATTCGCACTCATTAAGGCATTTAAAGATAACTTTAACAAGAAAAATAAAATTTGATGCTTGATCAATAATTTTTCCTCAAAAATGAAAATTTTTGGCCACACAAATTTTACACGCAATTCTAAAAAAGAAGATTGTGTATATAAATGTCTACCCAAATTTTCAGCCTTATCAATTCATGTTAGAGTAAAGAATTAATTTAATTACATTGAATAAATTAACTTTAGTACCTCTTAAGATTTCACTTTATGCACTTGCATTAGTCATTTAATAATTAAATCTACTTATTAAATGCCTATTTACCTATTAGGGTTTCCCATTAGTTTTTTTCGATCTCCTTCTATAAGGATTGATCCATTATATATTTTTATTTATTCTTTTGGCTGATAATAATAAACTTTCATATTGTCAAAGCAAAACCTTTGTTTGTTTCCTACAGATTTCTTCCTTGTGACAGGTTTTTACATGCAGGTTTCTTGGGCTTAATAGATTTGTTTTTCATCAAATCTTACATGGTATCAAAGGTGGCTCTATTGTATCTTGTTCATGTTTGAAGAAAAAAAGGAGCAAGGGTTTGACAGAAGAAATTTGGGATTTTTTGACTAATTTGAGAGGTTTTGGTTGTAGTTTTCAAATCTGGTATTCTTTGCAAA
Organism: Chamaecyparis obtusa; assembly: GCA_027943335.1. Taxonomy (NCBI): domain Eukaryota; kingdom Viridiplantae; phylum Streptophyta; class Pinopsida; order Cupressales; family Cupressaceae; genus Chamaecyparis; species Chamaecyparis obtusa. Next base: position 276,778 of record BSBK01000225.1, on the reverse strand, counting down.
ACGTTATTTTTTGTTGTAGTTTTCAGATTTGGTATTCTATGCATGTGAAAGGAAATTTTTTTGGGGTGTCCTTCCCGGTGTTGTTTACCAGACCTGTACATTATTCCTCTGACCGTCATGCATGAGCCAACATCTACGTTGGTAGATCTGAAAAGGCAGAACTTCAAACCCTCACGAGCACCATACTTTGACTTGCAAGTTTTTTTTCCTGTGATTGCTATCCAGATCTATGGATATTTTCATCAAAAAAATTCAAAGGTACAGATGATACTCATTTGAAGCTTTTTTTTTCTCTCATTATAAGTAATCTTTTCCAGCTTCTAGGCTTCGGTTTATTGAATTGTGGGGGGTGTTTTATTTCTTGTTTTCTATAATTTACTTCAGTAAACTTGAAATTATATCAAAACAAAACCCCTTCTAAAAATATGGTCGGGACCTCTTCTTGTCTAGAACTTCTAACCCCTCATACCTATCACACATGGAAATCCTTGATGACATGACTTCTCTAGTCAAAAGGGTTGTGGACTTGTTTAGATGCAATGCAACTAGTTTTGCAGAGGTCTTTCAAGGTCATGCAACACATGACCAAGATGGATGAGGCAATGGGGTTGGTTTCTTTACATGTATTAGATAGTCTATAATTTTATCTTGATGGGTGCAATAACCCTCTAGCTATGTGGACCAAGCTTAACACCTTGTTTGGTATAGTGAATAATTTTAGGGCATTTTAGATTGAGGTAGAGTTTACCTCTCTTGTACCAGATCATTTTCCATCCATTGAGGACTTTTGATGAATTTCAAGCAACAAAGGTCTTTATTACAGGGATGTAGAAAGACTAAGACTAACACAGAGTGCATCTACCTGATTCTATCAAAGCTTCAAGGAAACTTTCAGATTTTCTCCTCCACCTTCCACTCTACCATGGATGCATTGGGTTAGAGATTCCAGATGCTCACTTTTGAGGTGTTCTGTGATCAGTTGACTAGAGAGTGGGCCAAGCTCATACAGTTGGATTCTTTATCTGGAACTAAGAACCAAGCTTTGGTTGCTTAGACTTCTAAGGGGACACAGAAGAAGCAGAAGCCCAAAATAGATTCAGTTGGCAGTGAGCATTCCTCCAAGCCACCTTAGAAAATAGAGTCTAAGAAATCCACTCCTAAGGTTAAATCTTCTAAGTTTGGTGAGTCTTCCTCTAAGACTAATAAGAAGTTCATAGGTGAACCTTGTAGTTTTTGTGGCAAGGAAGGGCATCCAGTTTCCAGGTGTTGGAAACATCTTGAGGCTTTAGAGGAAGCCTTGTAGCAGCATAGTATTGCTTCTCCACAACCTTCACCTACTCTCAAAGGGAAAGGCCATGCTCTTTCTACACAAGCATTATCTTCCACTACTACATGGATCATTGATTCAGGTACTTCACACCATATGACACACACACCTAGTTTGGTTGTGTCACTTGCTCAGAGTGCTACTACATATATTGCAGTTGGTGACTCAACACAAATTTTAGTTACAGGTTCAGGTACTGTTTCATTGGATGGTGGCTCTCTACAGGATGTTCTTTTGGTTCCTTCCATTTCTATGAATGTATTGTCTTCTATCAGATTTTCCATTCTAGTTCTAGTAAGATAGTTGAGTTCTCACCACATGATGTAGTTATTCAAGACCTTCATTATCTTGATTTGGTTGTTTCTACTGGGAGTGTTGATTCAGAGTCTCACTTATAAAGGTTTGATGGCTTTGAGAGCTCTGATTATACAGGTTTTTCTCTTGTTGCTCTTGTAGACACAGAGAGAAAGCTTTGGAATGAGTGTTTTGGCCATGTCAACTATGGATATCTACAACATATGAGTACATAGGAGTTAGTGATTGAGCTTCCTCGGATCTCTTGCACTAATGGTGTTTTTCGAGGTTGTGCACTTGGAAAACATCATAGAGATCATTTTCTGATAAGTAGATCCTCACATGCTAAGGCACCATTGGAGTTGATACATATTGATCTCATCTCATTTCCCACTCCTTTTTCTAGTGCTTGTTATGTGCTCACCTTTATTGATGACTTATCCAAATGCACATGGGTGTACTTCTTGAAGTGCAAGTCTGATGTCTTTGATTCATTTCAAGTCTTTAAGACATTTGTGGAGAAGTAGTTTGGCCTTTCTGTCAAGTGGATACACACTGACAATGGGGGGAATATGTGAATCAGTCTTTTCATGATTTTTGCACTGAGAAAGGTATATTGTATCAACTGATAGTTCACCATACCCCTTAGCAAAATGGAGTTGTTGAGAGAAAGAACTAAACATTACAGGAGATGGCCAATTGTATGATATAGTCTCAAGATATGCAACCTTCCTTTTGGGTAGAGGCAGTGAATTGTGCCAACTACATTCAGAATCGAATCCCTCATAAGGCATTACGACATTTGACTCCTGAGGAGGCTTGGTCCCATGTCAAGCCTGATGTTTCTACATTTCGAGTGTTTGGTAGTGAGGCTTGGGCATTTATTCCAGATGCTCAGAGGAAAGCCATGGAGAAGAAGAGCCAACCACTCATATGTATTGGCTACTGTGAGGATATGAAGGCATACAGGTTGTTTGATATTGATTCCAGAGAGGTCTTGTTTCAGTGAGATGTCTAGTTTGATGAGCGCTATCCTCAGATGGAGCCTCCATCACCAGATTCTCCCTCATTTCCTAGTATTTCATCTTCTCCTCTTCAATATTCTATATCCTCTGAGGATGATTTAGATGATGATCCACCTTCCCCTCCTCCACCAGATATTCTGCGAGTGCCCAAGTGGGCTTGGGATATTGTCATTGTTGTTGGTTCTTTGGTAGGAGATCCTTCAAATACCTATCATACTCGTGCTCAGTGATCTAGTACTGGTCTTTTGAGTCATGCTATTTTGGATTATCCTTAGAATTTTTTAGAGGCAATAGGACATCCTGAGTGGGATAGGGTTATGGATGAGGAGTACTCTTCTTTGATGAAGAATCACACTTAAGATCTTTGTACTCTTTCGAAAGGGAGAAAATTGGTTTGGTGCAAGTGGGTATACCACACCAAGTATGTTGCAGATGGTTCTATTGATCGGTATAAGGCACATCTTGTTGCGAAGGGATTTTCATAGGTGGAGGGTATTGATTACTCCGAGACCTTTTCTCATGTTGCCAAGATGAATTCTATTCGCCTGGTACTTTCTCTTGCAGCTTCATAGGGTTGGATAGTGAATCAGATGGATGTGAAGAGTGCATAATTACACGAGGATCTACATGAGAAGATCTATATGGAACAACCTCAGGGTTTTGTGCAAGACTCTTCTCTTGTGTGTAGACTTCAGAGGTCATTATATGGTCTCAAACAAGCCCCTCGAGCTTGGTGTGAGAAGATGAACTCTTTCTTGCTAGCCACACACTTCACCCCTTGTCATTCTAATCCTACAGTGTACATTTAGCATTATGAGGTTGATCTTGTGATACTTGTGGTGTATGTTGATGATCTCATCATCACAAGTAGCTCATCTTCTATGATTTAGAGTGTTTAGAGAGAATTGATGGCATAGTTTGAGATGACAGATCTTGGACTTCTACACTACTTTTTGGGCCTATAGGTCATTTAGTCCTTGGATGTGATTTCCATACACTAGTAGAAGTATGCTCTTGACATGCTTCAGAGATTTAGCATGCTTGATTGCAAGTCTTCTCCCACACCTTTTCAGTTAGATGTTCTTTTGTCTACCACTTTCTCTACTTCTTTAGTGGACTCCACCTTATACAGGAAGCTTGTGTGTAGTTGGTTGTACCTGACACACACTTGTCCTGACATTTCCTTTGCAGTTGGCATTGTCTCTCAATTCTCCCATGATCCTCATGAGAGTCATTGGCAAGCTGCCAAATGCATTTTGAGGTACATTCGGGGTGCTACTTCATATGACATTCACTATACATCAAGAGATCCTCAGATTGTTGGTTTCATAAACGTCGATTGGGGTGGTGATACAGATGGACAAAAGTCTACTTTTGGTTTTTTTTATCTTGGTTCTAGTCCTATCACATGGTCTTGCAAGAAGTAGACTACTATTGCATTATCATCTACAGAGGAATAGTATTGAGCAACTGTGCTAGCTAGTTAGGAGGTTTTATGGCTTCAATAATTGATGGCAGAGTTTGGATTTCCTCCTGATAGTTCCACTCTTCTTTGGTGTGACAATCAAAGTGTCATTCATATTTCCTGCAACTCAGTTGAGCATCAATGGACCAAGCACATTGAGATCCATATGCATTTCATTAGGTAGGTGATTTAGGATGGTTCTCTCAGCTTGGAGTATGTTCCCCCTTCAGAGCAGGTTGCTTTCATATTCACTAAGCCTTTTGCATCCCTGTGGTATCTTCAGCTATGTTCTATGCTTGGGGTGTCGAAGGAAGTTATCCTTGGGGGGTCTCAGTGAGGCCTACCTTCCTTCTTCTTTTTTCTACTTTTCGCATCTTTCTATCTCTTTTTGGAGGAGGGTTTTTCCCATGTGGTTTTCCCTGTTTCTCTATTTCATAGAGATTTGGTTTTGATTGGGTACCTCATTAGGCCATGTTGCCAAGACCCAAATTTGCTTTCAGCATTGTAGTTCCTTTTCTTCTTTCTTGCATTGTTTGTAGCTGCATTGTTTCTCATCTTAAAGGGGAGTGTTAGAGTAAATAATTAATTTATTAAATTAATTAAATTAACTTACTACCTCTTAAGATTTCACTTTATGCACTTGCATTAGTCATTTAATAATTAAATCTAATTATTAAATGCCTATTTACCTATTAGGTTTCCCATTAGATTTTTCGATCCCCTTCTATAAGGATTGATCCATTGTATATTTTTATTTATTATTTTGGCTAATAATAATAAACTTTCATATTGTCAAAGCAAAACCCTTGTTTGTTTCCTATAGATTTCTTCCTTGTGACAAGTTTTTGCATGCAGGTTTCTTGGGCTTAAAAGATTTGTTTTTCATCAAATCTTACAATTCACTCAAATCCCATTTTAGCACGTCTAATGTTCGAACCACGTTGGATATTTTAAAACATCTACATCACTATTGGTGCACACACAAGTAGACCTTACATCATTTCCCATTGAAACATGTCTCAGCCCAAATAACAACCAATTAGCCAGATTATTTTTGTACAACCATTTCATTTCCTCACAACCATTAAATATCGATAAATTAAATATAATTAAATATCAATAAATTACACATTATTTCCTTAAATAATTAAATATCGAAAGCTTGTTCATTATTTTCTTGAATGTTAAATTAATCTCAAAGGAAACTCCTATTTTTTAAAAGATTCTAAGAAAATAAATAGAACCTTTTTAAATTGTTTTCAAAAAGCACTAAACATACACTTTACTTTTTTTTTAGGGAACTCAAATAAATTTGAAAGTTTGAAATACCAACCAAAATATTATAGGAAGTTTTAAAATATTTCACTTATTAAGTCTGGAGTGATTAGTCTTCAAGTGTTTTCACATTATCATACATGTCATTGATTGTACATGTAGACTTCTCCAATATCAGTTGCAACATTCGTCAAAATCCATTTTTGATTAGCCATTGATCGATGTCCAATGGTCCTATTTTAGGACATGTAGGAAGGATGGTGGCAAAAGTTATGGAATCACGCTTTATACTGGCCATTTACATTTGCTTTACACCAGCCAAATGCATTTTCTTAAAGGTTTCCATGGCTTTTCCATAATGTGTTTTCAACAAAACCATTTTGTGCATATCCTACAAAATATTTTTATAAATAGTTCACATGCATCGTGCATGCTTCCACATTTTGCATACATATCTACCAAGGCAATTGCACCTATAACATGTTGCAAAAACTCATTTTCAATTGTCCTCTGATGGACAAGCACACCATGTTCTACGAATCCCATTTGAGGCTTGAAAACTTGAGCACAAGCTAGGAAGACGCAGGAAAAGGTTGTGGAGTCTGGTTGTGCATTTTGTAACACATTGCCAACACCTTTTCGACAACCCCACTTTGTGCATATCTTGCAATCATACATCTCTCTAGGGGATATTTTCAAACAACTCACACGCCTTGTGTATGTGTTCCATGTCTACTAGGGCACTTACAACCACAAACAAAAACTTATCTCCACTATACTTTGACGGATGTCCATACCATGTACCAAACCTTATATTTAAGCACAAGCTAGGAGTACACTCATAAAGGTAAACCAATCAGTTTGTTGTTGGGCTTGTTTAGATTGCAGAGATAGAGGCAATCCCTTGATTGGGCTTTCTTTGGTGAAATGAGAGTTGTGAACTAGGGTAGCAAGTACTCGGGCACTGCTCCATGCTTGACTTAATAAAATCCACTGTGAAGTGCACCATATCCATCTTTAGATTATTGAAAATGATTCCATTGATGCTCATGGAATATGTAATAGAAAAATCATTGAAGCGTGGTCACATCGTTGTCCTCCAATCCGAACTCGTCCTTCTCCTAGACTAGTAGATGCTGCACCTTGATTTTCCATTTTCAGAAGGCCTTCTCCACCAAAAACATAAATGCCTCCACAATAGCCAAGCCATGGGACACATTCAAAGTGGGATTCTCATTATGTTTCTTGTTGTTACACTCAATGCAACTGTAGATGCAGACAACAATTGTGCCCAAAAGAGAAGATTGCTTCTATTCTAAGAAAAAGTATATTGCACTAACGTAAAATAGGTAGGCTTCTTTTATATTTACAATGACCCCATTCAAATCTTCCCTTCTACATGTCTTAGACAACATTCTAGGCCAAGAATTTGGCCCAAGTTGAGGCAAAGAAAGAGAAACCAACATTAAAGATTCTAAAACTTGCCTGTTTTGCATCCTCCTTAAATTCGACCAGAGACAAGGTAGTCTCGTGCTTCCATTCAAGCTTGCGGCTACAGCTGAAGACGTGGGTGCCTTCAATTATGAGTATAATTTGATTGGGAGGTAAAGTATAGTGGGCAAATATCTAGTTTGTTTTCCCATCACTTACACAAGTGTTAATGACAAAGGGCAACATCAATCAACATCACGAACATAAAATAAATCAACAGTTGAAGATTGTGCAATGGTCGACCACTCTGTCCCCCATTGAATGAATGAATGAAGAATTTTAATGAAATCCACAAGACCATAGGTCTAAGGGGACAACAAGAGCACAACCCTAAACTAACTCCATAGTCTTTTCCATAGTCACTCTCCTGCTATGGATCCTGGTGATCAAACTAGTTGTCTGCTTGATCTTATCCTCCTTAAAATAAACTTCACATGCTGCCATCTTTCAGGATGTCCCTGTATGGAACCTGAATGTCAGAATAGGTCGTGCATTCGAAGAGAAAGTGTTATTCTGTTTCAATCGCACCCTTTTCACAGAACCTACAAATCCTCTCTTCCCACTCCTCTTTGGGCCTTTTCCATCTATCGTTCTCGCATCTCAGATGGTGGGAGTCCATCCTCAACCAAGCCAACAACACTCTAGGTTTACCTTTAATAGTTGCCCCTAGATAAGCTTTATCCCTATGCTCATGGGAAGGGTTGAACACTTCTATATAATGCGCCTTTTTCTGCCCCATATTATTAGACCACATGGCAATCTAAAATTTATCTATGACAAACTTCTTTATTTCCATATTTGTGTTCGGGCAATCTTGTAGCTTGATGTTCCACTTACTCAGCCACTTTATGTTTTGTTTCATCCAAGTCTTCTTCCTGCAAACTAAATCCTCTTTCATTGCAATTTTGAGCCTTCATTTTTTATCCATGTTTTCAAGTTTCTTTAAATAACTTATTAATCAGGTAATCGTTGCAGCCTCCAATGGGAAAATGCCAGCTTCTACTAAAAGAATTTCATAAGGTATTGAGGTTGTGACCTTGATATTGCTAGTGATTAAATGCTTTTGAATCCCCTCTAACTATCTCCACCCACACCTTGTCATGTTGCCCCCCCCCCAAACCTCAATGCCATAAAGAACAACCAGTGTTACCAGCAAACTGAAAATAATTTTCTTAGTTTTCCAATCCCACAGCTCGACTTTTTTGCACCTATTTTGAAGTAGATAGAAAGCTTTCCAACCTCCTTGTATCCTTTTAGCTCTACTAGTTTCCTGTGTGTGTGAATTTTGTACCTGATCTGTAGACACAACACTTCAGTAAAACATTATAGGTTAGCAAAAATCAAAATCGTGCAATGAAATGAAAAACTAAACTAACCAAGTGATTTACTGCCTTCTAGTAGGTGCGAGTATGTATTCTCAGATTATACCAAGATTAGTGACCTTGATGACACCTAAACGAAGGATTTGAATGCAAAATCTACATATGAAATGAATGCAATTAATCTATTTTTTTGATTTTTCTATGCAATTATGATAATGAAAACTTGATATGAATCTATGCTAACAATGATATGGAAAACTGATATGTAAACTAAGCTAAGAAATAATATGAAAACTATGCAATAACAAATGAAAATCTCACAACAACTCGAATTCTCAAGATCGATTCTTCAGTCTCTAATTCGACAGCGTGAGTATGCAATTTGTAGATGGATTAATCATGAATGAAGAGCTGAAGCCTTAATTTATAGAAATCTAGGGCTTTGGAGGTGCATGAAAAAAAGCAATAAATCACTGAAATAACTCAAGTTGATTTTTGAGTTATTTTTAAATAAAGGATAATTAACTCACAAAAACATGCAAAAGCAAAGTTCAACTCAAAATAGAGTTTAGATTTAATTGATAATTGATAGTTGTCTACTTTTTCTGATTGTGCATGATTTAATATGAATTAATTTAATAATAAAGTGATTTATTTCCAACTTAACTGATTTTGAAAAATAAAATAATTGATTTATGGGTTAATCAATTATTTTTCAAACTTTTATTCCAAAATAATATCATTAAAAATTGACAAATTGCTTTAATTAATTAAATAAGAATTTAATCAATTAATGATAGGAATTTGGATTTATTGTCAAAATTAAATAATAATATTTAGGAATAAATAGAATTAACTTCAATTAAACAATTAAGTGGCAGTATTAAATTTAATTAAATATTGAGAATATTCAATTAATCAAACTTTAGGATAAATAGGATTTATCGCCAAATAATCATTAAATTAAAGATAATTATGATAGTTAGGAATATTACTAGGAATATTCCCCAATGCAGAATTTATGATAATTAATTAGGATTTGATGATGTTCAGATGTGCCTTAGGTTAGGACTTTGATGTTGATTTCATTCGATGTGTCAATATAGGAGATTAATGAACCTATAGCCCATTTTTGGGGTATTACATTTCCCACCTTAGCCTATAATGAAAGTCAATCCCTAAATACTTGTATTCTTTCACCCTCTCTAACAGATTATCTTTGAAGAGAAAAACAATATGGTTCTCTTTTCTTTTCAAAGAAAAAATCATGATTTTTGTCTTGGCAATGTTCACTTGCATTCCCACTTCTTGACAAAAGCCTTCCAAAGCCACAAACTGATCTCTTAGTCCCTGGGCTATTTTTGAAATTAAGATAAGATCGTTGGCATATAAAAGAAGCTTCACCACATACCTGTTGGAAATATTCAGGAATTAATCAAGTTACTGAGAGGGGAGGGGTGAATCAGTAACTCCAAATTTTCTTCTCTTTTAACATGTATTTTACTTTTAACCTTTGCATACAGAAAGCATGAAACTTAAAAGCATTCACAATAATGACACACAGATTTGGTTACCCAGAAACCTTCCAAAAGAAAGTAAAACTGGGGTGGGGATGAAACCCACAAAGCTTTAATACTGCAGAATAAAGTTGGCCGGTTAAGGCTTACAATTTGATCACTTCTGATGATCTGCCCTGTTAGGAGCAATAAGGATTGCTAAATCCACCTTGTTAAAGGATTTACAAACATACAGTGAAGTATGCACTCGGTAAAGAGATTTATACAAAGACTGTTAAGTCTACCCGGTTAAAGGATTTAGTACTGATTCATTTGTTAGAATGAAACAGTAGATCTCTGCTTTGCAACTGGATTGTTGATTGAGATTCTCTGATGTACTGATCACCTTGTGTGATGAATTTGTCTTTGCTGAACCTTATACTTCTGAAGCCTTCTGCAATTCGCTTATCTCTGCCTTTCTTTTTCTTTCACATTATATTCTTTTTTTATTATTTTTCATCTTTTTACAATATAGTTTATATACAAGTCTCAAACAATTAATTACAAATACAATTATACAGTCGGCTTGACAAATAAACATAAGTGCTACTAAGTCGGCCCAAATATGGTTACTCGGTTCCTTCACACTGACTCGGTGACTTTCTGATACTCGGCGTCCACTGCATTACTCGGCATCGTCATGCACTCGGTAGAAGTGAAGGCACGGTTCATACTGATCACTCGGTAGGTATTGAACTCGGTAAGCATTGGTGACTCGGTAGACAAGATGTTACTCGGTTTACATTGTCCTGAACGGTTTGTACTAACTTGCTCGGTTTCCACTGTCTGCTCGGTTTGCACTGTCTGCTTGGTTTGCACTGTCTGCTCGGTTTGCACTGTCTGCTCGGTTTGCACTGTCTTCTCGGTTTGCACTGTCTGCTCGGTTTGCACTGTCTGCTCGGTTTGCACTGTCTGCTCGGTTTCCACTGTCTGCTCGGTTTGCACTGTCTGCTCGGTTTGCACTGTCTGCTCGGTTTGCACTGTCTGCTCGGTTTCCATCCAGAATGCAAATAAGTGTTGTCACTAGTGGCAATACTGCTTAATGCCAACAATCTCCCCCTTTGGCATTAGTGACAAAAACACTTATTGGCCAAAATTTATATACACCGAATCATGCTGAGTTTTATTTTGATTTTTCAAAATTTGTCTTTGTTATAGGGCTTTATACATTGTCTCCCCCTTTCAATGTGCTAACTGTTTCTTATACAAATCTATAACTGTATACATATCCTTCTATACATATCTCCCCCTTTTTGACAATAATGCCAAAGGTGCATATACAATTTATTTACAGAGAGAATCCAAAATTTGATAAGAAATCAGAATGTACCTTCATTATTAGTGCCAGGGTTCTGTCCCAACTTTCTTGCAGAATCTTACATGTTTGTATGGCAATTTGGATTTCTGCAGAGAGTTCAATCATGTGATCTGCTATGGAGAACTGATTGTCATGAATCAATGTTCTGGAATGTTCAATGTGCTTATACATTGTATTCATGATGGGAAGGATCATGTGTTGGATGTCTAGCAGTGTGGACCGGATCCTTGAGTCTTCTTTCAATAGATCAGACTGCATATTGGATAGATGTGAAATTTTCATGTGATGAGCAGAGCTTGAACTTGGTTCAAGTTGCAGCTTCTGTATGCTAATCTTCATATCCTCATCCATTTTATTCATTTTATCTTTGACATCCTTTGTGAACTTGGCAAAATTGCATAGTCTGGCCAAAAGAGAGGTAGCGTTCGAATAAATAGACTCTGTATTAGACAAAACTGAAGACAATTCTACTTGGTTGATAGCTATGTGCTGAGCAATGTGCTCAAGCACTTTATTGTTGAATCTCTTCTCGGCTCTTTCAACTAACTTTTCTGTCCCGGATGAGTCCTCATTGTATTTCTCAACTGCTTCTGCCAATTGTAACAAAACATGCTGGGAGGAGTCTACTTTAATGCCTAATGCATCAGACAAAATGTCCTTAGCATCCTTGATGATTTGATACTCCTTGTCTCTCTCCTCCTTAAGCTTCTTTTGTTTTGCTTTCCTTTGGAGGATCTCACCTATATTCTGCATCTGGTCTGCTGAGAGATTTGCAAAATCTAGTGTAGGAATCTCTATCTCTTCATCTAGGTCTATATCCTCAACTATATTTTTACCCAAAAATTTTATACTCGGTAGAGCCTTTAGGCTTATCTGTACTTAATGTTCTTGTAGTAGTGATAGTAGATAAAATAGGGCTGGCTATTGACACTGGTATACTTTTTACTGGAGAACTTACAATATTTACACTTGATGATTCAAAAGCTGAAAAACTTACTGGTACAGGAGACTGCAGCTCGGTAGAAGAAATGGTAGCTGCCTCTGATGTTGCTAGGGATGATTGGACAAATGTAGAAGTTGTCACAACCATGCTTGAAGGTATCTCTGGGCTGGATGTAGAGACTTTCACTGGAGAGGTAGGAAGGGATGCAATGACTTCTGCTGCTATCCTTACAGTATCATCTACCTCGGTGTCTTCTTCTTGCTCATCGCTGTCATCTTCAATATCCTTTATTATTACAGTTTCAATGCTCGGTTGGTGAAGGTGGTAAATGTTCTTCCATGTGGCTTTTGCAGCCTTCACAACCGATTCAATATTGTTGATCAAAATCAAACAAGTATTGAACTTCAGTGTCATCTTGTTTTCATTCTCTTTTAGTGCCTTCTTAACTTCATCATTGTTCAGGCTCGGCATCAACTGTCTTAGGTTTTGATCAAATATGTCTATTACAGTTTGCCTTGCATTGCTCCATCTCATTCTTATCGGATTCAATAGATCTGCTGGAACCTGTGGGGTAATTTCTTCAGGAGAGTATTTCCACTGTCCCATCTTCTCAACAACAGCGTCTTCTATTTCCTTCTGCTCTGCTTCCGATCTGGTTTCATATCTCAAGGATTTTATGTTACTTACTCCAGATCCTGATCCATCTCTGAAGAGTTTGAGCTTTTCTTGAAGGGTTAGAGGAGGCCTTTTGAATACTATGTCCTTATCTGCCTTTTCTGCCTTTCCTCTTGTATTTCTCCTTGTAAACACAGCAGTGGGAGGCACAGATGCCTTAGTGATAAAAACTTTTCCTTTCTTCTTTACAGGTTCTGGTTCCTCTGTTTCCTCGTCCTTTTCCTCTTCTTTTTCACCAATTTCTTCTTTCTCCTCGGTTATCATTTGCATTTTAGCTATTCTTTTCTTTCCTTTGTTTACCGCCTGTGGAAGCTTTATGCTTAGTTTAATTCTCATCTTAGCTTCATCATATGTTCCAAAATATGGGGCTTTGGGATTTACAGGCTGATTTAGAAGTGCTTCAATAATGTTCTTGGTTTCATCAATATTTACCTCATAAGGAAGAGGTTTTGCATACACAGTTCTCGGTTTAACTGCTTGAATATACACATTATCACAATCTACCATAAAACAGATGTCATCTTTGTAATCTTCCACCAACTTCTGTGGAATCCGGAATCTGTCATTCATTTTCTCTTTGAAAGACTCAAAATAATTATCCATGATGCTTTCAAAGTTTTCACCCATTTCTGCGATGTATTCATTAATTTCATAAAGTACTGGCACATCTTTTCTCCATACAACTTTTCCTTTAGAAGGGAAGAATTTCTGAACATAGAAGAATAAACAGACTATCAAGGATCCAAACTTACATGGATTGTTTTTGGAAGTTTTGATGCTTTCCATGTTCTTGTTGAACTGTTTCAACAATAAGTCTGCTAGGTCAAATGTCAAGTTGTTTTTGACTACTTTGTATGCTAGGTCAACAGCTTCACATGAGACACTGTTCTGTCGACTAGAACTGTAAATCTTGTGTGCAATGATATGTGTACCAAACTTCAGTTCGGCGTCGGTAATGCTGCTAACCTTCATGCCTCTACCATCCCACTCGGCTAGGGTTTTCTTCTCTAGTTCCGTCCGACCTAGGGTTTTGGTAGTTTTCGCTTTGTTCAACATGGGAAGACCGGTAACTTGATGAATCATTTTCCTTGTGATCTCAATAGGTTGCTCAAGCCAAATCTTGCCATCGTGTACTCGGCTGAGAATGTACCTAACCCATTTATCTCGAAAGTTTCGAGGAAGATGTGCAATGTGGACTAAACCCTTATCTTCCAGATGTTTGTGCTTGGGTTTCAAAGTACCATCCACACATAGTTCCTCACGCACAATGTCCAGTTCTAGGTTTCCCATTTCTTGAATAGAACAGTTAAAATGATTACGGATATCGTTGATAAGCAGTACCTTAGGAGGAATCTGAGATTGAGGTCCGTTCGGATCTAGGGCTGCTGCAATAGCGGGCACGATCTTAAAATCTGGTGCTTTCCACTCTCCTTGGACTAACATGTCTGATCCTTTCTTCGCTGCGGTGCTAGATAATGCCATGGTAGCTCACAGAAAATTCCTTTCGCAAGAGTATTAAATCGCCGGGTTGCCCTTGAAGTTTTCTGCTCTCAAAGTGCTTAAAGATTCGCGGTGAAGAATGAGTTCGATTACTTGCTTTTTGTTTACAATTCTGTCATTAATGCTCATTTCAAATTAGGGTAGGAATTCTGACAGACTGTCACCCACTAAGAATTAATTGCTCGGAAAAGACTTCGCAGCTCGGTGAACTCGAAAATTCATAATGCTCCGACCTTGCTCGGTAAAGACAGGTACCGACCTTGCTCGGTGAAGACTATACCGACCTCGCTGTGATCTCACTGCATCTTGCATGCTGATTTAGACTTTTCTTTTAATTTCGGTTCTGGAACTGCTTGAGATTGATCTATGAGAGTACAGTTCCAGTGCTTCCTTGGAAATTTAATTTGAGTCGATAGAGCCATCCATTCCATTACTTGGACTGGATTGCTCGGTAGCTTTAGGAATCCATTTTTGTCTTACCTGTTTCCTGACCTTAGTTGCTTCATTTTTCTTTCCTTCTTCAATTTCATTAGCATTCATGCAGTTTCTGGCTATGTGACCAAGTTTAGTGCATTTGAAACATCTTACGGTAGTATCTCTTTTCCTTAGATGATGTTTTATGCAATTCATGCCAATGTGTCCATATTCTCCACAGTAATGACATCTACACCAGGTGTTGTAGTCCCATCCAAACATTGCTTTCACAATTTGTTCTGCTGGATTAAATATCTTGGATCTGCACTCGGATGCCTTGTGACCTTGTTTGTTGCACTTGTGACAATTACCTCTGAATCTAGGTTTTTCCCTGCATTCATTTGCTTTATGACCAGGTTGATTGCAGCTATAACATTTTCCATTGAATTCTGCTTTTTCATTGTTCCAACATTTATTTGAAGTATGTCCTATTTTACCACAATGATTACAAGTAGGTTTTTGATTTCTTTTAGTACCTTGCTTAGAGGATTCGCCTTCTTCTTTGTATCCAAGTCCTGCTTTTCCTTTTTGCCTATGAAGATTTCGTTCATACAGCTGATTCAAGTCTTCTTGACTTTTCAGCATTCCTTCATTGATTTGTTTTTCAGCATTTAGGTCATCCATCAATCTTAGATTGATTTCCTTTTCAGATCTTAGTTCTTCTTTTGTGTTTTCTATTTCTGAACTTAGATTTAGAATTTCTTCATTTGTATGAGAGATCTGATCAATTAGGTTTTCTAGCTGAAGGGTTTTGTTTTGGACTTCAATGTTTCTTTCATCTAATTCATCTTTCAACTTGTTTTTCTATTCCAAGATCTCACAGAATCTTGTAGAGTGTAGTTCTTGTTCTCTTTTCAATTTTCTCACTTCTTCCTGCAGAGACCCATTCTTTTCTAGGAGTTCTTTGATAGCATTGTTTGCTTCATCTGAGTTATTTGAGGGAAGAAGATCTTCAATCTTTTCTTCAATGTAATTCTGATCATTCATCTGATTTGCAAGTTCCTTCCTTCTTCTTAGGGATTGGGAAAGATGTTCTTTTGCTTCTTTGAGTTTAGCTATGGCCATTTCCAGATCTAGCTTTTCATTTTCAATCACCTTGTTTAGTTTGAATACCTCCATTGTCCTGGATCTTTGCTCAAGCTAGTTAAGCTTTGTCTTGAGAACCAATGCAGCTCTGATACCAATTGTTGGAAATATTCAGGAATTAATCAAGTTACTGAGAGGGGAGGGGTGAATCAGTAACTCCAAATTTTCTTCTCTTTTAACATGTATTTTACTTTTAACCTTTGCATACAGAAAGCATGAAACTTAAAAGCATTCACAATAATGACACACAGATTTGGTTACCCAGAAACCTTCCAAAAGAAAGTAAAACTGGGGTGGGGATGAAACCCACAAAGCTTTAATACTGCAGAATAAAATTGGCCGGTTAAGGCTTACAATTTGATCACTTCTGATGATCTGCCCTGTTAGGAGCAATAAGGATTGCTAAATCCACCTTGTTAAAGGATTTACAAACATACAGTGAAGTATGCACTCGGTAAAGAGATTTATACAAAGACTGTTAAGTCTACCCGGTTAAAGGATTTAGTACTGATTCATCTGTTAGAATGAAACAGTAGATCTCTGCTTTGCAACTGGATTGTTGATTGAGATTCTCTGATGTACTGATCACCTTGTGTGATGAATTTGTCTTTGCTGAACCTTATACTTCTGAAGCCTTCTGCAATTCGCTTATCTCTGCCTTTCTTTTTCTTTCACATTATATTCTTTTTTTATTATTTTTCATCTTTTTACAATATAGTTTATATACAAGTCTCAAACAATTAATTACAAATACAATTATACAGTCGGCTTGACAAATAAACATAAGTGCTACTAAGTCGGCCCAAATATGGTTACTCGGTTCCTTCACACTGACTCGGTGACTTTCTGATACTCGGCGTCCACTGCATTACTCGGCATCGTCATGCACTTGGTAGAAGTGAAGGCACGGTTCATACTGATCACTCGGTAGGTATTGAACTCGGTAAGCATTGGTGACTCGGTAGACAAGATGTTACTCGGTTTACATTGTCCTGAACGGTTTGTACTAACTTGCTCGGTTTGCACTGTCTGCTCGGTTTGCACTGTCTGCTCGGTTTCCATCCAGAATGCAAATAAGTGTTGTCACTAGTGGCAATACTGCTTAATGCCAACAATACCCCGCCAAATGGGCTCCCTCACCATCAATTTTATCTAACCGGGCTTTGAGTTTATCAATATATAAACCAAAAAAAGTGAGGGATAACGGACACCCTTGCTTCACACCAATGTCACTACCAAAGCACTCAGACATACCATCTTTAGTTCTAATTTTAGCTCTGATCCTCTCATAAAGTCTATGAACTACTTCTCTATACACATTCGGAATGTCAAATTCTTCCATTCTATTCCATAGCTTGTCCCCCGGTACCATATCAAAGGCTTTCTTGAAGTCCACATAATAAGAGTAGGCTTCTCCTCCCTGGTTGTCCCATATTTTCTCTATTAAATGCCTAAGAGTGACACAATGATCAATAGTAGAATGCCTAGGTCTAAAACCCTTTTGCCCTTTTGCCCTTTTTCTTTCCCCTTCCGCCCAATTGCTGATTCTACATTCTATCATGCTCCTAAATTTTTTTCCAAAAAGAGGGTTGACCATAATAGTGCGATAGTTAGACAGATTATTAATGTCCCCACTCTTAAATAGAGGGATAACCACACTAGTAGTCCAATCTATCAGAAAACCTTCCTGAATAACCTTGTTAAAGACACCTTTTATGTGAGGGGCGAGGAGATCAACTCCCCACTTTAGAAATTCATCTTGCAACCCATTAATGTCACTTGCCTTGCCATTTGCCAGTTTCTTTATTCCTCTCTTGATATCGTCTTCAGTGAAGAGCTGTAATGAATTTTTAACAATAGGAGGGGAGTTCTTCTCATGAATCCGTTCATAAAGTGACTTTGCATATTCTAACCATTGGGTATTCGTGATACTATTTTCAGTTTGTTTTTTTCTTTGTTGCAATTCTTTCCAAAAGTCTTTGGGATTGTTTTTGCTCAAAGATATTAACTCCCTCCGTCTGGCATTAACATATTCTTCTTTTTTTATCTTGGATCAACTTTGTATATTTCTTCTTGATTTCTATGCTCGTATCTTTCCCTCTCATAGATCTCTTGGCATACTTACACTCCTCATCATACCACGGATTAGTCGGGAAAGTATTAGCTACCCTCTTTCTAGTGCTAGATTTTGTACATGTCTTTAACGCCTTTTGTATAATAGGAATCAACAAGCTACTATGTATATGCTCAAAATTATTGTTGACCCTGTCCTTAAACTTGTTGTTGTTTTCTATCTCCATAAATTTTTGTTTAAGAGTTGCACTAAATAAGTCCTTATTTTCTTGATTTAAGAGTATTCTTCCATTGTTAATCACTGCCCTATCCCTGTGGAGGTCAAGTTTGTTATGTTGATTATTAGGACCCACATCCAAATTAATATAAAGAGGCATGTGGTCGGACTTCAGCTCTATAGGCGTTTCTCCAATATCAAACTCTAACACTCTACCTATAAGTTTTTGAGAACATATCACATAATCTACTGTACTTTGCCCATTGTAAATTTTGCAAGTGATCCCTCCTGATGTAGCCTAGTTTCTCATGTCGTTGCAAATAACCATGCCAAAGAGACAACATAGCCCCAATAATTCTATCCCAAAGTGAGAAACACCCCCACCACTGTCTTGAGAGTTTCTTTTCCAAGAGTGGTCATTGCTTTCTTCTAGCCATAGAGGGTTAGACTCTCCTTTTTCCACATTACATAATTGCAATGATTGATTGTTGGTAGTCCTAGCATTGAAGTCCCCCACAAGCATAATTTCTCCCAAAGTGCTGAAAATAGAAATATCTTTTTGTAAAGAGGCAAATGGGTCTTCATTGTCTAACTTTCGTCTCTTGTAGAATTTAGAGTTTTTCAGAGAAAAGTAACAAGTAGCCAATCTAAAAGTTGTCTTGTTTATTGTTATTTGCAACCATATGTATTGTTTGTTTGGATCCTCTTTTTTGAACTTAACAGCTCCATACCACTTTTCTCTGATAAAAATTGTGATTCTGTCGTGTCCTTTACCTGTTTCATTTCCTTTGTTCCAAACTAAAAATTTCTTATACCCGTCACAATCTGGGACTATACACTCTTCATGCTAATGAGTTTCAACAAGTATGATAATATCCTTCCCCTCTGCTATGGGCCCCAACCCAGGACCTCTTCTCCATAGATAGCCTCTACAGTTCCAACTTACTACCCTTAAGTGATCCTATGGAGCCCCAAATTCCTATTTATTATTAGAGAAGTGCTCGCTTATTTGAGCTTTCCCATTTTTCAGCCAAGCCCACATTCCCTTGTTTCTGGTTGCCTTTACTTTTTCCCACTCCTTCCTTTGTTCCTTTTGTTGAGTGAAAGTTAGATCTTCATCTAAATAGATTTGTGTTCCTGTAAGCAACCCTCTATTCTTAAGGATAGTATTTTATCTTCTAGGTCTTTGATGCAGGAGCATCCTAGGATTCTTGGCAATCCTATATCAACCAAAAATATGTTTGTTTTGGAAGTCAGATTAGTAGTTTTGATCTTTGTTCGTGAAGTATTTGCTCGGTTTTGGAGTTTGGTTGCTCGGTTTCTGTGGTCACTAGGGTGCTCAGTCTTTGAAGAATGCTCAGTAACTAAAGGCATCGGTTATTCATGGCGCTCGGCGATAACTATGTTGCCTGGTGATGCTTGGCATGGTCGGTTCACTGGCGTTCAGTTATTTCTCTGTTGCTCAGTGGTGCTTGGTGTTCTTGCAGAATGACTTGGTTATTTGGATGAGTTGGCTTGGCCGATTGATGCATTTAATTTGGGTCACGTTTCTCAAGTTATGGATTGACCATTGGACGTGTGGGGACCTAGATCTAGCATGTTGCATTCTTCTATGTGGATATGATGACCGTTTGGGCCATCTTGGATAATGTAATTTATTGTAAGGCTATTTTGTAACCTGGCTGATGTTTTGGCATTTAATAATTTTTCATAGGAGTTAATTGTTTCATCTAGCTGACTTGTGGTTGAGGATGAGTATTTATAGGATGGTTGGGTAATTATTTAGGGAAGGGGTATGAGGATCAGTATCACTAGAAGAAAAAGGGGAGTTGGTAGCTTGCGAGCTTAGGCACAGGAAGATTGCATGGAAGTTGTGAGTACAAGTTTAGATCTTTCCTGGGACCCTACCAATGTCCTGCCATGTCCCAGACCTGGACTAGCTGAGTGATGAAATTATGGAAAGACTTGGATCCTGCGAGATCTTGTAGACTATTACTTTCTTTGTAATTGGCTGTAATCGGGAAGGCCTTACAACCTGGCACATTGCATGTAATCAATAAATTTATGAATAAAGATTCCAGTTTTATATTAGATGTGGTGTTATTATTGTTGAATTCCACTATGTTGTGGTTTGGTTGCAAGGTTAGACAGTCCTTAATTGGATCATCCATCCTTGACTACATTAGGTGGTATCAGAGCGAGTTGATCTTGAATGTGTGGATAGATCTTAGTAGTTTACACCAAGATCTTGGATTGAAGATGCCTCCGAGGAGAGCACGTGAGATCTCAGAGGAGGAAGCTACTGGAGAATTTAGTCTTGATGATTTTAGAGCTTTGCAGAAACAAGTGCAAGAGGAATTAAGAAAGAAGAAGACTACACCGAAGGAAGGTAGTGATGATGAATCTAAGGAAGATCATTTTGAAGAAGTTGTCAAAGAAGTTAGAGATCCTGAAGAGAATAGAATCCTAAAAGCTATGTCTAAAATTGGGAAAAGACCTAAGATTGAAGTTTTTGTATTTGTTAGAAGCCTTAGGCTAGAAGAGCTAACTGATTGTATTAATGAAATGGATGAATACTTTGAGTATGAAGAAATAGAAGATCCTGATAGGGTTAGATTTGCAAAGACTAAACTGAAGGGTCATGCAAATATTTGGTGGAGGGAAGTTCAGTTGGAAAGAAGTAGGAGAGGAAAGGAAAAGATCACTAAATGGAACTGAATGGTTAACAAGCTGAAGAAGCAATTAATTCTGGTGGATTATGAATTGGACATGTTTAAGAAGATGCAAGCCTTGAAGCAAACTAACAAATCAGTGTAGGAGTATATCGAGGAGTTTTACAAAATCCCAATTAGGACTGGTCATTCTGAAGCTGATAAAGAGAAGATTGCTAGGTATGTCTATGGTTTGAGACCTGGTATTCAAGAAGAGTTACTTACTATTCGGATGATAACAATAGGATATGCTTATCAGATGGCATTGAAGATTGAAGAGAAGTTGAATAAGAAGTTTGAAGGAAGACAGAACAATAGGAACCGAGGTGGTAAGACTGGTGAAACAATTGCTGAAAGTAATGTGGTAGAGAATCCTAATAATACCGATGTGGGATCTGGCAGTAGTCAAGTCACTAAGAATTTCAATAATGGATAGAGAGGAAGGTGGAAGAATGAGTTCACCGGTACTTGTTATTAGTGTGGTGAAGCAGGTCATAGAAGTTTTCAATGTCCTAAGAAAAGAGTTGCACTGACTGCTGAAGAAGACATTGTGAATGTTGTAGAGAAGGGTGAATTTTTTATCACTAGGAGATTGGCTACATGTGTCTAGGAGCTAGTACAAAGGAGAATTTTTTTCAGAAGTAGATTTAAGTGCAAGGATGAGGAATGTAATGTCATAGTTGATGGTGGCAGTTCTAAGAACTTTGTTTAAGAAGAGATGGTTAGTAAGTTGAATTTGGAAAGAAAGAAACATCCTAATCCTTATTAGATTAGTTGGATACAAGATGTATCTAAGGTTAGGATTGAAGAACAATGCTTGGTTAATTTTCAGATTGGATCTTATCATGATGAGATATTGTGTGATATATTGCCTATGGATGCTTGTCATCTGTTGCTCGGTAGGCCTTGACAGTTTGATAGGAATGTTTTTTTTGATGGTCGTGCAAACACCTATGTGGTTAGGCATGAAGGATGTAGACATAAGTTGTTACCTTTATAGGAGATAGGGGCTAAGGGATGTGGAGTTATTAGGTGTTGTCCTTATGACAAACCTCAGGAGCAGAGGATTGATGAACCTATTCCTACAAAGCCTAGTTTGAAAGAGAAGGATAATGATATATCAGAAGAGTTTGTTGAGATTAAGAGGCAGATGGTCTTTTTGATAGAGATAGTACAATAGATGAAGACATTTGTGACACAGAGAGATGAGGATGATGCTGAGTTGAGTGAGGAGTCTGGAGAGGATGGTATTTGCCGAGGTACTATGGTGGTTGGTAGTAGAAGGAATGGTTAGAGTCGGTTGTTATCAGTCACAGATTGAAAAGATAAGAGAAGTGGGAAGCAAGAAAACTTGTTGCAGGGGACAGTGGATGAAGTGAAGACAACTTGGGATGAAGGACAAGAGGAGATATGGGTTAATAACAGATATGACATACCTATTCTGATTCCCTTAAGGCGTTCCTGATTTCCTTATGAGAAACTCTTCTTAACCTGGGGTGTCTGATGTAGGAGCATCCTAGGATTCTTGGCAATCCTGTATCAACCAAAAATATGTTTGTTTTGGAAGTCAAATTAGTAGTTTTGATCTTTGTTCGTGAAGTATTTGCTTGGTTTTGGAGTTTGGTTGCTTGGTTTTTGTGGTCACCGGGGTGCTTGGTCTTTGAAGAACGCTTGGTAATTGAAGGCATCAGTTATTCCTGGCACTCGATGATAACTACATTGCTCGGTGATGCTTGGTGTGGTCAGTTCACTAGCGCTTAGTTATTTCTCTGTTGCTTGGTGGCGCTTGGTGTTCTTGCAGACCGACTTGGTTATTTGGATGAGTTGGCTTGGTTGACTGATGCATTTAATTTGGGTCACGTTCCTCGAGTTATGGATTGACCGTTGGACATGTGGGGACCTAGATCTAGCGTGTTGCATTCTTTTATGTGGATCTGATGACCGTTTGGGCAGTCTTGGATAATGTAATTTATTGTAAGGCTATTTTGTAAGCCGACTAATGTTTTGGCATTTAATCATTGTTCATAGGAGTTAATTGTTTCATCTAGCCAACTTGTGGCTGAGGATGAGTATTTATAGGATGGTTGGGTAATTGTTTAGGCAAGGGGTATGAGGATCAGTATCAATAGAAGAAAAAAGGGGAGTTAGTAGCTTGCGAGCTTAGGCACATGAAGATTGCTTGGAAGTTGTGAGTACAAGTTTAGATCTTTCTTGGGACCCTACCAGTGTCTTGCCGCATTGCAAACCTAGGCTAGCTGAGTGGTGAAATTGTGGAAAGACTTGGATCCTGTAAGATCTTGTAGACTGTTACTTGCTTTGTAATTGGCCGTAACCGGGAAGGCCTTACAGCCCAGCACATTGCATGTAATCAGTGAATTTATGAATAAAGATTCTAGTTTTATATCAGATCTAGTGTTATTGTTGTTGAATTCCATTGTGTTGTGGTTTTGCTGCAAGGTCAGATAGTCCTTAATTGGATCCTCCATCCTTGACTGCATCAATCTCTCAAGATAACTCGTATGTGCCTGTCTCTCCCTCCATCCACCTTTTTACCTATCCTATTAGCTTGAAGAATGGTGCCTGTCCATTTCAACTTATCTTTAAGGAAGTCCCTTTCTAGAATGTCAGTCCTTTCTCTTTCTCCAAAATCTTTTAGCCCTTTGATGATGATATTTGTAGCTTTGCCCCATTTTTCATGTTCTTCTCTTATCTAAATTCTGATTTGTTGTTCAATGATGTCCTTTTGTTTATTTTCTAACCCATTTACCATTTGTGACCACGATTTGGCCACTTCTATCCTCTCCTTTAATTGAGTTTCTTTAACTTCTATGTATGCCAAGGCCGATTGAATTTCCTTCAAATGTGTGGTGTCCACCTCATTCCTAACTTCATGTCCTTTATTCCTTGTTACCTTCAGAAGTGTTATTTCTTGTTTTAGAGCCTCAAGCTCTTGCTATCCCATGTCCATCCTTGATTGCATGTTCAAAATTTGTTCTTTAAGACCTTTATTTTCTCATTCTATTTTGCTTGTGTATTCCATTGCTTCGAACACTTTGTTCTCCTCTTCCCAATTCCTTGCTTCTAGAGTTTACATCCTTTTTTTTAGGTCCATAAGTTGTTCCACATATAAATTTGATGACCATAAAAGTGGTGTTCTAGTTGGGTTGTAACAAACATTGTTGTCTTGTTTAGTTTCATTGATGTCCTCTTTGTTCGTTGCACCAAATTCTATGGGATTCAATTTCAGTTCAAGATTCATGCTGGTTTCATCATGTTTGGGTATCCCTTCTTTATTCTTAACATCATGTATTGTTTGCTTCTTCTTAGTCTGATATGTTTTGTCAGAAATTCTGTTAATCCTTGATAAAATCATAGCAAAAAGTTTTTTATTCATTTGTCTACATCTTAGGATACCTTTGTATTGTTTCACATTTACCAAAATAAATCCTTCACCTGTATTACGTGCTTGTTCGAGAAAATCTGTTATAGCGGATTCCCAAATCCCTATAATATTTTCCATTGAAGTTGAGAGTTGAGGCATGAGGTTTCCTCTTGTTCATTGGTTCCAACCTACCTGATTCATACGGTTAACCATTGGTCCTCCTGGTTGGCTTTGAAGAGCCCAATTGATCCCCACCCCATCCTTAGTGTTGGTATAAAATATTTTATTTTCGGTTGGCAAATGAGACCCCTTCCTGCTTGGTCCATGACAAACCATTGTGAGGTTACTATTTGATTTGTTAGGGCTAGGCCCTGTTGTGAGGTTTTCACACCATCACCCCATTCCAAATGGGGAACCCCTCTTTTGCTCACAGTCATTAGTTTCGACAAATTTTGGCATTGCATTGGGTAATTTTGAGCTTTAAAAGACTGAGAGGTAATGGAAATCAAATAGCTAGGTTATGATTTTAAAGTGGGAATGTTAAAAAATAAAGTCTGTTAGGGTCATGTTATAAAGGGTTCGACAGAAAATTCTAAGTGTATTTAAATTTTGGCTAGCCAGTTTATCCAAAATTCCATATAAAGGCATATTCCATGCATAAGGGCCTTAAAACCCTTATAAAATTGATTTTTTTACGTACAAAATGACCAAAGTCCTAACAAAAAATCAATTTTCTTTATAAAAATACATAAAATCCAGACTATACATGAATTTCTCTTCATATTTTGATCAAAATCCGGACTATACATGAATTTCCCTTCATATTTTGTTCAAAATCTAGACTTTGCATGAATTTCCCTTCATTAATTGGCTTTTTCTTGAAAAAATTCTAAGTGTTGGGGTTAAAATCCAAGCATACTATGAATTTCCACTACTTTGGATGAATTCTACTTGAAAATTTTCTAAGTCTGAAAAGTGTCTAGATAGGGGTCGATTTTCCCCTAAGACTGAGTGCACAAGCTAAATTTTTTCTAAGTCTGGAAAGAGTCCAAACAGGGTCATTTTTCCCCCAAGACTGAGTGTGTACACTGAAGAATTTTCTAGTCTGGAAATTGTCCAGACTGTGGTCAATTTTCCCTTGGACCGGATAGAGAAACTGAAAAATTGTCTAAGTGTTGGAATAGTCCAAGCTAGGGTCATTTTCCCCCTACATGGCAAGTATGGACTCCAATTTTTTCTAAGTGTCAGGATAGTCCAAGCATGGGTCATTTTTCCCTTGGAACCAAGCATGGAGTGCAAATTTTTTTCTAAGTGTCAAGAGTGTACGGACACGACACGATTTTCCCCTTTGTAGGTTTGAGATGTGAGAAAATTTTCTAAGTGTGAGATTTGTCCATGCTAGGGTCGAAATTCCCTCCAAAGCTAATAAGTTAAAAATTTTCTAAGTGTGAGATTTGTCCATGGTAGGGTTGAAATTCCCTCCAAAGCTAATAAGTTAAAATTTTTCAAAGTGTGAGATTTGTACATGCTAGGGTCAAATTTCCCCTTTATGGTGGCAAATCGAGTTTGAAATTTTCTAAGTATGAGGTGTGTTTGTCCTCACTCCAAGGTTAAGGTGTGCATGTGGGCAAGGAAATATGGCTGCAAGTCCATACAACTTGTGGACTTAGGTAGATTTTAATAGTCCAAGCATGGGCCGAATTTCTCTTTATCACAGATTTTTATTATTTAATTAAAATTAATGTTAAAATTAATAAAGTAAAATCTGGAAACTTCTAGAAAGGAGCATTACTTTTATCCCACATTGCATGTGTGGGGTGAATGCATAGCTAAGACTCCTTTATAAAGGCTGGCAGCTCCATGATAAAACCATTAAGAATTATAAGAGCTGGAGTTGGAGTGGCTAAAATTTGAAGCTAAGGAGCTGGAGTTGAAGTCAAACGAATTTACAAGGGCTGAGGATTTGGTAGAAGGAAAGAAGGCAGCCATTTTGATATAGCAGAGACTGAGATTAAAGCTTGAGGTAAGCGATGAGAATGTAAGTATGCAGATTTAAATCTGAAGGTGCCCTCCATAGAAAATTGATTTTGCCAAATCTCATGTTTTATCCAACCTTTCAAACCGTCCACTGTGATTGCAGATCTAATGGGAGCATATTCTGATGTTTTTAGAGACCCATCCATGGTTGATTATCAAGGTGTTGCAGGCCCAAAGTCTGAAAATTTCCAGACTAGGCGATTTCTTTAAAAATTCATGAAAAAGAGCTTGGGACCCAAAGCTTCCCAGATTTGTTTCAAGACCAGTCCCCATCATTTTGCTTGCATTTTGCATCTATCCCAAGGCTAAGACAAGATGATTTCAGGCCCAGAATCTACAGACTCCAAAACAGGTTCAAGTTTTTAGGAAATTCATAAAAAATAAGGTGTAAGTCAGAGCTGACCGGTATCGCTTGCTGAGTCTTCCCTTGCCCATTACCAAGCTTTTCAAACCATTTTCAGACATATGAAGGTTGTGGTAAGAAAGTTATATGCATAAGTCTAAGGACTGTCATGAAAATATTTTTTTTGTTTTACTAAGGTCTGGGTTTGCTATGGGTGACGATCTGATTTAGAATTTTGCAAACCTTGCGGGAGCATTGGTGATTTGTTTTAGGGCAAGTTTAAAGTTTGAAATATCATTTGTCTTCAGACTCCAAATTAAGGGCGATTTTTTAGGAAATTCATAAAAAAAATAACATGGAAGCCAAGGCTGTCTGGAATTGTTTGCTGAGTCTTCCCTTGCCAAATGCCAAGCTTTTCCAACCATTTTCAGACATTTGAAGGCTATGGTAAGAGAGCTGCATGCATAAATATGAAGACTCCCTCTGAAAGTTGATTTCTTTTTATGAAATTCTGAGTTGCACTTTGATGGCAAACTAATCAGAATTTATGGCAAACCTTTTGACACCATTTTGAGACTCATTTGAAGCCATTGAAGGCCCTAGAATTTGAGGTTTCAGACCCAGGTCTACAGACAACCTATAGCAAGGGTGATTTTTGAGAAATTCCTCATAATTTCTAAACTTTGCCAATTAAAAAGTTTGATAGTGTTGAGTCTTCGTTAGGTCCTTGAGCATCCAAAACACCAATTTTGTCACCCAAAGTTATTCGAAAGTGCAGATTGCAGGTGTGTCTTCAGACTTGACATTGGTGAGAAAATGTGATTTTAATGCTTAATGAATTCATGAGTGCAATTCATAACCCACATATGAATTTATGGACTTGGCGAGTAGTGAATTTTTACAAGTTATTGAGACCAATCGATGAATTATTTTCAGACATGTTCATGTTGTCCTCAGAAAATCAGATTTTAATAAAAAGTTAGTTCTCTCATTTTGGCTAAGTGTTGATTGGTTCTTTTCATCCTAGGATTCTTATCCAAATGCTCATGCTAGTTATTACCTTCATTGGATTGAATTACTCTGTTAGGATGTGGAATTCATTAACTAATTCAAGGATTGTGAAGTCTGAAATTTATTATTTTGTTTAAGTCCTTTAAAACCATACTGACTTCGAGCTTTGTACTAGGAAACTTGTTTGAATCAAAGGCAAGGATTGTTACATGGAAGTGAACAAAAGAGGCTGGAAGACAGGTTCAAGCTCAGAAACAAGGATAGCAATGAAAGAAGACTAACTTAAACAGTCAAGATCAAAGGAAGACATCACTTCAAGATCGTGCATTTCAAAGATGGGACAAAGGAAAGAAAATTCAAGGATCTAGATGATAGAATTATCTCAAGATCAAGCCTTCATAAAGCAAGTACACCAAAGAATGTTCAAGGATGATTCTAACACCAAAGTTAGCATTGGAACATGGACAAGGACATAAGGACAAGTTTGAGGTCGAGAGCAAGGAAGAATTCAAGGACAAGATTCCCATTAGGGGAATGATCCTAATGATGATTGAGTCGTCCAAGGAAATGAATTGAGGAAGATTTAATATGCCAAGGAAGATGTTCATGTGTTCAAGGGGTATCCACAAGGATCAAGTTTGAAGGACGAAGAAGAATTCCAAAAAATGAAGGTGGAAATACCAAGGGTTCAAACATTACAAAGTCCAACCATCCAAGAGAAAGATGTCGAAGAATGATGAGGAATTCTTAAGGATAGGGAAATGAAATTAAGATAAAGATTGCAAGAAGCCTTCCTACTATTGACATGAAAGAACTTAGTGAAATTTTACTAAAGTTCATTAGTTTTGCTAAAAGGAAGAAAGAGAAAAGAGGCATGCATGTTCATAATGATGAGTTGTATGATGACTTGGTGGCTTCCTTGCTTCCTATTGGTCCTCAAGCCTTTGAATTTTCTCATTGGCTCTTTTGGTGGTGCCTCTTTCTCATTGGCTACTTTGGGTTGCCCTAATTAAGGTTTTTAATAGATTAATCTAGGCCCTTGATTTCAGATTTTTGCCTCTTAATCTTGGTCATTCATTGTACTTGGGGCTCCTATATAAACCCCACCTCTCTCATTTGTAAATCAGGACTTGTTGGAGAGTTGTTGCTAATATAATGCCAAATTTGCTCTACTTTTCATTGTTGTGTCTTGCATGGTGAATTGTTGTAATCAAGTTTGCATTATTGCATGGTGATCCATATTTCCTCGCTTAGATTAGGATTTCATTTCATGTTGTTTAGAAGTAGTTAGTTGGATGAAAGTAATTGTGGATGTTTACTTGATTGACTCGACAAATCCGGACCACTAGCCTCTTGTTGATGGTAGGAGTGCCTTGTGTGGTAAGTCGATGATTGAAAGCACTTAACTTCAATTGGTATTGAATCTTTAGTTTGCATCCATTTGATGAGATTGAAGATGAGATATTGATTTGAAAACCATTCGAGTGTTCCTTAGAAGTTTGCACTAGATGGGTGGAGTCGCTGGCGAGATTGCATCTAGTAGAGTCCAAGTCCATCCACGATTCCTTGCATTCATAGTAAGAAATAGAAGTAGTAATAGAAGTTAAGTTTAAGTTTAAGTTGAGAAGTTGAATGTTGGAAAATCAAAGTATATTTTCATTGCACATTGTAAGACTAAATCATTAGAAGTGCAAGTAGTTGACAACTCTTGAATGAGCTGGCGTAAGTCTCCTTAAGTGATAACCAACAATCACGTCATTTCAATTGAGCGAGTATCCACAGTAAAAGAACCTTGAAGTCACCTTGTGATCTTACTTTGCAGGCTTAGCATAAGAAGTGACCTTATATCAAGAAAGAGTTGTATATTTAGTATTTCACTTCGAAACATTGAGTGTTTGATTCTGCATGTTATAGTGGAATAAAACTCACATCAACATGCCCCATAGTGAATGGTTTCAGTTTTCAGTTTTCCAATATTGCCCTCTTTGAGTGCTGTGAAAAAGTGTGAAAGAAAGTAGAAAAATAGGAAACAGTAAAAACAATAAACAAACTGGACACACCTCTCCATAGGTTGGTCTCAATAGATGTATGCCTCAATTCTGGGCCAGATAAAAAAATGTCAATGCCTCTAGCTCCACTGCCCTGGTCCCACACTACCGTTTGATGCTCTGACTCTGGTCCCCCACTATTTTGGATGCTACCATGGTTGCAGGTCTCGGTTATCACTTCTCCCGGTCCTTTCGTGTCTCTGGTCCCACAGACCTCCTGGTCCTACAGGTCTCTTTCCTGCCGTGAGCGTTTTTCCTGTCGTGAACGTCTTTCCTGGTCCCGCAGGTCTCTTTCCTGCCGTGAGCGCCTTTCCTGCTGTGAGCGCCTTCCTATCATGAGCGTCTTTCCTGTCGTGAGTGCCTTCCTGTTGAGAACTATTGTGCTTAGAAAATGTCTAGGTTTTGTCCCTTAAAGAATCAAACTGCACGACAGAAAATGACAGTCATATTGATAGATAATATGAGCTTTTCAATCTCATAAAAGGAAACTCCTTCAGGGGCCGTTTGGTTGCACCCCAAAACTGGGTTATGCCGCCCATAACCCGGTTATGGGAGCAATTCCCTATTTGGCGACCCTTTTAACAGATGCGAATATGGATTTGCATAACCCCATTTCGCCAAAAACGTGGAGTTTGGAATTCCGCCTCAGGAGGTGGAATGACTTTCGTTTCCATGGTTTTGGGTCCAAATTAAACCCATTTGATTTGCCCGTCGGGTCCACCAGGGTTCTTGTGCGTAATTGTTACAGGGACTGCGCAGGGAAGAAGCAATCCACACCAACACATAGACATTTTGTATAAGCAATATGATTCCTGTCTAAAGTCTATATTGGGTATATACGCGAACACAACCAGTTTTTGTTTTACGAAATAGCAGCAAGAGATCTCTAAAATTTTTGCGGGAATGGGCGGTAGAATTTTGCACAAGTTCTTTTGCATGTTGTAAACCGTTACTCTCCTGCAATCGTCGCTGTCGTAAATGACCATACAAATCTGTTGTTTGGAAATCTTGTCCTGTGGCTGTGTTCGTAGATTATGGGATTCGAACCTGGACCGATTTAGATAAACATAATATGGTTTTCAAATTTCATGCCAAACAAAGATTTTATGCATAACTAGGGTTATGCATAACCAGGATTTTATGCATAACCAGAGTTATGCATATTCCCCAACCAAACGGGCCCTTTTGCACGACCAGGGTTATGCATAACCAGGATTTTATGCATAACCAGAGTTATGCATATTCCCCAACCAAACGGGCCCTCAGCGTAAATATTACATATATCTATTATAAAAATATTTCTAATTTTTGTTTGGATAGTAGAGAAATCTCCCCGGAATGACTTGATTTGATGCAACAGGCATCGGATTTGACTTAACTCGTCCAGGTACTGATGGCAGGGAATTACGAGACCCGAGGGGAAAGTTGGATGACTTTCTGGACAGCTTCCTCAACCATCGCAATTTCACAATTCTATTATCTCTTGACATTTTGCCGTGATGTTGACAGAGAGGATTACGATCGCACTCACTTTACTGAATTTGAATCAGTTGCCTATACAACCCTTGCCAGTACTTCATCAGGTCGGAGAAATACACCCCTGGATTCAAGGCGCTCAAACAGGTGCGGTTCAAATCTTTCCCCTCTAAACCTTACTAATGTATGTTCGTTTGTGAATTTGATTGTGTGTGTTTTTTAGCATTAATATTTCGGATAACATTCTACGATCCATCATAGGAAGAGAGAAAGAGAGAGTGCAAAAATTGTAAAAGTTCAATTCTTGCACTCTCTTCTGATGATAGATCACGGAGTGTGATCTGAAACGTTGATGCTAAAAAAAACACACAATCAAATCCAGAAACGCACATACATTTAGAAATGGATTGTGAAAGTCTGATATTCTTAATATACTATTGGAAACCCTACTGGACGCTGTGAAATTGAATTATGCGGTCTTTTTCCCCTTGCAGGTTGCAGATCTCAGAGAAATGCCGCCTGGCAGCTTTGGAGGAAATAATCTGAACCAGGTATGGAATCCCTTCCACTACAGCGTCGAATTCTGTTGTGTTACTGTCTTCAATATCAAGCGTATTTTGTCAAAATATATTGTACATCTTTACAGACCAGACAGTGTGACTGTATGACACCAGAATATATAATCTATAAACCCTAATTACAGATTGAAGTGTAAATTGAAGTAAAGTCTGCCCTGGATAAAATTCCAATCCTTGTCTACTAATTACAATACTTGCCTTCATAGTTTGGGCGACTGCCCTAGGGAATTGCTTTGGCATTCTAATAACTTAATAACAGCCCTGTCATGACAGTGATCAATTGGTTTATGGTTGACGGTCCATGGTTATGACCATGGTTGAAAATCTCGGCGGTATATCGCGCGTATCGCGATATATCGCTCAGTTTTTTTGCCAAGCGATTTAATCGCGATTTATATCGGCAACGATATTTTGTATGAATCGCGGCGTTTAGTACAGTTAAAATCGCCAAAAACGCGGCGATATTAGAAAAAACCTCGGCGACCAAGTCAAAGGGAAGACCGAGCAAATATTTGTTGCAGACGCGGGTTTCGATGGGTAAGTTTGTACCCTGAGAAGAAACCCGCGTCTGCAACATTTTCGTGGACAAATGAAATGTATTTGCGTCGGATATATTAATCGCTGCAAGCCTGCAAACATTCATGATGATTTTTTCATGGTTTTTTATTGAAATGTATTTGCGTCGGAAGGACTATATGCTTTACCAGCATGTTGAGCTGAATCAGGCGCAAATTTAAACAAAATAATTCTTCACGGACTATATGCTCGCCACTCCTTTCATATTTAATATTTCGACTTTACATGTTTTGCTTTTATTTTAATTTTTTTTTTTTTTTCTAATTAACTTTATATCTTCATATTTTATGTTTTAAACTATGCACATTTGTTATTTACTTCTGTTTTTTATTTAATAGAATAGAATTTAATATTTTAAAATGTATAAACTTGTTTTATAATAATAATATATTTATAATTTAAAATTTAAATATTTATTATTTACATATTAATAATAATTAAATAAATTTTTATATTATATCATTATATATTTTTTAAAAAGTTATTCTAATGTATTTATATTTAATATAATATTGTTATAAATTTTTATAAATTTATAACATATATTTTTTAAAAATCAAATTTATAAAAGCAAATTTAATCACGAATTTTTTCCCGAACTTTTTCTCTTGATCGAATTTCATCCTGATTTTATTTCGTCAAACACGAACTTGAACCTTGTGACATGCAACTAGCACATTTCTCAACTTTGATCGCTGCTTATATTATTTTTGTCAAGTGGTCTGAAGTTACATGTTGTGCGGCTTTAGAAGGATTAATTTAAAATTCTTTTATTTTATTTTTAATATTACAATAAAATAAATTAAACTATTCTATTTTAAAGAATTCAATTTAAATTTCAAAAAACTTATGCAAAATTTAAGGACTTCAAAGTATTTAAATTAAACTTAACAAATATATTATATATAATATAATATTGTTCAATTTTAATAACTAGCATATTTAAATATATCAATTGAAATTTTTTTATTTGGATTAAATAACAATGAATATTATTGTGACTTTAAATTAATACATATTACATACAAACTTTATTATGAATAAATACTATAAAATTTTTGAGCCGGCTGAGTTATTGCCGAGTCCGAGTTTTTCAACCTTGGTTATGACAGTTAATTGCATAGCCATGGAGGTGGTTTCTCATGTGGCTAAGAAATTTTGCAATATGGTAAAGACTTATGATGTCGAGAAAAAATTACAGTATTATGAAATGCTTGCCAAGGGCGCCCAATAAAGATGATTTGAAACCCTTTTTAAATATGAAAATAAAATGCACACATTCATCATTTGCATAACGACAAATTAACCCCTATAACAAATTTAAACTAGCCAAACACAAACATCGCCCACCCTAGAAGATAGTGGTGACAAGGCTACCACAAATACTATAATGAGGATTGAAGATGATGACAATTCTATTTGAAAACAAAGGTTATGCATTGCTTGAAGGTCATTGCCTTTCTGTCATTGCACATTTTTCATCCATGTCTAGCAGGGTAGCTGCAACAACATCTGACAAAATCCCTCTCTCCTCTATGTTTTAGTGGATGACAATACCCTGTTCCAAAGATTACAGTTTGGTTGTACACCTACCAATTGGTCCATCTCCATTCACTATTCTGGGTACAAAATTATGCCCATTTAGTTGTTTCGAACCATAAGAGTTTCTGGGTGTAGAAGTTAAATATACCCTTTAAATTATAAGATATTATTGTGATTGAGGAAGGGAACAATCAACAAGATTTACAAGCATGACTGCACTTCAGGGAATTTGCGCACCTAGGAGATAGAGAAGAATGATATGACAGGAAGAATAACACTCATTCAATACACAAACATCACAATAGCTGTTATCTTTTTAAGGACCCCAAAGTCATTCTGTACTCTAACAAAAACATATTTTTTGACAAAGTAGGTGACATGTATGCCAAGAATATAACAAAACAGTGTAAGTCATTTATCAACAACCTTGTTATTCTGAATCTAACTTGGCTGTTTGTCAAGCTCAAGCTACCTGGTTGTCAAGCTCAAGCTACCCAAATAAGCTGATATGCTGGATTAATGTATGATAGATACTATAAACACAGTACAGAAAGAAGAAGGTTTATTATTTTAGATAAAAGCAATTGTTATCCATGATCATTATATTTAACACTTATGAAATGTATTGAATGAAAAATCGAGCAAGGAAGAAGGTTTGTTGTTTCAGAGAAAAAGTTACACTGTATTAAAGTCCTATAAAATGTATTGAATGAGTTGAGGCACATGTGATTGTTTCCATATTCATATTCATCCAAATCCATGGTATTGGTATTGCAGTTGAGTGATGACCCAATATCAGACCTTGAACCCAACCATTGATAAGGAAGAAAGAGTTTTGAATTCTGATTTGTCAAGTAGGTTTCAGACTGCAAAGGAAATGACAGAGGACGGTGACTATTTGAGTACATCCCAGAGCAATCCTGATAGAGATCAGAGTAGGAGAGAACATATTCTGGCATATTAGGAGTAGAGGATATTGGGTGTGCAGAGAGAGTTGTGATACCCATCTCTTCACCTATAATACTCATCAATGGGAAGTAGGTCAAGTTGGAACTGTTTTTGGGTGAGGAATTTGGTGGTTCATCTATCATGAAAGCCTATAAGTTGTCCATAGCAGTACAATTTTCTGTGTAACCATATATTCACCCCATTTCAAACAAAATCTTACAACAGAAGGAAATTATCCAATGGTCATATAGGTTTCCCTGTTGAAATTTTGGTCTAGCAGTTTGATGAACAAATCAGGGAAAAAATAACCTAGGTTCAAAATCATATGTAATGAAATTTCACACTTGGGCTTAAATCTACCAAGTTGATTAGGATGAACAAAACAAGTGATCCAGTTATAGTGTAAAGAGGTAAGTTTTCAATTGAATAATCTTGGGTTTAAAGAGGGATGCTGCCTAAGCCTTGAAATAAAATCTCAACTGTTTAAGCTTTCTATCACCCCGTAATATACAGGCAGAGCAAAGTCATACAGGTTTAGAAAAGAGCCTAAGAATGTAATTCTTAAGCACCTAAAAGTTAGAATGATTTAACAGATTAGATTAACATACATATGTGGTGGTAAATCAATTATCAAACATAAGGGGATAAAAACTGAAATTCTCATTATCAGAGCTAAGAACAAAAAAAAAGAAAGTAATTTTTTCATTTTGGGAGCTTACATATCAGATGTTGTAATCTATAATTGCATTTTGAATCAATTCAATCATCAAGACTCCTTCTCACTAAGGCTCCTTTCCAAAAAGCAGAGGATATCCTTCCTTGCAAGTCCATGACATGCTGCCAGACCAGAGCCATTCAACCCATCAATCTTCAACCTCACTTCCTCCATATCTGGATCCTTTTGCACTTCCAGTCTAGTTCTCTGCTTGGACACCTCAGAACTTATTTCTTCTACATAAATAAATTCACTTGGGTGGGGCTTTTTCCTCTTCTTGCCAATCCCTTCTCCTTAACAGTTTTGGAATGCCCGTACATAATGCAGTTCCCCATTCTTCCAAACATCCTCTAACAAAACCCTATAGTTTTCCACAAGCTTAAATATACTCATGTCATGTATCATAGCTTCTTTCAAAAACACCCACCTTAACATAGGCCGGGCAATCTATCCAATCGAGTAGCTGCAGGGCACGTAGCTCCTAATGTCCGTTAGAGCCAGATAGAATATGTAATGTCCCCTTTTGGATTTATCCTAGTTTAAGCCTGTTGTATCTGTGTTTTAGCCTTTGTGCAATAATTCCTCTCGGGGTGTTTATTCCCTCTTCCTGGGAAATGTTCAGTGACTATCGCCCTTTGTATCTGCCACTCCAATGATTTTCCTTTCTTGTCATATCTGCTGAGTTTTCAGATATATTCTCTTCGATGATACTGCAGTTTATCAGATGGTTGTAATATAATTGCCTTTTGTGCTCTTCGATGCTGCTGTTGTTTTATCAGATTGCTATAATATACTTGTTATTTGTACTTCCTTTTTTTCTTCCTTCTTATCCATGTCCCTTGTCTTCATTCTTAGCGGAGCATTATATCCTTCAAACTTTCTTAAGAGGTGCAACCTTCTTTATGTCCCATGGCTATCAACTAATCACATTTCTTGGATATAATATCTTTTAACTACTACTAAGGATTGTTTAACAATCATATTATTAATCATTGTCTTTAAGATATAATCGCTATTTCTAATAAAAGGAATCATCGTCCTTGAAATATATGCGATGTCCTTTATATTTATTGATATTTAACTGGTGCGATTGCTATTACAAGTTTGGGATTATTCAGTATTCTTTTCTGTATGTGGGTTGTGACACCTCTTGCAGAGGTCCTTGACAATCATATATTATTTCAATCATAGTTGGAAAAATCGGACTCGGCAAAAACTTGCCAAGGCCTAAAAAAAAATCGCGAAAAACTCTACTAGTTTTTGGAAAAACTTGGCAAAAAACTCGGAACTGAAAAAACTGCTTAAATTTAATTAGAAATGCTTTTTTTGTGCAAAATTCAATGAGAAAGTGCATCCAATGAGTCAATTAATGAGAACACTAAAGAAATAAGCTGAGTCTAAATATATTTAAATGCAAAGTGGGTACAAAATCACATTCTCATGAGGAATCCTGATGGCTTGAAGCAAAATAGTAACCAGTTTCTGTAAAACTATAAGTAAATACATCATTACAGATTCAAAATTACATCTTCCTCTTCCCAGCTCTAGTAAAAACTAAGGGAGAGGTACAACTAGAGGGTCTAGTCCTGGAAGCTTGCATTGGGCATGACTATGTTGTTATATGGAGCCTAATCAGACTCGGAGGTTAATGTTTTTGCGCTTCTATAGATGCGGTTTCCCCCCAGATTTTTTCACTGGGGGTTTGGGGGCAGTGCCCCCAAGATGGGGTCAAGGGGCAACGCCCCTTGCAGGGGTTGCCTTTAGTTGACTAGCCCCTTTATAATTGTACAAAGGTGTTGGGAGTTATTTTTTGCCCTCTCAGCATAAAAATGTGTTTGGATTAAGGTGTCTCAACTTGTGAGTCCAAACATTTTAATTTTATTATTTATTTATTTTTCCACCCACTTTGGAAGTCCTAATTCTAAGGAGCGTTTATGTGTCAAATATTCTCTAGAATTCTTTGCTGCTCAATTTACTCTTGATGAGCATTGGCTCAAGACATTATATTGTAACTATTGTTGTTGCTAATAATACATTTGAGTTTGGCTTTTGGAGGGTGGGTTTTTTCCCGAAAGGGTTTTCCCACGTGTATCTGGTGTTATGTCTTTATTTGCTTAAATCTGATTTTCTATATGTGTTTATCTAGTTTGCAATAGCTTGAGGGTTTGTAAGAAATTTTTTGCGTAATCTTTTTTGTTAGATTTAGCATTTGGAAGCGTTATTCCGCACTTGGCTTCCTTACAATTGGTATCAGAGTCTGGCCAACTTTGTTATTGTTGTTGGGTAGAAGGGTTTTTTGTGCTGATCTAGTTTTAGTGGGAGTTTTGCAAAGGAATATTTCAAAACCTTGTTGTAGGTTAGATATGGCAAGCACATCCAACAGAGTAGAGATGGATAAATTTAACTACAGCAATTTTGAGTTGTGGAAACTCAAAATGGAGGACATGCTTGTAGATAGAGATCTATGGGTTGCGGTTTCTTCAACAAAACCCAAATCTACACCGCAAGATGAGTGGGACAAAATGGATCGGAAAGCCAAGGGTTCGATAAGACTTCGTTTGGCTGATTTAATGCTTTTGAATGTCCACGAAGAGAAGACTGCAGCTGAACTTTGAAAGAAGCTTGGTGATATTTATCAAGGGAAATCCTTGGTAAATAAGTTATTCTTGAGAAAGAAGTTGTATTCTTTGAGGATGGAGGAAGGAGGATCTGTTGCTGATCACTTGAATGCATATAATATGCTAGTTGCTCAGTTGAATTCCGTTGGTGACAAAATTGATGATCAAGATAAATGTACGCTTCTATTATGTTCTTTGCCAGACTCGTGGGATCACCTTGTTATGGCCATTGGAAGCACAACAACCACTTTCAAATTGGAGGGTGTGGTTGGTTTGCTATTATCTGAAGAAATGCGAAGAAAATCTTGCGAGATGGCTAATGAGGCCCTAGTTTCTCATGGTAGAACAATGGAGAAAGGCAAGAAGAAGGACAAGAAGGGTAAATCCAAGTCTTTGGGGAGATCTAAATCTCCTAGTAAAAAGTCCAAGGCAAAATGTTGGAATTGTGGAAAACCTGGTCATCTATGGAAAGAGTGCAAGGAGGAGAAGAAAAAGAAAGGTAAAATGGATTTCTCTGATTCTGACTGTGAAAAATCCTCTCATGTTGATATAGATGCTTTTGTCGCAGCCTTGGCAACACATGCATCAAAAGATGTGTGGTTGATAGATTCAGGTGCTTCTTTCCACATGACATCTCACAGAGATTGGTTTTCTAAGTATGAAGAGTTTGATGGTGGGAAGGTGTATCTGGGTGATAACTCTCACTTGAATGTTGTTGGCCATGGAAGAGTCAAGATTAGATTCCCTGATGGTAGAGTGAAGGGGATTGATGGTGTACTGCATATCCCTGGTTTGGCACGAAACCTACTTTCAGTCAGCAAGCTTGGTGATTTGGGTGTGCTGGTTGTTTTCTCAAGTGGTGGATGCAAGATGACAAGAGGCTCTATGGTGCTTGCTAAGGGTGTTCAAATTGGCACCTTGTATAGGCTGGATGCATGCACGGTTCAGTGCAATAGTGCTTTTGTGAAGTCCAAGAAAAGGGCTTTGGATTCTTCATCCTCACCATCAAATCAAGCAAAGAAGAAGACTGTTGCTTCTACATCTAATGGTCATTCTTTTTGGGTACCTAAGGGAGAAAATTCTTTGGAGATGAAGCTCCCAACTGAGAAGACATTGCTTTGGCACCAAAGACTTGGTTGCATTGGTGAGAAGGGTCTTAGAGCCCTAAAGAATAAGACCCTTGTCGAAGGCCTTGATGATTGTAACTTGGAGTTCGACTTCTGTGAACATTGTGTTTATGGTAAACAAAACCATGTTTCTTTTTATTCTAGTTCTCATAAGTCTTCTGGGGTTTTGGATTATATTCATTTAGATGTGTTTGGTCTAGTTAATGTTCCTTCGATATCTAGATCTGTGTACTTTGTTTCATTCATAGATGACTATAGTAGGACATTTGTGTATTCCCTCAGAAGTAAATGTGAAGTTTTTAGTCGG
This sequence comes from Chamaecyparis obtusa, assembly GCA_027943335.1. Lineage (NCBI taxonomy): Eukaryota > Viridiplantae > Streptophyta > Pinopsida > Cupressales > Cupressaceae > Chamaecyparis > Chamaecyparis obtusa. The sequence continues at coordinate 237,318 of BSBK01000225.1, read as the reverse complement.
TTTAAGGAATTTAAATCCTTGGTTGAAATCAGACTGATAGAAAAATTAAGTGTTTGAGGACTGACAATGGCGGTGAGTTTTGTTCAGCAAAATTTGACAGGTTCTGCAAGGATCATGGAATTGCAAGACATAAGACAACTCCATACACTCCACAACAATATAGAGTTGTAGAGAGGATGAACAGAATGTTGATGGAGAGGGCTAGGAGTATGCTAAGTAGTGTTGGGCTTGATCAAAAGTTCTGGGCTGAAGCTGTAGCCACTACATGTTATTTAGTTAATAGATCCCCTACTTCAACACTTGTTGAAAAGACACCCATGGAGGCGTGGTCTGGCAAGAAGCCCTCATTAAGACATCTCAGAGTCTTTGGTTGTGAGGCATATGCTCATGTGCCAAGTGAGAAAAGATCAAAATTGGAGAACAAAGCTGATAAATGTATCTACATTGGCTATGGTGTTGGCGTGAAAGGCTACAAGCTTTGGGATCTAGTTGTAGAGAAGGTGCTTTATTGTAGAAGTGTGATATTTTGTGAGTTGAAACCTTCCACAATTGATTTGCAACCAGAGAAGGAAGATAAATAGAAAAAGGAGGTAGTTCAGATACCATCTACTCCTATAAGAAATGAACTATGAGCTCCTGTTGGACCTGATGATGAGGAGAGCTCAAGCAGCTCTAAAAATTCTGAAGAAGAGCAGGAACCTCAACCTCAACCATTGAGGAGGTCTACTTGTGAAAGACAACGACTTGATAGATATGGTTATTCACTTGAAAGGTTTGGATATTCTTTGTTGGATTCCAGCTGTATATTTGCTTTGATTGCTAACACTGACGAGCCTAGGACTGTTAGAGAGGCTATGGGTATGCATGATGCAGATTCCTAGATGGAAGCCATGAATGAAGAGATGGCATCATTGAAGAAGAATGCTACATGGGATTTGGTACCTTTGCTCGAAGGACGGAAACTTGTTGGATGTAAATGGGTGTTCAAAAAGAAATTGGTTGTAGATGACAGTGTTGAGAAGTATAAGGCACGGTTGGTCGTAAAGGGGTATTCACAGGTGGAGGGAATTGATTATGGTGAAATATTCTCTCCTGTAGCTAAGATGACATCCATTCAACTCTTGTTATCACTTGTAGCAACTTATGGCTTTGAAGTTGAGCAAATGGATGTGAAGACAACATTCCTTCATGGTGATTTGGAGGAGGAAATTTATATGTCACAACCAGAGCATTTTGTTGAAAAAGGTAAAAAAAACCGTGTTTGTAAGTTGAAGAAATCTCTGTATGGTTTGAAACAGTCTCCTAGAATGTGGTATCAAAAGTTTGACACCTATGTGTTGTCTTTGGGATTTTTGAGATCTAAATCTGACCATTGTGTATATTATAAATCTGAAAATGGTCACATTCTTATCATAGTCCCGTATGTGGATGATATGTTGTTTATTGGGAATGGTAAAAGAATGATTTCAGATTTGAAGTCTCAGTTAGCAGCATAGTTTGAAATGAAAGATCTAAGTGCAACTAGATATATTCTTAGGATTGAGATCATTAGAGATAGAGCTAGCAGAAAGCTTTGGATGAGCCAGAGTAAGTATGTTAACTCTGTGTTGGAGAAATTCAGTATGACAACTTGCAGGCAGTTAGTTGTTCCAGTGTTACAAGGGACGAAGTTTTCTATGGAGGATTGTCCAAAATCTCCTACTGAGATGGAGGACATGTCTAAAGTACCTTATGCGAGTGTTGTTGGTAGCTTAATGTATGCTATGGTCTGTACAAGGCCAGACATAGCCCAAGCAGTGGGAGTCCTTAGTCGGTATATGGCTAATCTTGGAAGGGTGCATTGGGATGCCATTAAGAGAGTGTTCAGGTATTTGAGGGGTACATCTGATTATTCCTTATGTTTTCATGGTAATCCTATCGGATCTTGATAATCATTTTGCATTCGTGGATATGTGGATTCTGATTGGGCAAGTGACATTGACAGAAGAAGATCCACCAGTGGATATGTTTTCACGATGTTTGGTGGTGCAATTAGTTGGACGAGTAAGAGACAGGCTGTAGCTGCCTTGTCCACTACGGAAGCAGAGTATATGGCAGCTACTCATGCTTCTAAAGAGGCCATTTAGCTTAAGAGATTCTGTTCTGATATTGGTTTTGATGCAGGACAAATGATGCAGAGCATCATGAAAAACATCCAACTTCCAAGGATCATACTGATCCAATCAGCATTTCAACATGTTCATCATCAATTTTCAACACACTAGAGGCATAATCAAACAATCAATCTTCTTTACCAAGTCAACATAACTATCACCGAATCACCATTTGAATCACAAACCATTACCTTCCACATACTGATCACATAAGGAAACTTGCTGCTCACACCATACTGTCTGCACACAAGCATTAGTTACAATGATAATCCATAAACAATACCAATCAATTCATGTCCTGATTAAAGATGCCCTGTCTACATTCCATACAACATCATCCAATCCATAATCTATTCCATATACTGATCACAAACATTAATCTTTAATGACAAATGAAATCACAAAACTGTCATACTGCCTTTTTCTAGATCAGCATTCTGTTGATAATAACTTTCACACGAGACATTATTATGCCAATCGCTCCGGCAATTTTGTAGACAACTAGGATAACAATAACATATCCAAAACTAATGAAGATCCAATGGTTGAATCAAAAGTTATACCCTCTGCACAGAGACCATGTTTGACTGTCATAAACAGAGAAAAGAATGCAAGAACAGTCTGCCTAGAGCATCAAATAACTCAACCAAAACAAATCCAATTCATATGAGACCAAAACCATTTGAAATCCTCTTGAATATACTTTCCAAATCACTAAGATTTAAATTTTTCCCATGGTTAAAACGTGAAACATGAACAAACCCTTGCTGGTCACTCTGTTATTGAGGGTTTTAAACCAGTTTTAAGAAAGCTCACTCTTTCCTTCTCCAAAACACATGGAAAATGCTCCCAATTGATTTAGAAGAAAGATAAAACATTATACTATATAACCAAATTGATTTTGGATGTTGAACAATCCGTATGCCAACACAAATATAGCATACAACAAAGAAAAGATGTCTGCAATCAGATTAACTGTCAACAATTCTTAATTAAAAAGACTTCAAACGTTCATTCATTTACCGATTTGGATATAATACAAGCTGTATGATGGAGACTACTCTCCTCTCCAACCTTCATACCACCTCCCTGTAAACCATTTGCAAACTGAAACAAGTTATGGACACTTGATTGTTCATCTTCCTGCAAGAACATGATGATAGTTAGAGGTGTATTAGATTTACCTCTTCCAAACCTCCTCCAACTTGTCTCTTTCTCAATCACGACCAATACATGATATTTAAAGCCTTTCCAAGTTCTCCAACTGTTTAACTACCCCCCCATGATCGTTCATCTTCACTTTTACAACATTTTGTGCAACTTTGCAAAATGTTGCATTTTGCATTTTTGCAACTTTTTGACTTTTTCTTTACATTTTAATACAAATGACTTTAAAACTTTGTATGAACCCTCCTAACATATCAAAATGAACTATATATGACCTTGTACAACATTTTCACCCTTCCATGGGCTTATTTGCGTGATTTGATGTAATGTCCCCTGTTAGTTTGTAACCTCGGGACTCTCTAGTTTACTTATCATGCTTGTAATTCATATAGATCTATTTAGTATTTCAACTTAATTAATTCAAATGATAATTTAAATAGAATTTATATTTCCTTTCATGACAATATTGATGATCACATATCCAACTTATTACACTGTTGAATTGTATAGGAAGACTTTAGGATGTCACTGAGGCGCTTAGAGACCATTCCCAATAGGCTCCCTCAAGGTTTACAGGTCCAAGCCCAAACTATTGGGACGCTGACCCCCACCCTATTTTGGGACAGAAGCTATTGGTGGGATTTACACAAGCTCTCCTTGAAGACATCCTTATATTCCTTCCTTCCAGTCCAACAGGTAACAAATCAGAGTATATATAACATAACTTATATATGTATATTTGATTACACTGTTATTAATATATATATAATAATATATATGTATCTATATATTTGTACATATATATTAGATCATAAATAACATTCCTTATTCATAATATATTCACTATAATAATAATATTAATAATATGTAATTCAGAATTGATTCTTAGATAATCTACAGTATTTCCATATACTGTCACATGATACTTACCAGTCTTTGTTTTATATATATATATATTCTGCAAATCAATAGTGATGCATGGGCTTCAGCATTCCACTAGCTGTCATACAATGCTTACCAGCATTGCAAATGGTTTATTTATTTCCCTGTCTCTTATATATTTTATTATTTCCTCCTCTTCTTATATATATAATTTCCTAGTCACACATCTTTATATACTGACCACATATATATATTAGCCATTAATAATATTCTGATAATAATATATCAAATTAATTCACTTCTGCTAGCAGTACATATGATCCCTTCCTTGTGAAGAGTGTATATCTGTTTATAATCATTCTTCTAGATTCATATCATCCGCTGCAATAAGGGATCTGTATCCTGTAGATTGCCAGCATTCCAATAAATATTACATTAAATATATTCTTCTTCCTTTTCTTCTGTTTCTCTGTTGTTAAGGTGAATACCCGATATTATATATATAAAACTACCTCTCTCTTTGACGTCCAGTGCTCTCTTCTCAGAAATACTCAATATCTGAAGTTCATTCTTCTTTATTCCATAATCCCCTCCTGCCCCTTCTCGAATGATTTGGGACTGCCTTTATGTACGTTACAATGAGAACAATCAGCCATGTTGGAAAAGCTATAACTCATGTCTCTTCAATACTCGTAACCCTTAGACTGTAATCAGTAATTAACTTATATTGCAGACTCAACCGAAAACTTTGGATTGTTAATTTTTTAATCTAATTGTTTGCTGGATACCCGATAATTATATGGTCTCATCGGCAATATAAGTATTAAATTATTTGACTATTTATGAGATTATTTTCCTTATTTTAATCACTATTATTTGATTATTGTTATTTATTTATTTATATCTATTTGTACTTTATTATAATGCTATTATAATATTATATTATTGATTGAATATATAATATTTATAGTTTATTATAATGTTATTCTAATATTATATTATTGATCAAATATAAATATATATTTATTTAATTATAAATTATTTCAATTTATTTATTATAATTTATTTGTTTAGTTATTTATATATTACTATTTATTATTAAATTTTATTTCAAGAACAGGACATCACATTTGACCATATGGACCAATTCAAGACCTCACTAGGCAACTTTGACAACTTTTTACAAATGGTTTTATTTAGCCTTACATATTGATTCAACATGACTCAAAATACATTTGGATGACCATACAAACTCAAACATTAATAAAATTGATCTTGTGATTATCCTTTGACCTCTTGGTGTTCCTTTGTGCTAGGTGCTCTTGCACCAACAAATTACTATCTGTTGTGACAGCCAGAGTGCTATTTGTTTAGCAAAGAATGCTACTTTCCATGCCAAAACAAAGCATATTGATGTACAGTATCATTTTGTTCGTGATATGGTGGAAGATGGAAAGGTGAAATTGGAAAAGGTTGCTACTTTGGAGAATGTTGCAGATGCATTGACGAAGCTAGTGAACATTGAGAAGTTCAGATGGTGTGTTGGTTCTATGGGCCTTGGGGCCTTGAGTAGGTGACATAAACTTCACATGCTAAACCAATGACACGTTGCACATAGAAACTTCCAGCATAACTCAACCATAAATATCAATTGACAAATATTAACTCCACCATAAATATCAATTGCCAAATATTAATTCTCCACGACTCTTCCACCGAACTAGTAACTGTCATAATCATTACATAGATTCAATATAACAACTTATGACACTACCTCCTTAAAATTAGGACTTTCAAAGTGGGTGGAAAAATAAATAAATAATAAAATTAAAGTGTTTGGACTCAAAGGTTGAGACCCCTTAATCCCAACATTCTCCCACTTGTCGAAGATCTGTCAAGAGTCAAAACTTTGTCACCTGCTCAAGGCCCCAAGGCCCATAGAACCAACACACCATCTGAACTTCTCAGTGCTCACTAGCTTCGTCAATGCATCTGCAACATTCTCCAAAGTAGCAACTTTTTCCAATTTCACCTTTCCATCTTCCACCATATCACTGTTGAATTTCTGTAGCGGCAATAGAGACCTGTCTGATTCTTGCCCGCCACCGCAATTGTGCTTCTATTGGAGTAATTGCATTTTACTCACCTTCGGTTCGTGTAACTGGCACCGACAGTTGTATGCGGTCGTAACTACCTATACCTGTCGTGTTTACTTTCACCTTGTGCGTTATTGATTCCTTTATGTGGATACTTTTCACTATGATGCGTATTCTCTTTGTAACGCCCATGGCGTTTGTTCTTGGTGATTTTTGTCTTCCCACCGTGCGTAACGTACGTAGGGATGGCGCTTCACCTTACTGGGTGAATCGCCAAGTAAGGTGAAGCGTCACCTGCCTTGACGCATGAGTTTTGATGAGGCGTTACCACACTGAGTATTCTTCTCTTCCTGGAGCACGGGAATTTTGTAGCGTGTGACAGTGACGACATTGTAGTGCACACCAGTTGATGTATGCATCATCATGGAATAGTTTTTCCATGAGTTATCGCTTCCAGTTCGACACTCTTCCAGCCATGTTTCATATCGGGCTAAACAGAGAAGCTGTGTCTCTCATCCGACAACCGTGTTTCATATCGGGTTCAATAGAAAGACTGTGTCTCTCATCCGACAACCGTGTTTCATATCGGGTTCAACAGAAAGGTTGTGTCTCACATTCGATAGCCATGTTTCACATTGGGTTCAACAGAGAGCTGTGTCTCATGTCTGATAGCCGTGTTTCTCATCGGGCTTAATCAGTGAGCTGTGTTTATCATCGGACATGTTCAGTACTATGTTTATCTAAGAGATATTTACTACTGTGTTACACGTCCATTGTATATGTGACCGTATTTAAGGTTGTGATAATTCCTTGATCACCTTGGTTCCGCAAATCATCATTAGAGAGATTTTGTGCATCATCAAAGAGATTTTGTAATCTATTGATTGTATATCAATAAAAGGGATACATTTTGCGGGCTGGGTTGTTTCCCTCTGCGAAGAGGGTTTTTCCCAGGGTATATTCTTGTGCAGTAATTTTATTTTTCTCTCTCTCATTCTTTTTATCTTTCTGGTTAGATTTCAACAATCACAAACAAAATGATACTGTACATCAATATGCTTTGTTGTGGCATGGAAAGTAGCATTCTTTGCTAAACAAATAGCACTCTGGTTGTCACAACAGATAGTAATCTGTCCCGCATCAAAACCAATATTAGAACACAATCTCTTAAGCCAAATGGCCTCTTTGGAAGCATGCGTAGCCTCAATATACTCTACTTCCATAGTGGACAAAGTAGCTACAGCCTGTCGCTTACTCATCCAACTATTTGCACCACCAAACATTGTGAAAACATATCCACTGGTGGATCTTCTTCTGTCAATGTCACCTGTCCAATCAAAATCCACATATCCACAAATGCAAACTGAATATCGAGGTTTGGTAGGATTACCATGAAAACATAAGGAATAATTAGATGTACCCCTCAAATACCCGAACACTCCCTTAAGTACATCCCAATGCACCCTTCCAGGATTAGCCATATACTGACTAAGGATTGCCACTGCTTGGGCAATGTCTGGCCTCATACAGACCATAGCATACATTAAGCTACCAACAAGACTCGCATAAGGTACTTCAGACATCCTCCATCTCAGTAGGAGATTTTGGACAATCCTCCATAGAAAACTTCGTCCCTTGTAACACTGGAACAACTAATTGCTTGCAAGTTGTCATGCTGAATTTGTCCAACACAGAGTTAACATACTTACTCTGGCTCATCCAAAGCTTTCTGCTAGCTCTATCTCTAATGATCTCAATCCCAAGAATATATCTAGCCACACCTAGATCTTTCATTTCAAACTGTGCTGCTAACTGAAACTTCAAATCTGAAATCATTCTTTTACCATTCCCAATAAACAACATATCATCCACATACAGGACTATGATAAGAATGTGACCATTTTCAGATTTATAATATACACAATGGTTAGATTTAGATCTTAGAAATTCCAAAGACAACACATAGGTGCCAAACTTTTGATACCACATTCTAGGAGACTCTTTCAAACCATACAGAGGTTTCTTCAACTTACAAACAAGGTTTTCTTTACCTTTTTCAACGAAATGCTCTGGTTGTGACATATAAATTTCCTCCTCCAAATCACCATGAAGAAATGTTGTCTTCACATCCATTTGCTCAACTTCAAAGTCATAAGTTGTTGCAAGTGATAACAAGAATTGAATGGATGTCATCTTAGCTATAGGAGAGAATATTTCACCATAATCAATTCCCTCCACCTGTGAATACCCCTTTGCGACCAACCGTGCCTTATACTTCTCAACAATGCCATCTAGACCCAATTTGGTTTTGAACACCCATTTACAGCCAATAGGTTTATGTCCTTCAGGCAAAGGTACCAGGTCCCATGTAGCATTTTTCTTCAATGCTGCCATCTCTTCATTCATGGCTTCCATCCAGGAATTTGCATCATGCATACCCACAGCCTCTCTATAAATGCTGTTTCCCCCCAATTTTTTTCAATGGCTATTTGGGGACAATGCCCCCAAGACGGGGTCAAGGGGTAACGGCCCTTGCGGGGTTTGCCTTTAGTTGATTAGCCCCTTTATAGTTGTACAAAGGCTTTGGGAGTTATTTTTTACCCTCTCAGCATAAAAATGAACTTGACTGTGTGTTTTTTTGCTTTATGTGGTTATGCACAGTGGTAGCTGAGTTTTTCCGTTGGACTTGTTAGGGATTTTTCTTGTAGGACTAAAATGATACTTGAACTTATGTTCCTTGAGACTGATTCCCACAAGAGAAAGGCCTAATTGCTGAGGACTGGATAAGGTCCTCCTTCGTTTTCAAGCTCCACAGACTCAAGCAGGTATTACCTTCTAATGATAACTGTTTTTACAGTATTCTTATGAGTGGACACTGATTAGCTTCTATTCTTCCTAATGCATAAACCTATAGAACACTTTGCATATGACTGTAACCACTTTAATGCAAATTCTGACTAGACAAAGTGTGATTGTAAGTAAAGCAGTAATCAGTGCTTTAAGGTTTCTCATCCTTCTCCCTTTTAAGGAGGGACAACCTAATGTGATTCTCTCTTTACAGAATTAGGAAATATGAACTGAATGCCCTAGGCACAATCCAAGCTATTTGGTGCAATAAACATGAAATGAAAAGGTATTGGTAAATGATGTGAAGGTTTCAATTTTTCTTCTAAGATCTATGAAAGATAAAATTGTAAGAAACAAACACCAAACCAGTGTCTTATCCTAAGGGCAACAGAATCAAAATGCAAATCAACAAGTAATCTCTAAAAGAAATACAACGGTATGCCTTACATACCAACTGCAAATCCAAATAGGTTGCCTTACAAACTATCCTATTAACCAAATATTGTTATCATCAAAGATCCATACAAATATATCTACTCTCCAAGATGAAATATGAGAACTTTTAATTCTTTCCTTGAAAGAAACTCATAAAACACCAAAATAGGTTGCCTTACAACTGGTATATTTCAAATGCCTAACATGAAAAACATACAAGAGTACAATATATAAGCAAAGAGACAACACCAATATATGGCAAAAGTTGCAGTGTATTTGTATTAAAATCAACTTGCCACTTACATTCACAATTCCATTACTCAGAAGACCAGACACAAAACTTGGTGATCTGCCTCCAAGCAATCCTGTTCTCTTCTTTTTTCTATATCTTTCCAACAACCCCCTTTACAAAAATGAGTCTTTAACTCTATATACAACTTCTTTTCAACCACCTTGGAATTCCCTCATTAAATGAGAATGCACCAAGCTTCGGGTGGTTGAAAAACCTAACTCTCTAAAAACATAAGAGGCAAAAATAAGAATAAAATACACACCCAGCCCCTAGGCGGTGAAAGGACAAAACTTCCTCGGACAAATGTACATCTTTGGCTGCTCAAAAACTGACACCTTCAACTGCAAATATTTATGATAGCTCCTTGAGTTCAATGAGATATGGTGACCGCCATTTCAGGCTAACCTACACCATTCTTGAATGATAGCTTATCAATCCTGTATTCCTCGGATTAGGTGTCAGGTGTGTCAGATGTCCTTCTCAATCTTCATCCAAAATGTCCAAATCAACTGCGGCAGATCTAGCCTTTTTGGGTTTTGTCAATTCATCCCATGCAGTTACCTGTTCCTCTGATGGCCAATTAAAGTTTTGGACAAGTTGCAGTTGGGCCTTTTGTCTCTCCCACCTGGCATCCGTAATTGCCTTGACATCTGACACAAATTTGGTGAGGTCCACCTTTGCTTTGATAGCTTCATCTAGGGCTTTGTTGAAGCTTTCTAAATCAACATTATTATCCTCACCTAAAAATGCCTTTTTCCTAGGCAGTAGAAGATCAGATTCCGATCTCCATTGATCAAGGCTCTTTATGGCCCCATTTGTACTCAAAATTGAGGGGATGAATTTGTTGGAACAGGAGCTGAGCATGGCTATCTTAGTCTCAATCAGATTTGCCTTACCCTTGAAAAGTGGTAAGATGGCTTTAATTCTGTCAATCTCCTCACCAACCCTCACAACTATCTCCGGTATGTCACTCCACAAAGATTGAGCAAGAATCAATCTTTCAAAAAGTGGTGCTCTGACAGACCACACTTCATGAAATCCACTCAAAATTTGCACATAATTGTTGACCTCCTTTTGCAATTCTGGCAATCTGCCATAAGCATTATAAACTAGGTCAAATTTATCTTTAATGGTATTCATTCTGTGCTGCAAAATATTCAAAAGGGCCTGCAATATAGCTTCATTCTTTTCCTCATTAATCTTCTTTAATTCTGCTGCCACCTCCTCCTCTGTCATTCCTTGTGCCTCTGTTACTGCAGGCTGTTCAGGAGGTGCAGGGGCTACTACAGGAGTATTCATTATTTGTATTTGGAGCTCCTCTGCGTGCTTCTCCCAAGCTGTAGCCTTTATAATCTGTAAGTCCCTATCTTTCACCAGGGCACTATAATCCTCCAAAAGATTGCCATATCTTTCTGACAACTGTTTAGTTTTATCTTCATTTAACTTGGCAAATTGGGTCAAAACCTGAGAAATTTCCAGGTCCCCTGTATTGTGGATTGACCACACAATTTTGTCCCCTTACATTTGTTCTTTTACATTCAAAATCTGTGGCTTCCTGTCTTTTGGATATAGACTCCACATGGCCAAGGCCCGACTTTTTGGGCTATACCCAAATCCTTTTATTATATCCCCTACTTGGGTCTCTGAAGATAGGGTAACATCTTCTTGTCTCTTTATTTGATCAATTATGAAGTCAATATACAAATTCCACCCAGGCACAAGCAACATATTACTTTTTCTTACTAATTCCTTGGCCTCATCTGGAGTAAGATTCTCTGCCTCAGGGTCATATTCTCTCAATTGTTGCAATGCCTCATTTGGCACTTGACCCTCCTCAGTTATTTGCACATTTGAGGCCACCTGCTGTTGCTTATGCCATAGTAAGAAACTTTTGAATTCCTCAGAATTCACAAAATTGTCATCCTTCAGGAAAGCATCCTGTTCAATTATTCTTTCATCCTGGCCCAGGGCCAGAGGCACTTCTACATCTGGTGTTTCATACTTTCGTTGCCTTTTTGCTTTTCTGACTGCTTTCCTGATCTCATGATCATGGAAACTAGTTCTAGGATAAAGGGCACTTACCCTATCCCTTTTCTTCCTTTCTGAAGGTCTTCTAGTCATCAACTTCTGCTTTTTCTTTTGGGGCTCAGTAGTGTCCTCAGAACTAGGCAATTCAGTGAGGTCAACACTCTCTTTCTCTTCTCCAGGCCCTTCAACCAATGGTTGTTCTATAGTGGGTGGACTATACACTGGATAGCCACCATCACTGTCATCATCACATTCAGATTCAGAATGGGCCTTTTTGCCCTAATTAGTCTTATCAAGTTGATCCTCCATGGACCTCATCAATGTGTGAAATTGAGCCATCATTTGCTCAAGTCTTTGTAAATAAGGCAAAGTGGGAAAGAATCCCCCAAACACAAGCCCTTTACTCTTCAATTGTTTTTCAGCACTGTACAATGTGCATAATTGGTCCACTCTCTTCTCTACCTCATTGTCTTCAATGATGTTTCTAATCACATCTTCCTCAAGGTATTCCTCATGTTGTTTATTGAAAGGAAGGCTAGGGGCATAATAATGCCTGGCAGCAGCTATAAATCCCTCTGTATCCACATATCTATATGGTGCTGCAAACATGTGATAACTCTCTAGCCAGTCATTAACCTTGCTAAGAGCTCCTTTCCCAATTGTGAGATAATGCACTCTGAAGTGCCTTGGTGTAAAAGTCCCTTTCCTATGGGGAGCAAGATGTTCTTTATCTGTCAACATCAATTGCCAGATAAACTCAAGAAAAGCAATTCTTGGTGGGACATAAAATGGAAGTAAATGGGGAGGCTGAGGGCAACCATAAACCCTAATCATTGTATAGCCTCTCTGATAAAAAATGTCTCCCCAATTGTGGCCTTTGGTCCAATTGTCAATAAACTGATCGGGCCTCACCAACTATAAGACCTTAGTGGATAATCTTGTGCAATTTACACCCATACTTCGGAGAATTGGATACACAATCCAGTTCTCAAATGCACCAAAATCACGCCTGGGACAGGAAGGACTCCAGACTCCCAACCAAAACTGCACAGGGTTAGGCTCTCCGTTCCATGTCATTTGAGGCTTGAGGTCTGCCAAATTTATAAGATTATAATTATGATATACAATAAGGTGCATCAGCAAAGAATAATGCATGAACCTGGGTGAAGTGCCGGATGCAAAATTCTTCAAAGACAGTAAACCCTCATGCATCTTATTTATTACATACCCAATGAAGTCATAACCTTTGTTCACCAGATGGTTCTATGAATCTAACACCAGCATCAAAATATCTGAAGTGATCCTCTCCGGGCCCGCATCAACTCCCAAGACCTGGCATATCCCATATGCAATATATTTCATGTAAAACTTGAGGTCTTTGTACTGATAAGGAGTTGCCCCTGTGTGTGTGAAAATTGTACCTGATCTATAGACACAACACTCAGTAAAACATTAGAGGTTAGTGATAATCAAAATCGTGCAAAATTGAAAGCTATCTAACCAAGCGATTTACTGCCTTCTAATAGGTGCGAGATTAATGTTCTCAGATTGTAATCGAGATCAGTGACCTAGACGACACCTAAATGAAGGATTTGAATGCAATTCTAGATATGGAATAAATGCAATTAATCTATATTTTTTGGATTTTTCTATGCAATAAGAATGAATGAAAAACTGATATGAAATTAATCTATATGAAAACTGATATGCTATGCTAATCTAACAATGATATGAAATATGAATGCAAAAATAAGATTGATCTCACAAAGATGTCGATTCGCAAGAGCTTTGATTCTTCAATTCCAATTCTCCAGCGTGATTGTGCAAAAAATGAGATGATTTGTGAAGAGCTAAAGCCTTAATTTATAGAAATCCAGGGCTTTGGAGGTGCATGGAAGAAAGCCATAAATCACTCAAATAACTCAAGTTGATTTTTGAGTTATTTTTAAATAAAAGATAATTAACTCACAAAAACATGCAAAAGCTAAGTTTTAACTCAAAATAGAGTTTAGCTTTAATTGATAATTGATAGTTGTTTGCTTTTATGATTGTGCATGTTTTATTTATGAATTAGTTTAATAATAAAGTGATTTATTTCCAACTCAACTGATTTTAAAAATAAAACAATTAATTTATGGGTTAATTAATTATTTAATCAAACTTTTATTAAAAATTATATTATTAAATAATGACAACATGCTTTAATTAATTAAATAAGAATTTAATCAATTAAAGATAGGAATTTTGATTTATTGTCAAAATTAAATAATACAATTAATAATAGATAGAATTAAATTTAATTACACAATTAAGTGGCAAATATTAAATCTAATTAATTAAATATGAAAATATTCAATTAATCAAACTTTAGGATAAATGTGATTTATTGCCAAATAATTATAAAATTAAAGATAATTAAGATAATTAGGAATATTACTAGGAATATTCCCTGATGCAGAATTTAAGATAATTAATTATGATTCGATGATGTTTAGATGTGCCTTAGGTTAGGACTTTGATGTCGATTTCGTTCGAATTGAAGATGTAGGAGATTAATGAACTTATAGCCCATTTTTGGGGTATTACATTTTGCCCCTCTTTGAATTACTGTGCAAAGTGCAGTGGTTCAAAGATAGTCTGTGTTTGATAGAGATATGAAACTGATGCGAAAGATAAACCGATCTCAAGATAGAAACCAATTGAGAGATATTGAGATAGGAGTTGAATGATATTGAATTAAGATGGAGATAATAGGTCTTGAATGACCAAAGATAATGTTCACTGTAGCAGCAAATGAACCTATGATTGCGAAAAAGTGTCAAAATGCCTGATTTTGAACCTTAGGATTGATAAGAAGTGAGTGACCCGTTCTAGACTCGATTGTCTTAGCAGAACTAGCAAGTATCACATCCAAACCCTTCAGTTGTCGAAGAACCAAGGAAAGAACACTATGATCTGATGGTTGCAAAAACTGATACAGTTTACAAGATTAGGAGAATACCAGATTGATATGGATCGATGAATCTGATATGCCCCAAGTGATGATAGATTTGCCCCGAGCGATGAGGACTTTTGATGAATCAGCGAAAAGACGTGATTGTTGTCTTGATCACTGATGAAAGATATTGATAGATTTTGATCGATAGAATTTGATTTACAGACTTTGAATGATATGCAATACCATGCCCTCTTCGGGATTAAAATTAAAATCTGACAAGAAAAGTCAACGTTGAGAGTTCAGAAGCATGTTAATTGATTTGAGAAGTGGTTAAAACACGTCCGGGAATGCATTCTGCATCGTTTGGAGGTCCAAAAAGACCAAGTTTGACTAGGTTTGACCATGAGTTGACCATGGTTGACCAAGTTGAAATTTTGATAGTTTGATGTAAGATAATCAGTTAAGTTGAATACTAGATTTCTGTGATGATTGAAGGTCGAATATGCAAGTAGTTAATAATATGAATGATCTCAGATTTGAATTTTGATCCCGAAAAAGGATTCTACTTGCTATTTCATTGGAGGAACCTTCGTGTGAGATGCAGTTCTTGTTAGACTTGAAGATGCGATTTGAAGAATCATTTAAGCATTGAAGTTCGTTTAATCATTGTGAGATCATGTAAACATGCAAAATGCAATGAGACATGCAAAATGAAATGCAACCTAAGACCTAGGACCTAGTCACTGATCATGTGTCGATTTGTTATCATCATTGAACTTTTAGGTAACCGGATAAATCAATACAATGCCCACTAGCCATGAAACCATAGATATATGAATATTGATTTGTATGTGCAAGAATCAATACAACACCCACTGGTTATACAACCATGGACATATGAATATTGATTTGTTTTCGGAATGTTGGATTAGATATAAGCACCAAGGCACAAACACCAGGATGACCTGAATATCATGTCCATTTTGATATAGCAATTTGCGTTTAACATACACATCAAACAGTCAAGAGATCATTCTAAATCCAATGTGAATTACCCGTAGTGACCTTTTATCGTTCACATCCTTAGGCAAGATTGCGTTCACAGTAGGAGAAAGAACTTACTCAAAAAGACAATAGTGAGATCAAACTTCCTTGAATTTTCCAGGTATCAATGGTCGAGGTACGCATGGCCATCCAATTCGAGATAGAGGCTCTTACAGTCGGACACCATTTCAATCCAAAATTTCCAAAGCTGTTAGATTTTCACATACAAGCAGAAGATCAAGAAAAGATTATGCCCCCAGTCATCACTCTCTAAATCCTATAAAGGACATCATCGAAGAGCTCGAAGGGACACAATATGCAAAAATCTCAATGCGAATCAGTAAGCATACAAGGAGATAAAAGCATGTAAAAAGCATAGATTGTTTTCAGTTGAGTTTTGATATTTGATTGCGTTGTTGTAGATGCAAAATCCTTTCTGAAGACGAGACAGACTGACTGACTCAACTTGAAGCTTCAAAGGACTCTGAGTGGATATGACACGTCTAAGATACATGGGAGACCATAGGATATGACATTGATTTCCCCCAAGTGTGAACATTGATAGGATGCAAACGCTTGAGCTGGTTGGTGTACAGGCCGACTTATTGAAAACTGGAAATGCAGGAACAAACCGGGAGATATGTACAAACTAAAGCAAGACTGAAAGCTGGGAAAGACCAAGATTGTGCTGATAGATGGAGCATTTTGGAACAAGTGGTGCCCGTTTGCCGAGTTTTCACCATCTTGGTAGAGATTCTATTTTTGCTACCGAGGTGCCTGTTTCCAGGTTTTCACCAAGGCACTTTTTCTTTCTTTTTTCATTTTTTTTGTATTTTCATTTTTTCAATTTTTTTGTACTTTTGATTTTTTTTAATTTTTTTGCGAATCATCAAGGCGCCTATTGCTAGGTTTTTACCAAGATGTTCATTTTTTCAGGACTTTTTCTGATTTTTAAGATTTTTTTTTTTTTCAAGACATTTACCAAGCACTGAATGCCTTAGGCGTAGAATTTCTTCAGATAGAGAATGTTGATTGGTTCTCGGAGCTATTCTCCTTCAGTCGTTGAGAGTTGATAGGCACCAGAGCCAAAAGTAGCAGTGATAACAAAGGGACCCAACCAATTGGGTTCAAACTTCCCCTTACGTTCTCGATGTGATTGATTTTTAGGATTTTCTCTCAACACTAGATCGCCAACCTGAAATTCTCTATGTCTGACTTTCTTGTTGTAGCCTCTAGACATTCTTTTCTGATACACTCTGAGATGATCATACGCTGCTTGCTTGCGTTCATCTAGTAATTCAAGTTCTTGTAACCTAGACACTCTGTAGTCTTCATCAGTGACAAGTCCATGCATTTTGATTCTGAGTGATGGGATTTCAACCTTAATAGGTAGTACTGCTTCAGACCCATAAACTAAAGCGACAGGTGTAGCCCCAATAGGTGTTCTGATACTTGTTTTGTAGGCCCATTCTGATACTTGTTCTGATACTAGTTCTGATACTGATTCTGATACTAATTCTGATAATTGTTCTGATACTGGTTCTGATACTGATTCTGATACCGATTCTAATACTGATTCTGATAATTGTTCTGATCCTGGTTCTGATACTGATACTGATACTGATTCTGATACTGATTCGGATAATTGTTCTGATACTGGTTCTGATACTGATTCTGATACTGATTCTGATAATTGTTCTGATACTGGTTCTGATACTGATTCTGATACTAATTTTGATACTTTGTATACTTGATAGCATCTTTTTCCATTGCAAAATCCCAAGTAAGATCATATCATGCAGTCCCAATGTCTAGCAAGGTGGAGAACAAGAGGGATTGGCAATCTAGTAGAAGAGATGGAAGACAAGAGAATGAAGGAGAATGAAGGGGAGAAATTTTCAAGGGAAAACTCCTCAAGAATACCCAAGCTAGGGAAAAATTTTCATGTAAAGTGCATTTGGACAAGCAATGAAAGGCTAGCATAGGATAAGCACAAAATCATAATGCCAGAGCAGGATAGGATGTAGTCCAAAAGAGTAGACATGTCAAGAGGCTTCATAGCATTGTGTTTTACTCTTTCTTTCTTTCTTTATTAGATCAAGACCAAAGGGGAAAAGGATAGTGATAGGCAAAAATGAATGGAGGAAGATGGATATGAAGGCTAAACATGGAAGGAATGAAAGCAAGATCACCGTAAGATAGCTCACAAAATAGCCAAATATTCGTGTATAGATCAACATTGTCAAGATCAAAAAGAGAAGATGGAATGGATGAAATATGTAGAAGAACTACGCATAATTCCTGATTGCCAGGTTTTCATCATGGTACTTATCCAAGGCGCCACAAGGGAGTGGTTTTCACCATAGGATGAATTTATTTCTCTTTACTTTTGCTACCAAGGCGCCTGTTTCCAAGTTTTCACCAAGGCACATTTTCAATTTATTTTATTTTATTTTATTTTTTTTTTTTTTGGAAGAAGGCAAGCTTTTTAGATAATGCTCCTTGAAAGGATAAACCATGATATGCCAAAGATTCAAAATGACATGCTCAAAGATGCTGATAGGGAAAGGGAGATGAAAGAGAAAAATGGAGGATAAGGTTTTATGTAAAGCGAGTGAGGTTGGAAGATAGGAGGAATAGGCAAATGAGAAAAAATGATAGAAGGTAGAAGGATAATGCATGGAAGGATTGTGAAAGGGTAGATGGAAAGGAAGGCAAGTTCAACGTAAACACATACCTTGAAGGGTGGTGAGAGGATGGAGGAGACGTGAATGAAGGAATACGTGAAGGAATATGGCGAATGGATAGCAGAGGTTGTGGTTTAGGCACATGAAATGGAAGAATATTTTTGGAAGGAGATGTAGTGGAAGTCTTTGGAAGCTTGAATGCCAATTTCACTTTTTGTTCAACACCAGACTCTTTCAAGAGAGACTTTGGAATCCATATAGCTGTAGGCTTTTTATTTCCTTTTGATGATCTAGAGAGAATATCTTCAATGATAGATTTTGGAACCCATACTTGTCTTGTAGTTTTTTTCTTAGATATCTCTTTTGACTTTATGCCTCCATGTCGATGAGAGGAGACATGGTGATCTTCTTTTTTTGATGGATTCTTGTATTGCTTCTTTTTCTTGTATTGAACATTCAAGTTACTTCCAAAAGACTTGGGATTTGTTGAAGAGGGAGGATATGACTGGTTTAGATGGGTGGGTGGATGAAAAGGATTCAAGGGTATGCATCTATGTTGATCTTGAGGAAAAATGGGAGATGGAGGTATGTAAGGACCTAAGATGGATGGCAAATCAGGAGAGCTAGGAGGGGAAAGTGAAGGGACATAAGGACCCAAGATGGAAGGAAGGTGTGAAGCTCTTAGTAGTGGTGGAAGAGGTCCAAGGATGGAAGTGGAAGACGCAAAAGGATAATCAATAAGTTCGTTAGCATCTATATGACAACCAAGGATATCAGCATCTTTAGAGTGAGCATTAGAATTTTCAATAGGATCCTGGGCATCTTGAATAAGAGCATTTTCTTTGATAGGATCGTTTGAAGCTTGCAAAGACTTAGGAAGAGCAGAAAGAGGAAGTGAACATGGAATGGTAGAACAAGAAGATGGAAGACTTTGATCTTGACAAGGATCTTTGGGTAGCACCAGCGCATAATTTTTCTTTTGATTTTCAATAGGCTTAACATTGGAAGTAACAACACTATTTTTAACAACCTTAATGGAAGTATCATCTTTGGAAAACGCAAGTGTAGTAAAGTTATTTTGATTGCCAATAAGCTCAACAGTGTAAGTAGTAGCTTGATCTTGCTTAGGAGAAGACTTAAGACATGATGGAATGCATGAAAAAGGGGGTACAGGATCAAAAGAACCCTGAGGCGGATAAGAGACATCGTGAAAAGGAGTGGATGACATGGAGGGTTCTTGATCTTGATCTTTCTTTATGTTCTTTTCTTCATCATTTTTAGAGTCCTCTTGACATGGAGCCACTTCTAAGGACAAGGAAGCATGTTGGGATTGTATGGATGATTTTGGAAGAGATGGTGAAGGACTAGCTGAAGTAGGCATTATAGCATATGAAGGCTTAGGCTCTTTAGGTTTATCATTATTGAAAGTCTTTGCAGCCAAGTGAAGGTTAGCTTGAGTTTCTTTAAGAGGTAGCCCTGGGGGATAACTATAGGGAACCACATGAAAAGTATCAGGGCTTGTGTCAGATGAAGGTTCTGTGAAAGATTTGAAAGACTCGGAAGCTTTAGGAAATGTATGGGTATTGGAGGAAGTAGGGGATGGAAGGGAACCATCACCAGACAAAGGTTTAGCATTAACATGACCTTGCTTGAGAAGATAGTCTTTATTTTCAGCAGGAGAGTCTTTAGGAGAAGGATTCTTATAATATTGACGTTTCAAGCTAGCATGATGTATTTTATAGTCCTCAGAAGTAGTAGATGGATCATCATCAAGGTATTGTCCACAAAAGCCATCAAAATCTCTTTCAAAATCAGAATCATATGGATCACCATCACGATCTATCCAATGTGATGGCCCATTTGTAGTAAGCAGGAATGAACGATGAGGAGGACTCTTAGGAACAGAGGTGTCATAGGTATCATTACATTGTCTGTTGTCATAGTCATCATAGTCTTCAAAGCTAGATGTGTCACTCTCCGTGGAAGAGGTATCATATTGCTCAATTTTTTTTCGGGGGCATGGTGACATGTACAAATCTTTATCAAATGGAAAAGAGTATAAAGATTCCATGGAGAACTTTTTAGATTCCTTCTCTTTCTCAAGTTTGTCAAGCTGGACTTGCATAGCTTGCAGCTGCTTCATCATAGCGGCAATCAGAATTTCTTCCTCTTGTTTACTGATTCTTTGAGACATGTGTACGGATTCTCAATAGCTACTGATATGTTCTTGACACAATGATATTTTTGACAGATTTTGGAACTAGGCTGGAAACATTGGATATCTTGCAATTTGACAATTTTTGACAACTCTCTCAAATTTTTCCAAATGACACTCTGCAGACTCATATGACAGTGGGTAGTCTATGAAATGATAGTTGCTAAACTCATACGATAGTTGGGTAATACTGAAACGACACTTGACAAAACTCGTACGACTTTTGACTCCAGAAAGAACTTTACGTCAATTTTTGCAAAATTTAAGGTTTTCAGTTTTGGATTGTTTGCAAATTGTACTATCCAGATTTTGAAGGTTATACTAGATTTGATCGTTTTTAATAGCCAAGTAGATAAATAAGCACGCAGAACAACAAGCAAGTGATTCCAAGCACGTCTGAAAACAATGAACAAGGGCAAAAGCAACCTTGCGCATGAACAATCAAGTGACCAAATTGTGCTAATCCTTGAGAGTACTAATTGTGTATGTTCTGAAAAGTTTTGCAATAACGCACATATACCTGAAAGTGAAAAATTGGCCTCTCTAGGGTTTTTAGTAATGGTTTGACTCTGCAACTTTTATGATTCAAAGGGGTGAACTCCAATCCCGGCGCACCAGGGTTTTGACACAGTCCAAGAACTTAATCTTCAAGAGCTGCTAGGGAGATCTGACAACCCAACAATGAACCATACCCGTGGAGATTTCTTCCACAAGGACATTTATATAGCGGCTGTCACTACCATGGCGAAAATGGCTATTACCGCTTGAGGTTCCGTCAATGCAGTTTGCCCTGTGAAGGGATTGTCCGCTACGGTTAACCCTCTCTAAAGATGACTCACAATAGTATACCACAAGGGGACTTGGCTCCAGATTCAA
Source organism: Chamaecyparis obtusa (assembly GCA_027943335.1). Taxonomy (NCBI): domain Eukaryota; kingdom Viridiplantae; phylum Streptophyta; class Pinopsida; order Cupressales; family Cupressaceae; genus Chamaecyparis; species Chamaecyparis obtusa. The sequence goes on along the minus strand of BSBK01000225.1, from coordinate 215,658 downwards.
GGTTTTGACACCTCTTCACTTTTAACCCAAACAAAGCAAGCAGATTAATCCGACACGCTAAGACAAAGTTTTGTTCCACCAAGGTCTGTGATATCAACTCCACGTGATCTATCAACCTCTCCGGGGAGAGAATGTATCAATCAATAAGAGAAGACACACTAACCAATTTTGATTCACCAAAGCTCGTGATATCAACCCTACGTGATCTATCAACCTCTCCGGAGAGAGAATGTGTCGATCAATAAGAGAGGATGCACTAACCAAGTTGAATGTGAAACGCACTAAGTATCCTCCCTACCTATAAGGATTCCGTCGTCAAGGAAGGATTTCGCTAGGAATCCAATCTCTCAAGAATCATGAATAGTGTTCATAGGGCCTAATTACTATGTGAGCACAGATGTATGTTCCGAAAGCAAATCTACCAAAAGCATCCAAAAAGTGGAAAGAGGAACACTTAACGTTTAAAGCGAATATGAGATGAGTCCACAAGGTGGAACACTTAACACCTCACACAAGCTAAAAACGAGTCCACAACTTAGAAAACAAGGGAGTTCCTAAAAGCACAAAAGGGTTGCCAAGTGGAACATTTAACGCTTCTGTCCTGTTGACCCCTCCCCTTTATGGCGCTGAGATTGCAACCACGAGGCGGAAATGAGGGGCCGGCGGATTAGCGAGTCCAATAACCCAAGATAGCAATCAAGATCAATCACAAGTATTCTAAGACTACTTAATGAATCCTTAAGGGTTCACAACCTAGTATCAATTATGCAAGTGTGTAGAAATAGATCAAAAGCATGAAAAGATGCACACAAGCTTGACACATAAGAGATTTATTTTAAGTCCCAAATCAAAATATTATTAGATGAAGGAGAATACCTGGGATCCTTGCAACGCGCTTAGTAGATTTTACTTGATTTTTAGCAATTTTTGTTGAGCTTTTCCATGCAAGCAAGTGACGAACTCTTCAACAAGCAAACAAGCAAACAAGATATGCAAAATATATTCAACTTATGAAAACCATAGGGTTAGCTCTAAAAATCAATTATTATCAGTAATAATAACCAGCAATCAACCCAAATGACAACTCATATCATTCATTGAACCATGTAAAAAAAATAAGTGCATACCCATCACAAAACTTTATTTTTTTTTTTGCATTTGACCTAGTCAACAAGATCTAATTTTTTTGATATGATTTTGGCCACAAAAATAGAAATTCAAAATAGAGACCCCTGCTAAAAAACAGAGAGCTTTCCAAAAATGCAAAAATTTTAGAAAAACCTCTTCATTTGTGCCCTAGAGACCCATTTTATCAAAACAGACCAGTTTTTGTAAATTGACTATTTGAGCTATGATATCATGTCCAAATTTAAAACACAAAGAATGGACCCCCTGTATAATTTAAAGAGCTTTCCGAAAGTATAAAAATTTTCGAAAAATATGCTGATTTGCGTCAGATATTAATTTTTTCCGGAATTTCAAGAAAAAATTATTAAAAATTCAAAACATCTCAGAAAATTCTAAATTTTTTATTGTAGCTTCCATGACATGTCACCAATCTGCAAAAAAAATTTCAGACCAAAATTCCAAGCCGTTTGGGAGATAAAATTAAATCTTTGAAACTTTGGGGTTTTAGCTCCCAAAAAAATCAAAACCAGCATGCAAAGGTGGGTTGCCCCACGGTGGGCACTAGAAATGTGTGTGTGAAAATTGTACCTGATCTATAGACACAACACTCAGTAAAACATTAGAGGTTAGTGATAATCAAAATCGTGCAAAATTGAAAGCTATCTAACCAAGGGATTTACTGCCTTCTAATAGGTGCGAGATTAATGTTATCAGATTGTAATCGAGATCAGTGACCTAGACGACACCTAAATGAAGGATTTGAATGCAATTCTAGATATGGAATAAATGCAATTAATCTATATTTTTTGGATTTTTCTATGCAATAAGAATGAATGAAAAATTGATATGAAATTAATCTATATGAAAACTGATATGCTATGCTAATATAACAATGATATGAAATATGAATGCAAAAATAAGATTGATCTCACAAAGATGTCGATTCGCAAGAGCTTTGATTCTTCAATTCCAATTCTCCAGCGTGATTGTGCAAAAAATGAGATGATTTGTGAAGAGCTAAAGCCTTAATTTATAGAAATCCAGGGCTTTGGAGGTGCATGGAAGAAAGCCATAAATCACTCAAATAACTCAAGTTGATTTTTGAGTTATTTTTAAATAAAAGATAATTAACTCACAAAAACATGCAAAAGCTAAGTTTTAACTCAAAATAGAGTTTAGCTTTAATTGATAATTGATAGTTGTTTGCTTTTATGATTGTGCATGTTTTATTTATGAATTAGTTTAATAATAAAGTGATTTATTTCCAACTCAACTGATTTTAAAAATAAAACAATTAATTTATGGGTTAATTAATTATTTAATCAAACTTTTATTAAAAATTATATTATTAAATAATGACAACATGCTTTAATTAATTAAATAAGAATTTAATCAATTAAAGATAGGAATTTTGATTTATTGTCAAAATTAAATAATACAATTAATAATAGATAGAATTAAATTTAATTACACAATTAAGTGGCAAATATTAAATCTAATTAATTAAATATGAAAATATTCAATTAATCAAACTTTAGGATAAATGTGATTTATTGCCAAATAATTATAAAATTAAAGATAATTAAGATAATTAGGAATATTACTAGGAATATTCCCTGATGCAGAATTTAAGATAATCAATTATGATTCGATGATGTTTAGATGTGCCTTAGGTTAGGACTTTGATGTCGATTTCGTTCGAATTGAAGATGTAGGAGATTAATGAACTTATAGCCCATTTTTGGGGTATTACAGCCCCAGCCATAGCTGCAATATAATTCCTATTCTCCTTGGGCATATGATTCTTAATCTCCCTAGAGACTAACATAGCCTCTCTAACATATTTGTTTGCCTGAGCCTTCAGATCAATCTCAGTAGCCATCGGAATCTGAATTCCGAATGCCCTCATAAAAGAATTTCTGTCTAGGTTTACCAGGGGCAAACCATCCTCCTTTCTAATGGTCTTTGAGAGGGGGTCGTAACATCTAGACAACGCAAGCAATGTGTCCACATCAAGAAAAACTTCAGGAACAATCAACTTTGCTAACCCCGATGTCCAAGGGTTTGAGACTGGCACAAAACTATCACGATTTTTGTAGAAGTATGAAAATAAGCACATGCCCATGATCTCGGGAGTTCTAGCATCTCTACAGTAGGCTAAATCATCGACAAAGATATCATCAGTAACCTTCTTGTTCTGTGATGAACCAGGCAGAAGGGTGAGGAACTCATCTGAAAAGCTCTCTTTCACCTTTCCTTCAATCCTCGACTGCTGGAAGCTCCGCTTGCTGTTGCCTAACTCATCTTGATTGTAACTCTAAAAATTCTTCTGCAAAAATTACTGATCATGCTGCAAGTCCGGGAAGCTCAAAAAACCTAGCGCTCTGTACTTCTTTGATATGCTTCATAATTCTCAAATGAGCCGTCTCTAACTGTTTATCCTGTAGTACTGAATGCGCCACCATTTTTGACATCTCCAGCTATCAAAAGTCACTTCCACCATTACTTTGGCACGAACAGGGCTTCAATTGACTAGCCGTAGCTCAGAAATTTAAATTTAAATATTCCGAGATTTGGCGACTGAAGAAAAGTCTCATAGTCGTTTTATAACATTGGCGCCTTAGAAAAGTATTCTGAGATCTAGCGACTAAAAGGGAAACTATATCGCGACAACTTTATTTATTCTTTAAAACATTCAGCGATCACCCGACCTGGAGATCTGGCGACAAACCTGAAGTCTCAGAATCGCATAAACCTTTGACTGTTCAACTTTCTACCTGAGATTACACGACTGCCGTTGATCTCCTTCCTCATTTCATCTTGCGGCCTACTTTAAGTCGTGAGAGGTTTTCACAACTAACTGTCTAATTCAGTGACCCAGAGATAACCGTGTCGCTGAATCGTTGGAGGTTATCCACTTAACTGCCAGGAACCTGAGATCACCCGTCTACACAGTCGCTGTATCGCTGAAAAAAACATAACCGCTGGGCTTTGACCATTACATTAACTTTAACTTGACCTCGGGTTCATCTGGAGATTATGCGACAAAGGAAAATCTAAGTTGCGAAAACAATTCTTCATCTTGAGTTAGATTTGGAGATTAAGCGCCGTCCACACGATCAAAAGTTCATCAACGGTCCACATTAAGTCTGATAATCCTTTGTCACTTAACCGTTGCATTCGGAGATTTGGAGACAACCGCGTTGCAGAATAACTAATTGCGCAAGAGATAGCCGCCAACATTGGGAGATAACGCGACCAAAGGAACTCTCAATCGCTGAATAGAAAGACTAACCGTGAGGAGATCATGAGATTTGGAGACAACCGTCAAAGAAGACCGCTGTTCCATCTAGAGGTTTAGCGACTAAAAGGAGAACTCATAATCGCCGAACAAAAGACCACTTTAATAAATCATCCCGAGATTGCCCGACCATAGGTAAATTGAATTTGGAGATCACGCGACTATAGTCCCTTAATGATAAATTTGATACAGTAGTCACTAGATCTCGAGAAAACATTGCAAGATCTGGAGACTAAAAGGGAAACGCTAAGTCGTTAGATAATTGGGAATATTCTGAAAAGCTCACGAGATCGGGCGACAAAGGCTTTCGGGCATTCGCTAAACAAAGAAGAATATTCCTAAACCTTAAGGAGACTCAGCGACCAAGAGAAAAATAAAAGCGCACATGCTTATTTTGAGACTTAAGTGATCCGATAAAGTAACAGGGAAATAGAAGGCTGATGATCGAAACTAGGGCTTTTCTGATTTTCAAAGACATTTGGACCTAGCAAACCCTAAAGACTGCAAAAATTTCAGGATCATCCATAAATTTAGGGCAAAAAGTAAAAAATGAGATTTCTAACCAACAGGACTCGCCGAGTTTTTGAGCAAAACTCGCCGAGTAGTCGACGAGTTTTTCTCATAAACTTGGCGAGTCTTTCTCGCGAGTTAAAGTTTGAAAAAATCGCAAAGTATAAAAACTCTGCGAGTACTCTGCGAGTTTGCCAACTATGATTTCAATGATCCTAGATTTCCCCCAATTATCCATGACCCTTGCCATCTTTGATTTTATTGTTCATCATGATGAAGGATATCAAGGTACTGATGATGAGCGGAGTTAAGGCCAAATAAATCTCCTTTATGGGGGACTTATTATTCATCGCATTAGACCCTGACAATTCTTTGTTTATAATGGAAATTGTGTGGTCCAGGTACGTTGTGGATTATGACTAAAAATTCCAATAGATTCCCGAGTTTTAAACAATATCTGGAGACAAGATAAAAGTCAACTGATGTCTGCAACAGTTATTCTCATGCCAAAATGATAGTCTTGGAGTATCAAGGTATCGTGGTATACATTGGTTGTTAACTATCTACTATACTACATTACCACATTCGCTGCCCAGACATAGAAGTCAAAATTCGGTTCGTACCAAATTCGAATTTGATTTGTATTCGTTGGAAAGTCATCGATAGATTGAGGAATTCGGTCTAAATTCGCCAAATCGGACCCTGCCAAAATTTTCAACGAATTACATCGACTTTCTCCCATCCTCCACAAGCCCGGACATAATTCCCGCGAATGTGGAACGAATTCGCATGCCAGGTCAATTTTTTGACTTTTAAAAAGTTTTTTTTTTACTTTTTAAGTTTATTCAACCTTTTTAAACCTAAAACGACGTATGTTATAAAGTTTTTTTCACATTGAATATTTCATTTGTGAAGGCTACGCGAGTTTTTTGAAGGCAACGTGAGTTTTTTTCTTGGTGTTTGTCTCGACTCCCAAACCAGCATTTTACTCTCACACAGACCAAATAGAGTGGCACAAAAATTGCTTTATTATGCTGTATGAACTTATTTGCTGCTATATATATATATAAAATAAAAATCTTGTACGGACGATCCCAAAATGAATCTGAACCCAGCCCCCCCAAAAATTGGACGGATTTCGAACCCGAATCTCAAACCCGCATTTGTAATGGAATCCGAGCCAACAACTTAGATTATATACTTCCTAATCATTGATCAGATGGTATATGTGGTTGTGCTAATACTAGATGTGTTTATCCCTATGACCATCTCTGAATGCTTGGTTTTAAACGATATAGCTGAATCCTCCATAATCGCTGTGTAGTTTTAGAAAGTCTTTGATATCTTCCAATACTCATATTTGTTGACTAATAGATGTTGGTTGGTCATATCCAAAGTTTGTTTGAGAGTATTACTCGATGATTTATTGAGGAATAGAATAATCCAAGGTATCGATTCAACATCTGTCATTAGTACTGATTTTATCTCCTTACCAAATCTAATTGATAGGAATATATTATTTATATTAATAATATATTATATATTTATATTAATATCTATACTAAATTATATTATATCATTATTTTTTATTTGTTCGTTTATTGTATTCTAGTAGTATTATTATTAGTACTTGTTGGTAAGGCATAGTACTATTGTAATGAAATATTTTTTAGAATTTAGAAACTTAAATAACATACAAGTAGACTTTAAAATAATAAAATAAAATTGAAATATGAAAAAACAACTTATTTATGATTGGTTAATAGATTTGAGTTGTTATACATGGATTTTTAGGAATGAATGCAAAATATGAACAATATTTCTCCACTTTTTAATCCATATTACATACTTTTGGCCACTTATTTTTACCAATTATTCCACAGACTATTATATTGTATTGTAATTTATTTTAATTTAATTTTTATAAATTAATTATAAATTTTATATTATGATTATAAATTTTTATCATTATAAATAATAGTTAGTGTCAAATTATATATTATTATTTTTCTATTTTTATATTTTAATATCAAATGTATGAAATTATGTCAATTATATATTGACATAATTATGTCAATTAAATATGCTTTAATAATAGCATATTTATGAATTCATTCATTTATGATATATATATTTTAAATTAAAGTAAATATATATTCTTTGATGTTAATGCATGATATTGTAATATTCAAGAAAGGTTTACAATAATGATAAGAAAATTTAATTAGTTGATGAGATATATGTCATTCTATGTTGGATTAAATTATATATTTTTATAACTAATTAAAACATATTTATAATTCTAACAAATTTATTAAAATTTAAATTAGATAGACATTAAGGATTAAAATTACAATTATGACAAAACTAAAAAGGTCAAAAAAATTACTAAGTTGCCGAATCAGGTACGAATACGGGTACAGGTATGTGGATACGATACGCGGATATGGCATAATTTTTTTAAGGGGTTGGGTACGTTTAGACACGTCCGTACTAGAATATATATAAAAATCATAAATATATACATATTTTGCAGCCTAAAAACAAGAATTAAGAAATAGTATACTTGTAATATTAATTATTTCATATACAATAAAACAAATTAATATTATAACAAGAAATAATAAACATAATTAAATAATTATATACTATATAATGTAACTATTAAAATATATAACAATTTAAATTGAAAAATAAATAAATACAACTTTAATAAAAAATTACTAAGATTCTGTAGGGATTCCATGAAGTACCCGATTCCGGTACGTACCCTACCCGGAATCTGCAGTTAAAATGGACGATTCAGCAACTTAGAAAAATTATTTTACATATAAATTAAAATTAAAATTAATTATATTTCTAATTTAACTATAATCTTTTCTCTAATTGAATTAAACTACAATTAATTAGATAACTAAAGGCAAGTATTGGCCACTTCGTCGCACTTGTTTATTATTAAATTCTATTTCAAAATGTGGACATCACAGAATAGACTGAATCATTTCAATTTTCAGCTGAACAATTCAATCTCATGACAACATAACAATGGGTTTGGATTTCATTGACTAACTGTAGCAAATTCCATGCTCTGCTGCTAACATCTATATTTTAATTCAACAAGTTTCTGTAAGCAAATGTTAAATCTTTTGGGCTGTTCTTTAATTCTATTTGACTAAAGTTGATTTTACAATATACTAACTATTTACAGTCTCCCATTGTCTGGTATTCTTGGGCAACTGCCTCAAAATCCCGCCATGTATTTTTTGTTATGAAATCTGGATCGTCCTATAGAGAATATATCTGAGTGCTGTAGTGAAATAGATTACCATTGTGATTGATCTTTTCACCAGCCTTTGATATATATTTATATCTTTTGAATAGTCACGTCTTGAAGAGTCATGACCATATAATAATATAATATGACAATTATGGTGATAACCATAATTGTCTACTATAACCATAATAAATATATAATTAACTATAATAATGACAATAATATAATATATATCATTGCATTATAATATTATCATTACTATATTAATAATATGATAATGATAATAGTATAATATAAATATCACAACTCTTCATTATAATAATATATATATATATATATATATATATATAACAATACGAATGAAACTATATCTTAACACTCCCTCTTAGCGAGTGAGTATTAAATATCAAAAGTCTATCATGACATCTGCCATTTCAGGACGCACAAGTTAATGTAGTCTCATCATGAAAATAGACTTGAATATCATGATCTCCGCACAGTTGGTACACACAATTAAGTAGTCTATCATGATATGGTTTCGTTATTACACAACCAGTAATAACAAGAGTCAAGATCTCCGCACAGTCGAGACACACACTTAAGTAGTCTATCTTGACACTTTGGTTAACTATTTACAAGATCGTCACCTTGAAATGTTAACCCACACACAAATGATCATTTTTACACAATATTACAATATACATTTTTATATTTATTCATGAATAAAAAAACCCATAAAGTCACCTTGACTCTTCTCAAAGGATGGATCCACTCTGGCTCATCCGGAGAGTGGAAATCAAGACTTCCACCTTAGAATTGTCTATCAAAGACAAGAATTAAAAAATTCAAGTCAAACTCTCAGTCATGACAATTTAAAACCAACAACTCAATGTTGTCTAGCCATGAACATAATACAGTCCGAAACACATCATGACAGTTTGAAACCAACAACTTAATGTAGTCTAACCACGATATAGTTATTGCACAACAAGTAATAACATAGCGTTCAAGATACCTTCTTTTCACCTAATAAGGCTTTATTCCTCAACATACCAAGGTTATCTGAAGGTACACAATCTTCTTTCTAGCAAGACGCTTGGTAAGAGTATCGGTGGTTTGTTCTTTAGTTTGCACGATCTCATAGTCTTGGTGAATTCTGAGATTACAAAGTATACACCATCTTGACATGTTATACTCCCTCTGAATTTGTATGACCAAGATCCTGGGGTGCCAACTTAATTTGATCTTCTAGCTTTTGACATATAACCTTCTCACATGGTAATAACCATAATTGTCTGCTATAATTTCTTGATTACTAGAGAACCAACAAAACATGGTCTACTCCCTCTGAATCAAGATCCTCGAATGTCACTAATGCAGATCTTTAACTTCTCCATCTGTCACGAAGGCATACCCTGTTTATATACTCAATTCGGTGTCACTGCAGGATGTCATTTCATACTTTCCTTCCTGAGAGAACCAATACAAATAATCTGAATAGTCATAAGGTTACATCGGCTAGCATAAGATGCATTGTGATCTTTTCCAAGGCCACAATATTAACACTCCCTCTTGGACTTGAGGGAAGATAATAAAGACCTCTAGTATTCTATCCTTGTGCATCTCATCGGTGATTCTATCCACAAGTTCCCACTATATTAATCTCAGATTTGTTTTACCTTCAATTGTGAACTCCCTCTCAATCAATACGATTGAGATTGTCACAAGTTAACTGAATTGTACATGCTCCCTCTGAAGCTCAAGCTCATCAAATTCTTGACCTTCCTGAAGATGTCAGTCTCCCTCTTATATCGTTATTTTCTATAAGAGACCTTCCTTTATATTTTATTTGACATCCTAACTTACTATCATACCTGATGTATACTTTGTATCTTCCTCAGGTTTCCCACGTTCTTATAATATGCTTGTCACTTCTTCAATGATACTCCAATGAGATGTATATTGACTGATCAATTGTTGTTATCAATCATTCTGATTGCACATCGTTACTTTGTCAATACTTTCTTCTTGTTATCTCTTATTTCTGCTATCATTCGAGCCTAGTAAAAAGAAACTACTGGCGGCAAAGGTAGGACGCACATCAAGCCCACGTAAGTTCCTCCCTCTCATTGTGGAGTTGCTTCATACAGCTATCCACATCACCACAAAGACCGTCGAGCCTCTGCATTAACGACTTCTGCAACTTGTTGATCTCCTGTAAATCAGGTTGATCATCCTCCTTCTTGAACAACTCCTGCAGCTTCTTAATATCCTCTGCTATACCCGCCAAATTCAGCTTCTCGATCTCCAAATGCTGGTTGATTGTCGCAGTTCACACTCTCCACTAATCCCTCAGGGGTATTTTTCTCCTTTGCGGGTGCAACCTTTCCACCCATTATAAAAAAACTCACAACCCCCGACGCAAGCTGAATGAATGGATTATCTCTTCTAGTTTCTGGCAAATTGGGCTTGCGCTTTCTACCCAATCCCTGGATTTTCTCTTCTAGTTCTCCCCGCGTCTTTTCATGATTATGAAATCTGGATCATCCTATAGAGAATATATCTGAGTGCTGTAGTGAAATAGATTACCATTGTGATTGATCTTTTCACCAGCCTTTGATATATATTTATATCTTTTGAATAGTCACGTCTTGAAGAGTCATGACCATATAATAATATAATATGACAATTATTGTGATAACCATAATTGTCTACTATAACCATAATTAACAATAATAATATGACAATTATTGTGATAACCATAATTGTCTACTATAACTATAGATATTGCCTTTGCGTGGATATCTTCCTTCAATATGACTCTCTTTACAATATGTTCATGTCTTCGTGATCAGATGTTTTTATGAGTTGACTGCTTTTAGAGCTAAACTTACTAATCAATGTTAAGTTTAGCTTTTCTCGCGAGTTCACCAACTCACCATTTTACGGCACAACTATCTTACATAACAATAAGTTTAATGTCTACATAAATAGATGTTTTAATTGAACTCCAGAAATACAAACAAAGCAATTACTAAGAATCATAACATCAGCAATTTGAACTAATGTAATCCAAATTGGGAAGGAAAACACCAAAAGAGTGTGGTAAAATACTTACTTGCCCAAGTGAAGACTTAAAAGGACAGCTTCAAGCCTGCATAATACAACTTTCTAATTCTCTCATACTTGGAAGGAAAACACCAAAAGAATGTGGTAAAATACTTACCCATGTAAAGGGTGTGGTCAAATACTTAACCCAATCCAAGACTTAAAAGGATGGCTTCAAGCCTACATAGTACCACTCTCAAGTACTCTCATACTCTCTTCTAGACTTTTGAAGACTCATATGCTGCTAGCAATGAGTCTTTATTACCAGCTTCCCTATTAAACTGCAGTAAAGATTTGATTGATAAAATGACCTCTCTTACAGGATTTATAGTATGGATGCTACAACTGATTTAAATAATCAACCACTTTAAACAAACAAGAAACAAGCAAACATATAAAAGTAGTTGATGGTTACCAAGAAATTTACATTCAAAATGGTTTTGCAGAAATAGTCACGATTCATTGACCATGGATACAAAACTAACAAAAGATACAATTAGGCTAATCCACAGCGGGGAATTGGTCTGGGAGCCTAAGGTACAAATAGTTGCTATCTCCGACTTCAGACTTGGGTATGAGCAAAACAAACGATACAAGATAGACATATTGGATGGAGTACATACACAAAAGGCATCATTACCAACAAGGTACAATCACTGCATAACATCAAAGGATATAAGTATCAGAACAATAATCTGGCTGACAAAGTACGATAGTCCAAGTACAACTAAATCATGGTGAGAACAATGATATTGTTTATGACAAAAGAGACACCCTTCTCCTTACTCTTGGCATTGAAAGTTCTTAATGCGAATAACTACAATTATCTGAAATATACAGGTGGGTTGTAATTGGAGATCTTGAGATTGTGGCAACAAACCAAGAGATCATTGGGAAACCAGTTCCCTTCTCAACAAAACAAGAAGCCCAGACAGAAGAAGCCATAGATGAGCATACAAACATGCATACTGATCTAAACAATGCATTGCTGCCACACTCAACAGGTGCCTGAAGAGTACAGTTTGGTTTAAAGGCTCCCGTAAGACCCAAAGCACTAGTCTTGCTTACCCCTATTAAGAACTTAAATCCATTCCAAACAAGATGGAATGTGAAATGTGGTCTCACTATGAAGAGGGAAAGAAAACAGTACACGAACTAGAAAGGCCCCGGCCAAGTATTCAGCTTTGACATAATAGACAATGAAGGAACTGAAACACACGTAACCTGTTTCAATGGCAGCTGATATGCATTAACCAAAAATCTAGAATGGTGCTACATATACAATATCTGGTGGAGAAATAAAGATGGCTAATAGAATCTACAACAAGTTGAACAGTGGATTAGAAATTACATTGCCTGTTGAATCAAAGGTCACTTCTTGCCAAGATGATGACTTTTCAGCTCCAAGTGTGCAAAAAATGATCATGCCAGAACAAGTTTGGTTTATAGTGGATATGATCGGAGCTCTTGAAGGTGTTGAGGATAATAATATGTCAATAAATATTGCAACAACAAAACAGAGAATCTCAACATCCATGCTCACCAACTAGTTAGGTGGGATTAAATCCACATCCGAAAAAGGTCCTCTAACTATACTATTGGAAGATCAAGAGGCTTTTTTGGTGAAATGGTGCAAAGAGATGGTTGCAATTGACCATGGCCTTGAGCTAATCAATCTCAAGGCAGAGATAGCCCAAATTTACCAAACTAGATCCAACTCTTTTAAGAATGGATTGCATGGGAAGCCCCGGTGGACTAATTTTAAGAAGTGCCATGTAGAACTCACATTGCAGATAGTTGAAGGCCTCGAAAAAGATAGGTCAGTCAACCTCAAACCTATTGTTGTATATGTTTTCTGCAAGAAATTATCTATATGTATGATGTAAATCCATAGGATCCTCAATGAATATGGAATTGTGATGAAACTGGTATTCGAGCAAGAAAAAATGGTTTGATGAGGGTGCTGCACAAAAGAGGTAGCAGGATTGTATTCTTCATTGTCCCTAAGATTCAGGAATGGATAACCATTATTTGTCGTGTTAATGCTTCTAGACAAAGCATACCGAGCATCTACTTGTTTAAAGGTATAAAGCAACTAAAAATTACATTGTAGGCTATAAACCAGGTTCTTGTGTGTAAGCCCAACCACATATGGACAAAATAAGAATTGTTTATGGAATAGTTGCATCACTTCACATTTTTAATTCCACGAGGTATCTCATAAACAAATAGGGATGTATTGATTTTTGATGGCTATGGTAGCCATGTCACAGTCACAACCATCCAAGAAGAAAGGATGATAGGTATTGACTTACTTACATTACCAACATACATATGACATAAACTACAACCTCTAAATGTGAGTGCATTGTCACATTGTCACCTTTTAAATTGTACTTTAAATTTGAAAAAGCATCATGACTAGCAAACTATCCAAACATTAAAATGAAGAGGCCAACATTGGCAAAAAAATGTAACAAGTCATTGAAAAAAGCCTTGACAATGTTGAATAGCACAACAGGATTCAAAAGGGCAGAGATATGACCCATGAATCTAGAGGCACTAGTGGATGAAATGCGTCCAAATGCAACATTGAATTCAACAACTTCTATAGTTTAGAACATCCTTAGTCTACTAGGAGTTGTTTCAACAGATAAAGTCAAACTAAAATTTACCTTGTAGGCTATAAACCAGGTGCTTGTATGTAAGCCCAGCCACACATATGGACAAAATAAGAATTGTTTATGGATTGGTTGCATCACTTCACATAGTCAATTTTACGAGCTGTTTATAAACAAATAGGGATGTATTGATTTTTGATGGCTATGGTAGCCATGTCACAGTCACAACCATCTAAGAAGAAAGGATGTTAGGCATTGAAGTACATTACCAACACACATATGACATAAACTACAACCTCTAAATGTGAGTACATTGTCACCTTGTCACCTTTTAATTGTACTTTAAATTAGAACAAGCATCATGACTAGCAAAATATCCAAACATTAAAATTAACAAGTCATTTTGAAAAAAGCCTTGACAATGTTGAATATCACAAGATTCAAAAGGACAGAGATATGACCCATGAATCTAGAGGCACTAGTGGATGAAATGTGTCCAAATGCAACACTGAATTCAACAAATTCTATATTGTAGAACATCCTTAGTCTACTAGGAGTTGTTTCAACGGATGAAGTCATACACCCATTGTTGTCCATTCTTCCAGATGCTTAATTGCAATATACAATGGAATCACAAATAGAAGAATCTATATTGCATACACCTCAAAGTACTCATGTTGATTCAATTGCACAAGTAGTAGGTGATGAAGCCTCTTGTGACATGGTAGAGAACCATTGTGAGGAATTGGAATATGTTCTTAGTATTTTCTTAGAACCTAGCCAACCAACATGGTTGGTGGTGGGAGCTATGAATCTGGGTACCTATGTAAATTGCCAAGAAGAACATAGAACCTTTTTGTTCCCATCTCCACCAACCACATTTTCCATACCTGAAGTGGTATATTACTATGGTAAGTGTGGATGTTCAAATATCAGAGGAAATACAAATTTTAGCCAAGATACACAACCAATTGGAAAGCTAAGGCCAATACGATATTGAATCACAACTTAATCAAACCTTGCATTTTAAAACAGTTCCAAATATTAACAAATTCCTTAAGTTGCATGTGCACATTGTTAATGATAGAATCAAGAATGTTGGTGATCTCAGAACTCAGTTGAGTCGACAATTCCCACTATTAATAATATATAAATATATGAATCTATTGGTAGAGAAAGAGTAATTATTATTGTTGCTGAGCTCAATTCTATTGGTATAGAGCTACCTAGATGAAGTTGCTTGCTGCCCAACCAAGTCAACATATGCAAGAGGGCAAGGAAAGATGCAATCAGCTCGATAATGCAAGAAGACAAAGAGAGTCATACATCAGATCTTTATTCCTTCCAAGGGAAGAATGTATACAAGATGAACAAGTAAAGGAAAATCTCATAGGCAATGAGACAAAGGTTGAATTCAGTCCTAATTTTCAAATTGGGAACAACAGTGATATACTCCACCTTTGTCATAACATTGCTAGTGATAGTTATGAAGAAAGTAATAGTACCATTCCTACTATTGATGGACTCCAAGATGCAAGTATGGTGCATGATGATTTTGATGACGTCTCTTATCTGAGGACTGAGTTTATTCATATTGTTACACCTGGTGTTGAGGAGCATGAGTTGCCTGATTCAGAGTTTCCAGTTAAGGTAGTTGATCATTCTCATGATGGTGAGAGTGGTAGTGATAGTGATTTGGTTGATGTCTCTCTTAGCAAGACAATCACTCTAGAGACGTCTTGGTTGAGCAGTGATGGCATACATGCTTCATTTGTGAGTTTGTTACCCATTTCTCTTGATATGACAACGATGTCCTTGTTTATTAGTGACTTAATAGTTTTCGATTCCTTATGGATTAGTGGCTGCTCTAGTCGGAATCATGTAGCATCCCCTGAGTTGGCATTGACTACTTCAACGATTCATTAGTATGGGAGTACTAAGAGGTTTATCTTTTGGATAGAGATTGAGTACGGGGTGATTTCCGTTGATTGGCACTAGTTGGATGACACGTTTGATATCATTTTGGTTGCTGGTCTGAGTTATGGTAGTGAGACATGGTGGCCACTTGTGGATTTCTTGGCACATGGGGTTTCATTCTCACATTATTTGGATGCTCTGCATGCACAAATGGTTACCTTACAGTGATTCTTTGAGATGTTCTTTCTACATCTCATACAACAAGGTCTATATTTCGACGTGGGATGTAGGTATTGATTTGTTTGGTACATTATTTCACATGGATTCCCATATGCTTCATGGTTGGTGGTGTTTGGACAATTATATCAAAGTGGAGCAATTGGTTGTATGGACAGAGCTAGAGGCGAGGCTTAGGTTCTACAACATGATTGGTAGTTTATTGGGTGCCAGTTATTGTTGTACCAACATCACAAAGTTGAGGGACTTTGTACCCATGGCAATATTCAATTAGGGTTATTTTAGGATTGGTAACTTTAGGGTCGAGCTTGTTGACATCTTCTATACTAGCTTCTTGTCGGTTTTTGATCTTCCTCACCTAATGGTCATCATGAGGAGAGATTGAGATTTATATGGTATGGTTGAGCATGTTATCCTTTCAGTTACCCAGGATTGCATCAGGTGTCGAGATTATTGTTATGGCATTGGAGTATGAGTTTACAATTATATTCAAAGGGGTGCAACGTTAGCATAGTGGGCTTTTTCTGAGATCGGTTTGGAATCTTGTCATTGACATGTGTAGTACATTCCTCCAGTGGATCCGTGATGAGTGGCTTCACTTTGGGTGTATCATTGTTTATATCAGGGTAGTGCAACATATTGGTGTTTACCCTGGTGGGGTAATAGACAGTATTTGCCTACAGATGATTAATTACTCAGCATAGAATATAAAAGAGTGTTGCATTCATGTATTCACAATAACTTTCCGTACATAATAATCGTGTCTTCATCAAAGGAACAAGTTCATACATATAACATTTGAAGGGGTGCGAGGCGAACCGTCGCACCCATGTAATGCCTCCGGACTCCAACCGTCTAACTACCCCAAAATACCTAACAACATCATCCCCCCAAAAGAAAAGTCATCTTCGGCGACTTAACAACAAAATGGAGATAATGTCCAGTACATAAACAAAGAAATCAGCTAAGCAGAAGTGGAAGGGGGCATCCCTGGAACCGATGATTGGGATGCCGAAGAGTTGACCCGTCGCCTCAACTGGTAGACCTATTGCGTACGGATATCCAAATCTGTTTGGATTTGTGAATTGACCTCAACTACTTCCTTGAGCATCAGGGTAGCCTCCTGGAGCTCCGTATCCTTTTGAGCTAACTGGCTCTCTACAAGACTCTTGTCGGTATTGGCTGCCTCCAGCTGTGCCAACAGTGTTGCACGTTTTGCCTGCCAGGCACTCCGCTTTGCTGCTAACTCGGCGGCTATCTCCTCCCGAGATCTCTCTGCTGCCTCCCGAACCCTCTCCCGAGCCTCCTCTGATTCTCATGCCGTGAGCACTGTTTGCACCAACCGTCGACCCTTATCAATCACCAATTCCAGAGTGTGCATATACTCTGCTAGATCCTTTGCCATCATCACCTCGACCGGATTCCCTTTCTTTGCCAGCACCTCGGCTGCCTCTGGCTCTACACTCTGTCCGCCACCTCCAGCATCACCCAATGCGCCTTCCTCCAAATGGAAGTCCTCTCGCTGAGGGGACAAAATAGCGGATCCCCGTGCCACCAGTGTGAGGGATCTCTGTGCCAAGAAAGCACTCGCACGCCTTAACACGGGTGGTCCAGTCTGTACATAGGTGTCGAGAACTCCTCAACAGGTACTCCATCCATACTGTCATGGTCGGACTCAATCAACACGGAGTCTCCAAAGGTTACCACCGGCTCTGACCCCACCATCTCTAGCTGTACTCGACCAGATTTTGTCCTACCCTGCTCGGCAAACTGCTCCATCATCTCTACCATGTCTCTGCCAGGACTCTCGCTATCCCCAATCTCTAGCTCCGGAAGCGTATCCATTATGGCAACTCTCTTTGGCTCTGGAGGCGTATCTACTATAGAAACTCCTGCTGATGTGGCCATAGGTTGAGTGAACTGAACTGAGGTCCGTACTTGGCCAAATGCTGGAATGGCCGTAGGACCCGAGACCAAGGCAACTTGGGTCCCACTAGAGGGTACAGGACGTGGAAATAACAGCGGAGTAGCTGAGATTACCCTTCATCTTCATCATCATCATGCTCCGAACCGCTCCCCTCCTTTGATGTCGCTTCACGGCTGCTATCTGTATCCCCGTGATCCCCACTGACTTCCAACTCCTGCCTAGTTCGTTTTGAACCAGCTCTGACCTTCTGACCTCTAGGTGTATCCAGGTGATGCCATCTCATGATTGGGGGTTCGCCTTCCACCAAGGGGCCCACCTTAATCTCCTGTGATAGTATGTCTGCTGGGATTTGCTGCTCAATTGCGTCTAAGAAAAGCCCAATGGCATAATGCGGCATGTAAAAGGTGCAGTGCTGAAGGGTCATGAAAGCATACATTCGCTCTGCCAACACCGTCGCCCAATCGTACATTCTCCCACCAAGGAGGTGGTTCATCAAAGTGACTTGCTGAAATGAAATATCTGAGGCGCGGCTAGACCCTGTAAGATGGCTCTTCACCAAGTCCATAAGACCTCGCCAGTGACCTTCCTTGATGAATGTCTTCTTGATACTGCGATTATGTGATGCCTTTCGGAGAGACTCCTCTGCCGGGGTGAGATCATCTCTGCAAATTAGCCGGATGTAGAAATCTTTATTTTCTGCAGTCATCTTCTGTGGCCTCAGGTCAACCCGTACCCCTCTGTTTGGCAACCCGAATACTCGGTGAAACTCGGATACTGTAAAAGAAACTATCACCGAGTGGTTCAGGTAGGGAATAGTGTTGGTCTTTGAAAATCTGTCGAAGGCCTCAATCAATGCCCGCAATGGTCCTTTGAAATCCTTGATACAAAAAATGGGCATTTGAATAACCAATTTACCTGAGCCCTTGACAGGTTGTCCTTGACCAGTAGGGTGTTCGGAGAATTATCACTCTCATTCCACCATGTTCGGCATTCTAGGCCATTCAAACCTTCGAATGCAATGTTCTGTGTTGTGACCTCCTCCCTCTGAGATCCCGCAGCCGCCATTTGGGGCTTGTGAATTTTCAGCTTCTTCCCTGTACCTGCGCCTGCAACTCGTGGTGTATTCCTGCTCATGCTTCCAGGGTCTTCTTTCAATCTCTTCCTCCAACTACGTTTGCCTGCTGATTGCATATTTATTGCTTCCTGTTCCCAATGAAATATAACCGTTTGCCAACTGCCGTACAACTGCTCTCCTATCTTTGTCCTCTTCCTCAGCCTTATGCTTAATGAATTAGTCTTCTCAAATCCCTCCTTCACTGCCGTACTGAATATTTATTCCCTTCGTAGGCAAGTCTATGGCCGTACGGAACCCCTTTTTTTTGTTGCCTTTGCCGTGCGTAAGACGGGATCTGAAATTATGCTATTGTTTATATCTCCCTCAACTCGCACGGATTCAATGCTGCCGTACGACAAACCACACGAGAGTTGCTAGTTTGGCTCACGGATGCACATGCGCATTCCTCGTATGATTGTACTGTATAACCTCCCGGGGTACTGCTTTCTCTCGCCGTACGACAACTCCCTGACGCCACTCCTTCTGTGCCGTACGGCCTTGTTGCTGTTCAGACTTCTGTGCTTTTGTACAACCTCCTTATGTCCCCTCTCTAATTGCCGTAGTATCGTACTGTTGTACAGTATGCATTTCCTTCGTTTACGTTTTATAAATGCAGTTCCCGCGCCGTACGATAATATGCCGTACGATACTTTTCTGCTGTGCGGCTTTTGCCGTACGGTGTTTCTTTCTCTTTTTTAATTTATCTGTTCGACTGCCGTCGGTGTGTCTCCGGCCTTTGATGATACACTTTTAGTTTTGAGCCGTTGATAGCATCCGAAATTTCCTGTCCATCGAGAGTCCATAGCTTGATGGACCTGTTAGCTGCAACTTCCCGAACCTTGTAGGGGCCTAGCCACTTAACTTTAAATTTTCTGGTCTTAATCTCATTTCGTCTGTTGTACTTCAGAACGAGTTGTCCGGGAGTAAACCTCGTCCGATGGATGTGCTTATCATGCCAGTGCTTCCTGCGTTGTTGGATGACGTCAGTTGCCCATTGTGCCATCATCCCCCTTTCATCCAGTTTGTTTAGAGTGTAGAGGCGTTCCTGAAGACTCTCCATATCGCCAAGTTTGTTATCAATAGCTATTCGGAGGCTTGGCACCATAAATTCCATTGGAACTACAGCTTCCTGGCCGTACATCAAATGAAAGAGTGTTTGGCCTGTCGTTACCTTGTAGGTGGTGCGGTATGCCTATAAGACTGACGGTAGCTTCTCCTCCCAGTCTTCCTTTTCCACACCACACGACTTGTAGATTACAGAGACCAAAATCTTATTCGTCGCCTCTGCTTGACTGTTGGCTCTCGGGTAGTAAGGACTAGATAGGGAGTGAAAAATCTTAAATTCCGTTGTGAGGAGTTTTACCACATGGTTCACGAAATGACCTCCCCTGTCACTTGTTAGCTGGATCGGGATGCCATACCGAGTGATGATTTGTTCATATATGAACCTTGCTGTGCTCACAACCGTGTTGTCTGGTAGGGCCCGTGCTTCTACCCACTTTGTTAGGTACTCTGTAGCCACCATGATGTACGTGCACCGCCTTGGTCTGCTGGTTTTCAATGGTCCCACAAAATCAAGTCCCCATCTTTCAAATAACTCTTGAGCAGCCGAGGGGTTTAATGGCATGAAATCCCTTTTCAGTGGTTTTCCGGCCCTCTAACATGTATCACAGCTCACGACCCACTCCTTGGCGTCGTTGTGCAGTGTCGACCACCACAGTCCTGCGAGCAGTACCTTCCTGGTTGTTGTATTCGGCCCCATATGTCCTCCTGCCGGGCCTTCGTGTGCTTCCCTCAGAATGCTAGGAACTTCTTCCTCCGTCACGCATTGTCGAAGTACTTGGTTTGACCCCATCTTGTAGTGAAGCCCGTTGATAAGTTGGAATGTTCGGCTTCTCAGGACCAGTTTGCGTCGTTCCCCTGGTGGCATTTCTCGGGGGAACTGTGATGTAGAGAGGTATTCACCAATGCTGGTGTACCAAGCTGGTAAAACCGTGATGCAGAATAGGTGCGCGTCGGGAAAATCATCATTCACCCCGTCGGCTCGTTCTCCCGATTTGATTCTCAACAGCTGGTTTGCAATCACATGGCTTTTGCCTGACCGCACTATGATAGTAAATGTGAATTCTTGTAGCAACAACAACCATCAGCTCACCCGTCCTTGGATTATTGGTTTATTCACCAAGTACATTAGGGCTTGGTGGTCTACATAAAATGTGAAGGGTGTCGCCAACAGATAATGTCTAAATTTATGTACGGCATAGACCATGCCGAGTGCTTCCCTTTCCGTCGTACTATAGTTCTTTTCCGCCTTCGAGAGTAGTCTGCTAGCGAAGTAGACCGGGTGATCCAACCCATGGTTCCCAACGTGTGCCAGTGTCGCACCTATGGCATAATTGGAAGTGTCGACGTGCATGCGGAATTCTTTGTCCCAATCCGGATAGGCCAATATGGGTGCCTCCAACAATCGAGATTTTAATTCCTCAAAAGATTCCTTCTGAGCCGCTCCCCATACATAGGGTTCTCCTTTTCTGGTAAGGTTATTGAGAGGGTAAGATATCTGGGAAATTTTATTAATGAACCTTCGGTAGTAGCCAATATGTCCCAAAAAAGATTTGACCCCTGTGACATCTTGTGGTGGTTCCATCTCCACAATCACTCGAACTTTATCAGGGTCTATTTTGAGTCTTGCCTTGCACACTATATGCCCCAACAGCCTACCCTGAGGTACCATGAATCGGCATTTCTTGGGGTTAAGTGTGAGCCTTGCCCTTCAGCACCTATCCATGCACTCACCGAGTGCCTTCAGATGTGTCTCCTCCCCACTGTAGATGGACCAGTCATCCAGGAAGGCCTTGAAATTACCCACAGACATCTTATCAAAGATATGGAGAGTTATCCTCTGGAACGTTGCTGGGGCGTTGCAAAGACCGAACGACATCCGGTTGTAGGCATATACTTTGTCTTCCACCACAAAGGTTGTTTTCAGTGTATCCTCTTCTGCGATTGATATCTGGTTGTAGCCGGAGAATCTGTCCATGAATGAATAGATTTCGTGGCCGACCACTTCCTCGAGGATAGAGTCTGTAAACGGAATGGGAAATGGATCCTTGATCGTAACTGCATTCAGACGCCGGAAGTCAACACAAATCCGGATCTGGTTTCCATCCTTCTTGAGGGAAATCACAATGGGCGATACCCATTCACTAGTTTGAACCCTAAAGATAATTTTAGCCTCCAACATCCATTCGATTTCCTCCTTTACTTTCGCGGCATAATTCTTGTTCATTCGGTATGGCCGCTGTTGTACTGGTACTACGCCCGGTATCAACGGGATGCGATGAACGCATAGTTCAAGTGGGACTCTCTTCAGGTCCTTGTACGTCCACGTGAACACATCTTTGTATTCGGTCAAAATTTTGAACGCGACAGTTTTCAGGACTGGATTCCAGTCATCTCCTACGAGAATAACTTTTTCTTTGGCCTCCATGTCGAGATTCAAATGTTTCACGGATGGTTCCTCATACTTCATGGCATTCTGGTCTTTAAACTAGTGTGTCGGTGCGGTATCAATTGTATCCTCCCCTTCCTTATATTCCCCGTACTCTAGGGGAAATTTGTCTGGTTCTTCCTCAATGCTTAATACATTGCATGAGGGTGAGAACATCTCGTAGTCCTCCTTTTGCCAATGGAACAACCCGTTGAGTGAATCGGTATCATCCTCCGAGCATCCTCTCAAGTTTAGCACGCCTTCTTCATTGGGTTACATTCCATGCCTTCCTTCGTCCCGTAGGTCGTTTTCCCCTTCGGATTCTGACCCTGAGGAAGAGGCGAGTTCCTCACTCACCAACTGGGTTCGGAGATCAATGGTAAATTTCCTGCCTCCACTCCATCGAAAGTGTATTCCGTTTCCAATTATGATTTGCCTTTGCCGCCACTAGCCATCCCCTTCCCAAGATGGTGTCATGCCTCTTTTGCTTAAGTGGGATGACCATAAAGTCAAGTACAAATGGCTGTGCACCCACCGTAACTGGTTGTGCCATTAACATCCCGAGGAGTTTAATCCTGTGCTGATTGGCACCTAACAGATTGAATGTTGGTGGCCACAAGGTAGGCTTCCCTAATTTTTTCCATGTGTCCTCGGGTAGGACATTTACTCCGGACCCGCCATCTATTATGGTGTCCATTAGGATAGTGCCGAGAATGCCCATCTCCACCACGGCTGGGTGTCTGCCATTATTGACGGCTAGCAACATTGGATTCGTTTGCAGAGCCTCCGGGTATGGAAGTGTCCGCGTGCTTCGTGTTGGTTTGGCCGACCTGTGTGCCTAGTAGGACTATCCCCAAATGTGGCATGGTGTGTAGGAGGTCCTGGAGTTTCACCGGTACCTCCAGTTGGAGCATCTACCATACAATGTTCCGTTCCGCGTCCTGTGTGCTGTAGGGTCTTGCTGGTTCTTGTATCTCTCGTTGGGCTTCATAGCCTTTTCTATTTCTTCCCGTGCTTCTAGCATCCTCTGTTTCTCCGTACGAGGATGGGGGTACCTCGCTTCCTTCGCTTGCCCTCGGGTAAGAGCCAATACAACTTCTCTTGTCTTTGCATTTCCTTCAATATCCAGCAGGTTGGTCCCTACGCTAGACTTAGGGCAATTGGCATCTTCATGGTCACCAGGGCCGCACCACCGACACAGCTGCTGAGGGGCGTCATTATTATTACACTCTCTTGCGTAATGACCCCATTGGTTGCATGCCCTACATTGGATCATTGGGCGTCCCTTCGTATCGTACTGGACCCTGTTACGGGTGGAATTATTATTGTTCCCTTGTCCGCCTCGTCGGCTGCCTCAGTAACCCCCCTGAAGATGCATTATTATTTGGTTCTGTCATTCCTGATGTAGATGGCTGCTCTTGTGTAAAGAGCACTTGCTGGTTTCGTGTCTTCATGTTATATGGGTATTCCTTTGTGGAATGTCCCATAATCTGGCAGATGTCACAGAATGCCTTTTTGGGACAGGCACCCTTCATATGGCCACTTTCTTTACACTCTGTGCACCAGAGTTCATCATCCTTACTTGTATTCCCCTTCATTGACTTAAATTCCTTTAACATTCTCTCCATGTCTTTTTGGAGTGCTGTGACTTTCTTTTTCGGCTGGTCGTCACTGCTGCTATCTTCTTCCGAAGTGTCGTCGTCTGATGACGAGGATTTGTTTTTCTTCTTTTTTGACGTTTTGTTCTCACTTTCTAGGTCCACGACTCGGTTATATGCATTGTCATAGGATGTCGGAGGTACTATTTTCATCTTCCGCTGTAACTTGGAGTTCAAACCCTCAACAAACCATCTCTTCTTTAAGCCATCTGCTGGTTGGTTGTCCATCTTCCTGACTAGCTCCTTTAGTTGGCGGCCATAAGCTCGTACGGTTTCCTTCTTACCTTGTTTCGTTCCATAGATTTCCGAGACTATCTTGTTGTCATCCCTGAGGAGCTGGAACTCCTTCTTGAATCCCTTCTTTAGTTTGTCCCACGTGGTTATCTTAGTTTTATCCAAGTCTGAGTATCAGTCAATGGCAACTCCTCTCAGTGTGGCGGGGAATTGCTTCATCCATTCGTCTTGGTCAGTAACCCCATTGGCTGACCAGATGGTTTCGCACGTACGACAATGCCGTGTTGGATTGTCCTTTCCGTCGTCATGAAATTTGGGCAACTTCTCCTTGTGTGTTGCCATGGGTGGTTGGGCCGGTTTTGGTTCTTGTGTATGCCGTGGATTTTGTGGTCCGACACCGCCTGTGCTAGCACTTGCACCCACCCTTGCTTGGTTGATTTGTATAGTATTTACCAATGGCACTTGTCCTTGTGCTTGTGTAATTGGTGGAACCATATTGTGTGGAGTCGTTGGCTCCAATGGAGGGTTCACCTGCGCGTCACTAGTGCCTTCAGTTGTACTGCTGCTGGCACCTTCGGCAGTACCGTCACCTTCGATCGTACGGTTCCCTTCGTGGTATTGGTCCTTCGTACCTGGTGTATGGGTCAAATCTTCAAACTGGTCTCGCTCTTCCTGAAGTAAGACCTTTCTCAATCGTGTTTCCTCGAGTAGTTCTTCTCTACTCCACACTCTCCGATGCTCCGGCGAAGTGAACTGTTCCTCGTCGGCCTGTGCACCCTTTGTACCACTTCCGAGGTTCCCTTCGGGCAACCCTCTGGCAAGTTGCCTCAGCGTATACCGACGTTCATGTTGTTGCGCGGAGATCAAAGCCTTCTGTGCGGCCTCCCCTTCGTCATCTAGTGCTTTCTTATTTCTATCCTTCTTTAAAGTATTGGGCATCAAGACTAAACAAAAAACATTGCTTTTCAACCAAAAGAACACTTATTTTTATTTATTCATGTTGATTTACAACATTTCCAATTGCATTACAATTGTTTATGTGTTCCTTTCCCTTTTCCATTCATATTTCAAGGACCATGACGATTGCCATCGCCTTCTTCCTGATGGCGGCGGAGGTGCTCCCGAGCGTGGCATGCACAGAGGATTTCCTGGCAGTGTTCCTCTTGGGCAATCTCCTCCTGGCGAGCACGTTGTGCCAATGATGCTTGTGCTAGCAACCGAGGAAGGTGGTTCATCAGCCGGTTGGCTGCAAGGTTAGCCTCGATTGCGGCCCACACAGCACTGGTTGGAACCTCTTCGCCTGTAGCTTCTTGTCGAATGTAGGTTTCAATTGCTACTTGGAACAAGATTCTAAATTCTCGTGTCTGGATATATTCCCCTTTGTACAGCTCTGTATGGGCATCGTCTGCTTCCGGATTTATTTCATCAACCGGTAAGCCCATTATGTCCGCACACCATTTGAGTGCGTCTAGGCAACGGCGCCAAATGTTTTCCCTGGTGGGGTAACAGACAGTATTTGCATACAGATGATAAATTACTTAGCATATAATATAAAAGAGTGTTGCATTCATGTATTCACAATAACTTTCCGTACATAATAATCGTGTCTTCATCAAAGGAACAAGTTCATACATATAACATCTGAAGGGGTGCGAGGTGAACTGTCGCACCTGTGTAATGCCTCCGGACTCCAACTGTCTAACTACCCCAAAATACCCGACAACAATTGGTGGAGCAACATGTCTCGAATTGGTACAAGATCCAAGAATTGGTGTTCAATGTGTGGGTGCAGATTGCTTGAGGACAAGCAATCTCTGTGAAGGTAGAGCTGCAATGTCCCGTTTCTAGGCCATAGGAGATGAGTAGAGGGTTGACCTATCACTTGAGTTTCCATAGGTCAATGGTATGATTAGGGGATTCATTCTGAGGGTCATGGAGCTTTGTAGGGGTTCTGTGAGCTGTTTTCGACCTTCAGAGGACATTCCTACATTTTAGGGCGGTCTCCTATTTTTTTAGGGAGAACTAGTTGTTGACTTGATGACCACTTGGGGGACCACAGAGTAGAGCAAGATCCTTGTGAGCAATTACATGTGTTTGAAGAGAGGTTCCTATTTTTTAGGGCGAGTCCATACTTCTTAGGAAGAACTGTCAATTGGCCTGCAGGACTCAGGCAGCATTAGTGATCACAATGCTTTAGTCGGAATTCAGTTTCGAGTCTAAAATGACAAATTATGAATTATTCAGGGGAAATATTTTAATATTTCCTAAGTCTGGAATTAAATAAATTAATAAGTGAGTATTATATTCACTTTATATCAAATAAATAATAATAACATTACTTTATATTATTATAATAAATTAACAAGTTGGGGCCCCCCTTGTGCCATGATGCCTAGGAGAGATGAGTTAAGTTGTTTAACAACTTCATTTTATTAATAAGGGAGCCTAAGGGGGTTGAGGGAGACATAAGGAAAAAATAAAAATTTAATTTAAAAATGCAAAGTAACCCTAAAAACCAATAGGGTTTGAGGCCAATAAAGCAACATGTTGGAGGTCATTTTGAGCATCATGAAATCATTTTTACAATAATCTTTGTGGGAATTGAGCTTTGCAATTCATTTCAGCAGCATAGCAGCTTTGAGGAATGAAAACTCCTTGAAGGTAGGTGAATTTGGACGATACTCCAATTCACAAAATGGAGGGATTCATTCAGAATTCCTATTTGTGCTTCAAATCAGACTTGTTATAGCCGTTTCAGAGAGTCATTTGTAGATTGGAGAGGGTTTGGAGACTTTAGAGGGCTGTCGTGCCATTATTTATAGCAGTCGTACCTCTCCTTAGTTGGTTGTACCACCTTGGAGGCACAAATGGTGCCAAATTCACCAATCAACAGCAGTTAAGGTTTGAAAATTGTGGGTAATCCATCGTCAGCAAGTGTAATCAGAAAATAAAGTATGTCATCAAGTTTCAGAAGTCAAATGTGGTCCAGATTAGTAAATTTTTTTGGAAAAAGTAGTGAAATTCAATAATTTCGCTTGCAGGCCAGGTGTATATTTTAGCAGATTTAGTTAAATTATTTTTGGTAATTATTATTGATGCAAGTAGACTTTATTGGAGCAGCTGGGACACATTGTTAGCCCCTAGATTGTGTTCTATGCAAATTTCATTCAATAAAACCCTCTTGGATTGAGCATTGGACGCCGGGTATGAACAATTGTTTTCTAATTGTGTCAATTCTTCTAAATCTGAAAGTTGTCATTTGCTGTACCTAAAATCAGAATTTTGATAATTGCAATCAGGCAATTATTTTTATGGTTATTGTGTTGCAAAACGTGTTATAGTGGCATCAATCCATGATAAAACCATTGCAAAGACAAACATAACCAAAACCCTTCCAATAAATCATATAAAACACTTCAAAACTTCTAATCAGTAGCAGCAAACTCGGGGAAAAATTCATAGCAGATCGGTTAGGGATCTTTCAAATCTTACCTTAACAATTTCTAATATATTTATGATCTATTCACCCAATCCTTATGGTGTTTGGCTATTTAATAATATTTTTTCCCCTTTTTTAAACAATGTAAACCCAAAATAATCTTGGCGCTGCAAAATTTTCGGCAGGTGAGATTTGATGGTTAAACGGGGGAACTCCAGCTTGGGAATAGCCTTATCAACTAATTATCAAACTTACATAGAATATTTAAACATTAGTGTTTTATGAAGAATCTTCAAATTTCATTACAAAAAGATCACATTCTCACTTAGCTGTTAAGTTTTTATTTTCAATAATTCATTAAAAAACGATATTTAACAAAGACATCATCTCTTGGCCCTACTTTTTGAGCTCTAGAGCTTACTTGGCCCTACATTTCTAGTTGTATAGTTAAAAAACCGATATTTAACAAAGACATCATCTCTTGGCCCTACTTTTTGAGCTCTAGAGCTTACTTGGCCCTACATTTCTAGTTGTATAGTAGTGTTTGTAGGTGCTAAAAATTACATTATAGGGGGCCAGCAAGGGCCATATCAAGTACATAAATTATTTGGATAACATCAAGTCCTTCAACACCACAGCAAAGAGTTCATGTGCTGCATGTGGCTTCATGCCTTGTTCAAATTCAAATTGTAACTGCTACTTTCAGCCGTCTTTGGTCTGGTTGGAATGATTTCAGCTCGGTTTCTATGTAATCTTGTATTGTAGTTCTGTATATTGGTCTTGTATGTAATCTTGTATTGTAGTTTTGTATATTGGTCTTGTTCTGTAATTTTGTATTGTAATTCTGTTTAGCATCGCAGTGTCTGATAGTCAGGTTACGTTATTGTTGTGTGTCTTTCTGGTAGTGATTTGTCTACCATTTATCATTGTATTTTAAATTTTTATTTAATATTAATGCATTATTGTAATAAAAAAAGGTTTTGTAGATTCATCATTAGAAATATTACTAGCGATTGCACCTCGGTGTGCAGTAGGTATGCAGAAGAAATGTTGAAGTGGACATTAAAACATGAATTTTGATTTGATGTGATGGCTTATGTCATTGGTGTTTGTTTGCTGCTTTTCGCATCACCCAATTTTATCAGTTTGTGTCTTTCAGCTTGTCTGTTTTCAAGTAGTTCCGTTGTTGGACACACTCTACAATCAACCCCTTTGTTTGCCTCCATGGTTGCTAAGTAGAATATTGATGGAGCAAGGGAGTGTTCTATCACATCTTCCCAAGTATGATTCCAGTGTACAACCCCACAGTCAGGGAACTCCATCAGCATGTTTTCACGTTACCCCAAAAGAGACCATGTTCTGAGATAGACTACCTGTTTTACAAAATTGGCAGATCAAAGTTCATAAAGAGTGATAAGACGATTTAGTCGATCTTATCCATTAAATGCTTTTCACCATTTTGCCATTTGTTGAACTGTTTTGCCCGCCAATCTCTCCTTTCTATCAGGTGCTTCCTGCTATTTTTAACCTGTCCTCCAATTTTAACATGACAACTATTTATATAGTACCCACGCCGTAATTATCCTCAACACTCCCCACGCACTTTCCATTTTCCCTATCAACAGTTTTATGTGAGATTATGTTTTACAAATTATCACACGGTGCCCATTAAGTCCACATTCGATATATCTTGAATAAATAACTATGCATTTTGCATTTTGAGCTTTAATTTAAAAAAAAAAATTATTCAAGTATTTCATATATATGTAATTATTAGTTATTAATTAAATATTTAAAAAATTAAATATGGTTTGTTAATTTATTAATATTTTAAAATTAAATATTTATTGTGTTTATCATAGTGAATGACCAATTATTTATGAAGTATATAGGAAAAAATGGTGAATTATTAGACTATGAATTACTAAATTAATCTTAATTCTTCACTGTTAATGCTTGATGTTTCTGATTTATATTGTGTATGTTAATTTGCATCAAATTCTTTGATCCATAATTTTTTATTTCTGAACTTCCTATCATCCTTATGATGGATCACTGAGTGTGATCTGAAACGTTGATGTAAAAAAACATACACAATCTAAACCAAAAGCAACAAGCAATAACAATGATGGATTGTGAAAAACTAGTGTTCTTAATTTTTCACTTTCAAAATTCTGCACAATTTAGAACACTACAAAGAAGTATCAAGAATTAAAATTAGCAACTCTTAGATATCAAAATAGAGGAAACACATAAGTAGGTAATTATAGTTTTAAAAAATAATAATTTCATTTAAAATATTGTAATACGCCACTTTGAAAGAGACACAAACAACATAAGTATTAAGAAAAAATCCTTGTTTGATATGATAATAATAATATTTCTATTATAATTACAAGTTTTAATTATATAATATATTGTATAATACTTATAGATTTCACAATAAGTATAACATGAATATATGGATGGAGATAAAATAAAGATGTAAATATTTTTGAAGTATATAAAAATAAAATATGGTGAGAGACATTTTCCTAAGTCTCATTTATTTTTGTTGTTTCAATTCAATTATATAGCACATTTAAACATAAGATATATTTAATTTAAATATATAATTTAATAATATACATTATATTAATATATACAAATAACATATTTTATATTATATACAATTATATATAATTATATTTTATAAAGATTCATATAATGTGTTGTAAATTTTGAAAAAGTCCATATAAAACACTTATTGTAACAAATAATGAGTAACTTAGACTTATTACACACAGTTGTTAAATGTATATATAAAATCTTATGGCTAAATAAGTAAAAGGTGATGTGCAATGTGCAATAAGAGCACTAGCATCCGCTAAATGAGATCAATAAGTTAAATTTTAAAATTCTATACTAAATTATGATGCTAATATCATTATTGTAATTAATTCAAATCGAAAATCAATGATATTTAATTATAAATATCTAATAATTAAAAATCTAAATCTAATGCCTTTTATCATAAATATCAATTAAATAAAATTTAAAACCTAATATATTAAATAATTAAAATTTAAAAGTTAATAAATTTTATATTATAAATACTGATTAAATAAAATTCAAAATCTAATAATTTGATTTCTACTTAAAAGTTAAAAAACAACACATTTAATGTTCAAAGAATATATAGGACAAATTTTACAAGAAAGTAATACGTGAACTGGTAAATTAATGTTTATGATTCATTAAGCCGATAAGCTTAATGTGGGAGCTCTCCCGGAAACCTCGTGTTCGACCGGAATTCTGTCATCCTGCATGCTTGGTTGCTAACTTCCTCCGGCAGCTGACATGGCGATTTTATAGTCCCCTTTTGCATTTCTTAGAGCTGTAATCCCCTCTTCCTTTGATACAACTGTCGTCCCTGTCTGTCCGGACATAATTTGATTTGTACGTTGAAACCCTAATTTGTGAACTTAATTGCGCATGGTTGCCTGGGTGCTTCCAAACGACGGTCGCCACCTTCGTTATCCTCCTCAACCTGCCTGCAATCGGTCGGTGCCATGGTGGTCCTGTTCCCAGATGTAGTCGACAATTGGCCTCCACACAATGAAGTGTTTATGGCCTCCCTTTGTCGCTGGACATAAGTTTTTGGTAAATATATGTATTTTACGGCTTCAGATGATTACTGAATAGAAATGCTAGGAGAAACCTCTTGAAGCTGGAATTGGAAACGATGTTGTTTTTGTTGTATTCTGTATTATCAATAGTAAAAGGTTGATTTTGTTGTGTGGAATCAATCTCGGTCACTTTTGTCTTGCAAAATTGACCTGGGTTGATTTTTTGGCATGGAATCAACCTGAAAAATGCAACAATGAGCATGTACCCTCTGTAGTTCTGATGGCCGGAAACACAACCTTCTCTGTGTGAAGGGTCAAGCACGGGGCTTCCTCAGATTCAGAGGTGCGCTTCCTTGCAATAATTTTTACTTTTTATTTTCTCCTTTGTAATTTGCTTGGCCTGCAAAGGCGTAAGAAAATGTATTTTATTCATTTTCTATTACTATATCCAAATATCTTGATAAGACTGTTGAGCTCGAATATTCCAGTTTTTTGAAGTCTCTTCATTCAGATCCGAAATAGTGTATTCTTTATGCTGTTGCTCATTATGCATACTGGATTCTCTATGTTGTTGCCCTTTATGCATATAATCTGGCTGGATATCTGTTAGAATCTGATTCTAATTTAGTGCTCATCTCCTCTGGTTCACAATGTAATGATCGTTTATACTTTTGGGTACCACATCTATTTGAATTATATCAGATGGGTTTTCTTGCTCTCCATGGTTTCGAGTGTGGGTGTTGATTTTACTATCGAGATATGTCTTCTTGAGAGCATAACTGAGGCATCCAACCTGTGAGGCTCTTCTCTATGCAGCCCTGTGGGTTTGAATGTTTCTTGTTGGGAATGTTTGCGATACAGTCAGCTTAGAAGTGAGCTACCATTCAGCATTGGAGTTTTACAAGTTGCTCTGCTGTAGGTTTAAGTACATATACAAATAAAATATTTGTTGACCAGTTGCAAATTTTCACACGGTTTACTATGCTGACCTTTCTTATACAGGATACTATGTCAAAGGAAATGGGCTCTACAGATTCCGACCAAGGACCTACAGATTCCGACCAAGGAGGGAACATAAATAATGTGAGTTATAGGTCATCCCTATTTTGAAAATTTCATGTATAATCTCTCTGATTTGTGGATGTTGCATGTGAGGGCAGTTGGAATTTATGCTAAGAAGAGAATGGAAGTCATTATCTGCATGAGAACTTGTCTAGACCCAAGTACTTCTAGAAACGATGTCCAACATTAATGAATATTAGATCAAGTGTTTGTATAACTTCAATTTGGTTATTGTTGAGTGATTGACATATCCTAATACACTTTAAATGTTACCTTATATTCTTTCTCAGAAGCCATTGTTGTTAACAACTCCACTTGTCACACAGAGTATCAATGGATACTTGCTGAATAAAGGCAGCCATTAAAGAGATTGATTAGCTTACAAAGGGTGAGGCAGTGTACACATGTAGCATTACAAATGTGCACCATAAAGGAAATTTGCAAAATAACCAAGCAATTCTATCCGAGATCTGCTAGACTTAAAAAGGTACAAACCCTATGTGGCAGAACAACTAACACCTGCTAACATTCTAAAACTGCCAGAACAACCAACACCTGTTGTGAGCTTAAAATAATTACACGGCTGTATCGAAGCAGCTTCTATGGCAGATTGAAATTTCCACAACATTATACATTATTCCTTGAATAGCATTGATTTTTTTTTAAGATTGTGCATTTTGTGATGCTTTCTTGTTATACGACAAGGGTGTTGGGTTACTTATTTTACCAATTCTCCTGTTATATTCCTCGTATATAAGAGTCCATTGCCTTACACTACATTGTGTACTGTTCAATCTTTTCAATGGTTGCCTATATTGTAGAATATTATAGGCTTCCAAAAAATTCTGCCTTATATGTGATAAAAACAGAGAGTAAAACGTACTGGGATGCAGAGCAATTCTCATTGCTATTTTGGAGTTGCTGACCGTGTTTTGACAGAATAATCACAATGTTTTTCGTTCCAATAGTGTAATGTACAAATTTGGTTTTTCTTGAAACCCTAGCATATTCAGTGTGAGTCGGACATTTTTCCAAAATCCCTAAAGAATGCTGCCAAAACAAGCAATGGACTTACATATAAGTAACTAAGTTGACTAATCAGCAAAAACAGTGGCCCAGTATTGGATTTGAAATCAAATCAACTATGGACTGTGGAGTTAATCAAGTTTCGGTTTTCTGGCATCTGAAATGTTTGGAATTGGCAAGGAACAAACCCTTTCAATTCTAGGTCAGAGGCGACATTTCAAAGCTACTTCTGTAATGATACCACAGTTGGCCAACATTTTTGACACAGTTTTGGACGTAACCAGAGACTTGCTACGAAATGCCCATTTATATAACATTTGAGCTCATTTGCTTTGATCGATTTTATTGTCTTCTTAGTTTAGTTAATGTTGCTTTTACATAGTTCAATAATTGAGATGCTCTTTAAGAGATTATCTGGAATGTTCATTCCATCGAATTCGCTTAGTGGACTTTAACATGGTAAATGATTGTCTTCATATATTATTTTTTGTGATTTAATAGCTCTGAGAATAAAATGAGTATACTTAGAGATTTGATGGATCAGATACATCTTTCAACAAGAATTTTTTTTTACAAAATCTCAATTACTGCTTGGCATCAGAAATATGCTTTGGTCCTTTGATGTAATTAAATAATTTTGCAATAAAACATGTGAAATTAAATCACTTTTCTTTTAATATTGTTTTTATTTAGTAATAAATCTTGACTGTTCATTCAACTGAATTCACTTAGTGGCCTTTAACATGGTAAATAGATGTCTTCAGATATTAATTTTTGTGATTTAATAGCTTGTTTATATAGTTGTTGATCTCTGGTCAACAAAGTGCAACAAACACCATTACATTTTTTGAATGCAATCTTTTAAAATTTCCACCTATCGGCCCATCGTTGCATGCAAAAAGGCGCATGACTGCTAGTTGGAAAGTTATAGAAAGGTCTATGAAGTTGACGAATACCATAGAGAAATAATTTACCTGTTAACAAATTAATTCCGCTTTGAATGTGCGATGTCGGTTCCTTGTGACATACCATGAATATGTTGAGTTATGCAAACGTCACATGGTCCAGTCGTGCTGTCGTTGATGCTGAGGAGAATGAATGGACGTGAGGAGTTTTTATTTTCGAGAGGCAAATATTTTCCCACGCTAACATTTTTTCCCAGTGTGTATTGCTTTAAAATCCTGTCTTGTCATCTTTTGCAATTCCGACGTGGAAGATGCGAAGCTCTGTAATGCCTGTATACACTGTACACAATGGCATGTACGCTGGGAAAATAAATCAACGTACAGCCAGAAGCCAGCGAGATAGGGAAATCAACAGAAATACAATGAAAAAAAAAGGAAAAGCAATAAACGTACAGCCAGCGAGACAAAAAAAATAAAAATAAAAAATCAACGAACAAAATAGCTTCAATCGTCTTGCATGGCATATGGTGAGTTATGGACACTTGATTTGAAAAATCAGTTCTTCCATTTCAGACCTGAAATGCCTATAATCTAGTAATAAATTTAGACTAGCAATCGCACCTTGGTGTGCAATGGGTACGCCGTAGTTATGTACAAGATTATTGAAAAAATGTTCTTGATAATCATCAATGAATATGTATATGTTAAAATAATCAATAAAATACAATCATTTTGGAACAAAAATATATAAAGTGATTAAATTACTTGTTAGGAATAACAGTCCACAATACAACTGAGAGGGGGGGTGAATCAGTTGTATGACAGATTATTAAACTTTAAACTTTGAGTAGTAGCAATATCAGATCCAATGAACACAATGAATACCAACACAATAACACAATATTTTGGTGTCGGGGAAACCTTGTTAAAGGTAAAAACCCCGGTGGGAATTAGCACCCACAAATGATGTATTGAGAGAATAGTATCCTTGTTAGAAGATTTAGCCCTGTTAGGAGCTTATTGAAACATTACAGTACATAGTCCTTGTTAGAGGACAGACCCTGTTAGGAGTCAAGAAGAAAGGAAGGGCTCATTGCCCAAAGAAGGTTAAATCCACCTTCAAAACTCACTGTTCGCAACACAAGTGTATATGAAGAAATACACAATCTTTTTGAACTGTTTGGCAGCAACTGTCTTTGCTTGATTAGTTCCAATGAAGTCCACCAATAAACCTCTGCTCTACATACAACAGACACAAGCTCGCAGCTTTTACAACCTCTTTATATCACCTTTTTCTCATCCATATCTTTTCCAAAGAAAAGATCTCTCATATATACCTTATTACAATTCTCATGATTAGGTCAGCCCATAAGCCTTTCCTAATTACAAATAATTACATAAACCCTTGCTAAGATACACACGGTATCTAGAACAAGTATACAATGATTACATTACATCATTTAAGGACCGACATCCTTAATTTATGTTGGCTAAGCAAAACACACGCTCCATCTCCTGAGTCGGCTTCCAAATAGGTCTTCTCCAAGACACGCTACAACTGACGTCACCAATCATTCCGTACCTTGTGTTGACCAACGAACATCCTTCAGTACCTTGTCTATCATCCCTCAAGCTTGCATACCTTGAATCCATATCATTTGGAAGATATACCAGAAACACAGAGGCTAACTCTATCATTCCTCACTCTCACAGTCCAATGACCAGTCTCCACCAAATCATTTGTAACTCATCCAATATGAAACATTTCATGATGCGATCTTGGATATATGATCACATCTCCTTGAATTCTCATCTGACTTCGTAGCTTCTGAATAATCCGTACAGTGTTCATACACTGTGATAACCAGCCTGTTCTCCTCACAGAAACATATGTTGACATCAGTGACAAAACACAAATGACAACAGTATGAGTGCCCATTCAGTAACGTAGTGATTAAACATATTAAATGTCTCAATCACCTCCCCATGCATTAGCAATATCCAACATTACTAAGTACTATGTGAATCAAAGGTGGATGTTGGAATCACTTGTGTTTGCGGAGATTGCATTACATCAAGCATTGAATAAGGAATCTTTTTTGGCATTATCATCTAAGAAGACACATCCTTGGGCAATAATTAGATGAACCTTTCGAAGACAATATGTTATTTGATATGAGATTCCTTGGTTCGTTGAGCCATATGTATTAAGTTGTCTCTATCAATATATTACACCTAGAAAGAGGAAGTCAAAAACATCAAACTAAACATTATATATTTAACAACAATAGCGTAATAAGATTGTATAATTGTAAAACAAGAATATGTCATCACATACTATTTTTAAAATCACATCAATATTAAATCTAAAATTCAAATATCTTATCTTATTTGTTAATTTTCTTATCCATTAATGAATATATTTCTAGATCATAATCAATTTGCAATTATTAAGATAACTTGATTATTATGCTCACACTTTATGCCATTATCAATCTCTACTTGTTAAAACTACTACAAATATACTCTTATACCATAATCAATTTCAACTAGTGAGATGCACATTATTATTACCTATAAAGCAGAAGACTAATTTTAAATTCCACAATTTTGATTACTCTTGACTAGAGAAGGGTGTGGCCAAAAATTTCTCCATATTTTGTGAAGTTTCAAATGATTTGAATTGAATTTAAAAAAAAATAAAATCCGATCTTTTGAGCTGATTTTTTAATTTTTGATTGGCTGACACATTTTCAATAGGGATTTTTTGAAATGCTCGTTTAGAAATAGAAGGAAAATAAATAGTGATCAATAGCGTCACGAAGGGAAATATTATCAAATATATGTTGAAGGATTTGTTATCTTCCCTTTGTTAGGAAATTCATTTTAAATATTGCATTTCCTTAAATCTATTGGCTCGGGATTTTGGATTGGATGGTTATGAACTTTACAATAATTTTCATGATTTTTTGAATTCAAGTGGCATTCATAAAACAATTCATGTGGCTTGTTTACACTTCCACATTTTGCATACATCAAGGGACAGATGGCCTCCTCTTCATCTAGCTTTCTATTTTTCCTCCTTTCTTTAGTTGTTGATGACCCGCACATGCAGTATAGGAGATAATGGGGAATGAAGCATTCTTGCAGGTTTCCATGGATGGATTAGAAGGCACATACTGTTGAAAGTGACCATTGCTTAAAATTTGTTGTTTGTCAGTCCCTTATGCAGCTCCCAATTTATTTTGGTTCAACTTTTTTCGCAAAGAAACATTTTGGTTTGTTGGCTTCTTGTGAGCAGGGCGGACTTTGCGCAAGGGTTTCCAAGTCCACATTTTATTCTACGCAATTTGTTTTCTTTCTATATAGTGACTTCTCCCACATATTGCTGGTTCGAACCAGATTCTCCATCTGTAATGTTGTTACATTTTTGTAATAATGTATTTCTTTATTTTTTTTGCGTGCAACTCTTGGACCTAATGGCTGAATTCATTCAAATATTCATTCTTGTGTGATTCCATAGTTTTCCAGAAGCAAGTAGGACTGTTTGGCCATAAGCCATTTTCATCCTACGATAGATGTAAAATAAACAAAAGGACAGGCACAAGGTCAATAAGCCCCCTTATCGACCTTGTACTTGTCCTTTAGGTGTATTTCACATCTATCGTAGGATGAAAATGACTTTATGGCCAAACATTCCTATTGTAGGATTGTGGCACTTCTTATCATAGTTTCCATCGTTGCACTATGCTTGTTGCCTCACTAAGACTTTGACAAAGCCTCGTCCTTTCTTCCTCATAGAATGATTCCGCAAAGCGAAGTTGGGTTCATAGCTTTCATTTGAATTATATTGTTGGAGAAACTCTAAAACTCTGAAGATCAGGGCTTGATAGGAATAGAATGGTACTCCTCTGTGGTAATTTGTCTTTTCAAAGTTTTATGCAACATTTTGAACTACTTTATCATGAGTATACGCCTAGATTGTTGTTTTCAGTGGTTGAAACACCTAGACAAAATATTGATGGTGGCGATATCGAAGGACATGCTCTGCCTCCAACAGAGGCAAACGCCGATGTGAACACAGTGGTTGAGCAAACTACAATAGCATATATGCAAATGAGAGAAGTTGTAAAGGCCAAGTGGAAATATGTCACTTACACATTAACAACTCTTTGCCACATCTCTCACATTTTTTGGGCTCTATTTCAATTTGCGGCAAAGTCTCCCCAGTTCATTACTTCTCATGATCTGCTTGTTGGTTTTCTACTCCACTTATTATAGCCTTCTTCTATATTATTTATCACAAAATCAACAAGGAAGAGAAAATTAAATCAGGGGAAAACAATCGAATTATCTGTTGGACCTAGGAGTTGTTAGACAACTAAGCACATGTGCAACACATCCTTCAACTCCTTTCAACAAGGACTTCCAGACCGAGAGCTCCAGTTTGTCAGGATTTTGGGTCCAACAGTTTGTAAGGAGAAGAATCTCTTTCATTTTCCGAACAAGAACCAGTGATGAAAACGAATGTCCAAATTAGAAAGAAAAAAGGGAAAAACTGTGGACGGACAAATCTAACGGTGGTAGAGGTTTCAATTGTCTTGCACACCTTTGAATAAGCATCAACCCACCATTACTTGGCATATTCAATTCAACATAAAAAAGCCTAAGCCCGTGAGACAATTTCTAACCCACCAAAAGATCTGCTATTTTCTTAAAAAAAGATTTCAATTGATTCGATAGCAATTTTTTTACTCAGACAAATGGGCTTAGCCTAAATATAATTGTGTACAGGCAGTGTTGGTTTTCCTTTAAACTTGAGATTATAGATCAAATTGAGAAGATATCCACCTTTTGCAAGTTTTGTAGATTATAAGTTCATTACTTTCATCATAAATTTGATTTTATTGGCAGCTAATTAAAATAGATCAATGAACTGCAAGAGCAAGAAAACTTGCCAACTTAATTGTAATGGACTGCGCCCACGATAACTCACTCCTTCAGCGCAGGGATAGTGAGTGAATGTCTCTTCACAATCTATCAAGCTTGAATCGGTTGCATTGACATAGCAGAAATCTGCAGTTCAAGATTCAAAGTCAAAAAGACTGGAGCGAAACAAAAGCCTATTGACCTACTTTATAAAAGTCCTTCAGTCTAATCAAAGGATATTTACTTAATCAAAAAAGATTATCAGTAAAACATATGAAAAAAATTGTTAGTTGGATCACCTCCAACCAGGAAAACTACATTAGCTAAAAACGCTGCCACTTCTCTCATGGCAATCTCTGCTGATCCCGTGCTTCCAAAAGCAGGGAAGGCATTTGTTGCAGTTATGAATGAATTAAATGTATAAAAGTCCTTTCCCTCGCAGCTGTCTGAGGCATCGAAGAGAATATGTTAAATAGATTTCTGGTTCTGGTGTCATTGAGAACATTAAAAGTCCCTGGGGAATTGGAACCCTTAACGGTGCATGGACCTTCCCTACAACCTTCTCCACAGTAGGCTGTGGTGTTTCCACAATAGACATACTGGCTGCAACACACATCAGTGGAACACCCACAATTCTGACAAGATATCACCTCCACCAAAAGCAAAAATGAAAACAGGGCATAAACCCACTCGAGGTCGAATCTCACAGAGATCATCTTAATCTATAACGAGCTAATAATTCAAGTCCAGATTGTACTCAGCAGTTGTGTTACGGATGTAAAAACAATTTTGGGCGATTCTTTAAATTGGGTACAGCATACAGCTACAAAGCCCGCCATAGCTAAACTCAAGACTGCCTCTTTGTATTCTGCAATTTGTGCATAGGAAAGCAATGGATAACGATTGCCGTAATTAAAATCTATTTAGTCAACACGGCAAGAGAAGAAGCACGACATACAACAAAATCAAAGTATCATCTCTTGACCTACAAGACAAAATATCTAAAATCATCAATGTATAAAGTGGCAAAAATTGAACACTTCAAATGACTTCAATGGTAGTCATTCTGTCTACGGAATTTACAACTGTCGGATACAAATTTTTGCTTGAACCCTTTCATAGGGAAACACCTACGGCGTAATTATGTTAAATATAAATATTTTACATTTTATACATCCAAAAAATTAACTATGCTTTTATATGATATAATAAAAAATATTGAACAATATGATGGACTTTGTGAAATCTTATCTAGTTGGTAACCTTCATATAGAAGGTCAAATATTTTGACATTAAATTAGACTTTTAACTATGTTTATTAAGTAAATATTATAGAAGAATTTTTTTTTCTAAAATAAGACTTTCTTTTGGTATCCGTTTATGTTTAATAAAATATCAATTTGTTATAATTTTAGAAAACTTTGTATCTATATGTTGTATTTTTTTTTTTGATCAGTAAAAAGCCTTATCCAAAGAATTTTATTAATAGAGAAGAATTATAGTACAGAGCTCCATTCTGTGCGGGCACTGGTAGGAAAGAATGGAGAAGAAGACCTCTAGTCTAGCCCGGGACTGAGGTCCATAATTAATATTACAAACAATATTATGAAGACATACCCTCATTTACATTGATTGCTGAAGGCAATCCTCTATTATCAGTTTTGATATTCCTGATATTCGATTCTTGTAATAGCCTGTTGGTTTGATATGTCTCTAGATTGCTGGAGTGAGGTTCTCGAGACCTCTAATTTCCGTGTCTCAGCTGTCCTGTATACAAAATCACTTCACAGAAATACTAGACGCAGTATCTTAACAAAGGCTTTTCCATATGGTTAAGAAATCAATCTTACTTTATTAGGAAATTTAAATCTATGATATTTCTTAAGTTACTAAAATACATTAAGTGCTTAATAG
Source organism: Chamaecyparis obtusa (assembly GCA_027943335.1). NCBI lineage: Eukaryota > Viridiplantae > Streptophyta > Pinopsida > Cupressales > Cupressaceae > Chamaecyparis > Chamaecyparis obtusa. The sequence goes on along the minus strand of BSBK01000225.1, from coordinate 174,256 downwards.
TAAGGAAAGTAAGCTTGACTAATAGATTCCATGAACCTTTATACATCCATATAATGAAACCATATTTCTTTTACCACTTATACTATTCCTTAATCCACATAGTCCTATCTAAACAAGTTTTTGCTCTTGATTTTTATATCATAAGAGTTGTTTGCTAATATAATGCTATAAGGTGTCCAATTTATTCATGATTTGTAGTGAATTACAATATACATGAAAGCTTACTAGTTATCAATAAAGAAAAAACTTTCTTTTGAAACTCATAGTACTTTATGCTAATAAACATCATTGTAAAAAGAGGGTAGGTTCCATAAGCCAGACAACTAGATCAGGGTTCCATTGATGTCGAAACCATCCATTGTGTACCTAATAATGAGATCAAACGGATATGCTAATTAACATAAGATCCTAACAAGAGACTGACTATAAGACTCATTCTAGATCTAGCTATTTCGATTCTAATAACAGTCCTTAAAGCAATTTACTAGGAGGTTACTAAATACTGGTTTCTTGTGCATTCATAGGCACAAAGGACACATTATGTTCTTTGTCCAGAAGTATCCGTCCATCTAATTAAACAAAGTTTATCATAGAAATTGCCTCTATAATACAAAATTCTCCTAATTTAAATTACACGTTACTAACTGTCTATCATGTATTTGAATGAAAACCTATGGGACATTGCTATCGGTAATGGACACCATATTTATGAGGGAAGAAAAGTAGATTATTTGACAAGGGAGTAGGCTTACCTAGCTTGCGTTGATAAGAGCAATATACTTAAAGAGAGAAAAATATAATCTAATTAAAAGTGTTGAGTGCTAACTGCCCCTGTTCAATGAGAATTAGTAAGGTCTTGCTGCAATAGTATAGAGGAATATTTAAACAAAAGTCCCTATTTGATGGGGGAACACAATAGGACTTTTTTGAAATCAACCCACATTTTATTATGCAAGAGTGTACTCATAAATCCTCTTCGTTATTCCTTAAATTGATACTGAGCTATCATTAGCAGTGGTCGAATTTCTTTTATTTATGTATTTTACCTTCATCCAACCAGAGATCGATTAACTTTTCTGATTCCAATTCTGCAAGGCATTCCAGATCTGTAGTTCCTACTTCATCTAAATGCCAATATGTATAGAACCAGTCTTCCTTTTCGGGTTTGAGTATACACAAGTAGTATAACAGAAAGATTGTGTTTCTCTTAGCTATGTCTTCTTTCTCTTTGATGTCTTCCATTTCCTTAGTGTCAATGATGGATGCAGATATGTGAGAAGGAGCCATATCAGTCTCTAAAAATAGGGTGCCTTTTAATAAGATGGAGGGCTGAGTTGAAGTTGCCCAGGAATCTCTTTTTGAATGTTCTATTACAAAGACTCCATAATTCCTGTTCATTGAAGCCCCAAGAGGAAATGACTGCAACAAAATAGGAAGTGATATTGGTAAGGGTCCTGAATCTATCATCAAAGTTGATATACTCCTTGCCTAAGATACGAAAGACAGCTTTGTTAATGAGGGGATTCTTATCTCTTAGCGTCTTTTTGACATGTTTTGGCATGATCTTGCCCTTGAAAGCCAATTGGCCTCTGCTGCAGGTGAGCATAGCTGAAGACTCCATGTTAGCCTACACTAGTGATTATGGAGGGTCGAAATGGGAGTCATACTATGGACCTAGGGTATTAATTAAGAATGTCCTACCTGTTGGATATCATAGATTGATATAATTCCAAGTGTCTCTCAACACAACTACTTTATCTTCTAAGGGGGAGCCGAGGCGTTCCGTAAATCTAATGGATATACGAAAGCCAGTATGAAGGCAAGTAAGGTGAAAAGGTTTAAACATATTATTGTATAACTGTTCGTTTGCTCTTACATCTCGAGAGCAAATTTACCGTGCTCTTACATGAGAATCTGGAGAGTTAAGCTGAATTAATGAACTAATATGTCTAATATAAAGAGGGATTTTGCTAGAATTAGTAATCTACATTAAAATAAATACAAGTAGAGAGAAACTGGCCTACCTAAAAATAACTTATTAGTAGACGTCAACCTCATATTTTCTATCCTTTAACAAAAGGAGCATATCTGAAATAAATGGGTACCTTCATACCAAATCATCAATGGGAAAGAATATATAAAGAACATATAAATCAAAATTAAACCATACCAGTCAGAATAGAGATGTGAATGAGAGATTTCCAGATTATGCATCTAGCAGATAATACTTCTAAGGCATTAATAGAAACGACAGTACTATATTCATACTAAAATAAAGGTATGTACAAGTATAATACAGGTACAAGTATAATTAGTTGCTAGCAGCTATAAATTAATAAGACCCATACTATTCTATTCTTTTACATACAAAGGTGAGTTGTTCATATGAAGATATATAATGAATGTTTTAAGCTGTTTTTTAATACCATAGACCATGATGCCTTGCTTTCTGAGCCGATTTAAAACCTGCAAATACTATACTAACTGTTCTTACATTGAGATGCTAACTATAGTGATTAACAAAGAAAGGCAGACATTGACATCGGTATTAGAATCCTCGGGCATTATTGAGTATACTTAGAACCATCTCAATATTCTAAAGGAACCATCTCCTATATTCTATTGGAGCCATCTCCTTCGCAAAACGACTGTATCTTTGGAGCTCGGGATTCATAAAGTGTATCTTAGATGCTACAGAACATACTACTGTTAATTTGCTTAAAGAAAGATAGACATGAACTTATCTTTTGGGATCTAATCGATTTGTTTGAACAGAATGAACCGAGAATATACCAGTTTTAATTATAGAGGTCCTTCCATGCACACAGTAGGAAATATACTTCAAACTATAACATATTACTATATAACCATGAGTTTGTGTACATAGTTTGCAAAAAACTAGAAATTATATACTATATCAACATGGTTTTATGGTGAAGTCTGAAACTAATATATCTAAGTAAAGTGTTCATATGCTATCTAGCTATTAAGATATACATCATTCTACATTAACAGACACTTGATACCAATGATCAGTTGGCTTCATCTTTCTGGACTGCATTGCAATTCCAATTGTTCTCGTTTTTTACCATCACCATGATACATTTGACTTCTTCTGCTTCCTTCCTTGAATGTTGAGTACACCTGGTGACTTTCGGAGCCATAATATGAAGGTTTGATGACTCAACTTGATCGAGGTTTCTTGGTATATTGAAACCTTCTTTTCGCCAATAATTAAGGAGCCATTCCGTTTCCACCTCTTCAGACAGGATCTCATGGAAGAGGAAGTCCAAGTTTCTTAGCATCTCCGGCCAGTGATTGTCAAACCTTCCTTCATCTTTGAAGGTTATCATGGGTACGCGTTGTGACTGGGGGACTTCACCAAGCTTGGCTAGCTCAGTTTTCATCGTAATCTCTAGATGAGATTGTAAGGTGGTTGTCGACACAATTTACTATGTTTTCCAATCCACCAAGATTATCTTCGACAAAGATTTCCCTTGCCACTTGAATAATCTCTTCTTTTGTCTTGCCTGCGAAAATTGAGATTGCAGTGAACTATCCTATAATCTCTCCATTGGTTCTAAATTTATAATCGTTGTCAAAGTACTGGTCTCCCAAGGCTCTCTCTACAGCCCTTCTAGTTGAGTCTGGTAGGGGATTCAGGACTTGGTTCCACCGTTCAGGCAGAATGTGTCCTCTAAAAGCCATCGCCTTGTTTCCTTTAGTGTAAAAAGTGATCAATCTTGATTCCATGGCTTGGCAAAACTTGGGCCTTGGTGAAGTTTTACGAGAGATAGGTTTGTGTCGACTGTGGGTTGCTTATAAATCTTGGGACTATACCTGAAGTAATTTCCATGATTAGTTTTCTATCCATATGTGCACCATCAAATATTGAAGTTGAGCTATCTCAATAACTAATGATCGATTTCCCGAGATCTGTTATGACAGAGCTCTTCTATTTGGACAAGGTGACCATATTAATTAATCACTGCTTGCTAGTATTCTAAAGGGAGTAGTTCTTCTTAATAAGTAATCATAATGATCTTGTGTTTGTTTTTTGTTTTTATTTTTTAATACTTCAGATTTAACTTCGGCAAATAGTAATAATGATTATTGATGTTGTAGCTTACCACTTTCTCGGTAACCTGAATGTTCTATTTGGATAACTACTAATGGATTTAGTCGGTTAGTAGTAATAATTTAAGGCATCATTTAGAGCATATGGACTCAATTCAGGGTTAATCATTAAATCTTCACTCTATTTCCAATTAATCTGTTAAGATTGGAATGGGCTAAAAAGCTTATAATCATAGATTAGTACTAGAGTAAGGCAGTATGTTTGTCTATCCGAGGAGGAGGACCTATAATGGTCTAAAGGACATCCTGCTGGGTTCTTAGCCTATTTCCAAGGGCCGAAGGTAAAGAAGAAAAAAGAGACTTAGGAGAAATCTAGACAGTCAATGCTAGCCTTAGACGCTACTACGATAGGGGGAGAACCTGAGACTATTTCTACTATCGTCGGGGAAGTTGTCCTATTCCAAGTTAACCTACCCCTTTATATGATTACTAAGAATTCTAAACAACAGAGCTACTCCACTGGAGCATGGGTGAGCAGAGGAGAGGTGACATACAAACCCTAATCATGAAATCCAAAGATTCAAAAGATTATTAGGCCTGTGGTGTCTTAAGGCTGCTAATACTATGTGAGGTTTACAAAACCTCTTAAATGAGGTTAGTATATAATCAGTTAAAATTGCAGGATGCATCATACCTAAATAGGTCCAGATATCTAAAAATAAGTACAAATATCCTCATGATGATAAAGATATGCTAAAAGGCATAGTTGTACTCAAGGATTAATCAACTTGAGACTATTTCCACATATATCTTCATTCCAAGATATCTACTTATGCATTTTTATACCCAATATCAAAATTATTCTCTACAACTATAATACTAAGTAGATGATGCATAAACTTATAAATGAAAGAGTCTGAAATTTGTTATTTCAAACTCGTGATGTCGCTTAGATTTTGCTATGAGGGACCTATAGATAATCTACTAATATTAGAATGTTTACACAATATCCCCATTAGCACCTTGATTAGCAAGCTTGTCCGCATCTGTATTACCTTCCATATAAATATGTTTGATTTCAAATTGGGGGATGGTGTCAAGGATGTCAATGATATCTTCTAGTTTCGAATTGAGATTCCAGTTTGGAGTCTTTCTAGTTCTGATAGCATTAATTATAATTTGAGAATCTCCTTCAATTTCAACCTTAGAGAGGCCTAGTTGTTTACATAATTTAAGTCCTTCTAATATAGCTTTACATTCCGCCATGTTATTAGTTGTAGGTTTGATGGGCCTAGCAAATTTGGATATGATTTCTCCATTCCAATTGTGTATTATTCCTCCTATACCTGCTATGCCAGGGTTGCCTCGAGAGGCCCCGTCGAAATTTAGTTTATACCACACATCTTTGGGGGGTGACAATTTGCATATGCTTCTATCTGATTTTGATTTGTTACCCCCTCTTCCATATAATGGTGGGATTGCTAAACGAGGACAGAGGTTTCTATTCTTATTGTCCCATTGTTTAAATGAATTTTCCATACTCATCTTATCTCTAAGTTTATTATTTATTACTGCAATGATTGATGCTTCTAGTCTGTTGATAAGCATTGTCCAACCAAGCTTTTGGTTAGTAAAGATTCTTCTGTTTCATTCTTTCCAAATTTCCCATACTAAAATAGAGGGGGAGATGACCCATATATCCTTGTACAGGCTATCCTTATTCAGAGAGGGCCATGCCCTAAGACAATCCACAAGATCAAAAGGCATAGCTGCATGCCAATCTAGACATTTACACAACCGTTTCCAGCGCTTCTGGGTAAATGTGCAATTTATGAGTAGGTGGTTGACATCTTCTTCTTGAGATTCGCATAAAGGGCATCTTGAGGGGCCCTCATAGCCTAGCCTCCTTAATCTATCTGCAGTTAGGATTTTCTTTTGTAATGCTGTCCACATGAACATTCCTGCTTTAGGAAGGCACGTTTTATGCCAACATAAGTTCAGAGGGATATCTAGGGAGTCCAGATTATGTTCCTGCACAATTGTTTTATAACCATCCTTTACATTATATAATCCATTGTTTGAACCGGCCCAAATAAGATTATCTTCCCTGTTTTTGATAGTAACTACTCTGTCTTTTAAAATGTCAATGAGTTTTAGTTTTTCCTCATTTTCTATTGGTATATCATTTACTGTTTTCCAAACTTGATCCTCTTCGGGAAGAATATAATCCTTCAGAAGAGTGCCTCTAATACTTTTACAGGAGTCTATGAAACTTTGAGAGAAACCTAACTTAGTGAGGGGGGTATAACCGCCCCAAGAGTCTTCCCAAAAAAGGGCCTTGTCCCTTTCCCAATATCCCATGTGAGTAAATTATTAATAACTCCTCTAGATTCTTTAATAAAGTTCCAAATGCGGGATCCTTTTACATGGGACTGGGATCTGAAGATAGTGATAGGGTCCACATTTGGGATATATTTGTGCAAAAGGATTGTGGCCCGTTTGCTACTTGGATCCTTGTATAGCCTCTAGATGAGTTTGGCACCTAGTGCTCTATTTTGCCATTGAAGATTTTTTATACCTAATCCACCTAGGGAAATTGGTTTACACAAATTATCCCATTTTATGAGGGCTAGCTTTTTTTCTTCTGATGGTCCTTGCCAGTAGAAATCTCTAAAGAGCTTGTCTAAACTACCTTTAACATTGACAGAGAGAGGTAGTACTGACATCTGATATGTGGGTATGGCTGTCAAAACAGACTTAATCATTGTTGCCCTTCCAGCTTTTGTGAGCCATTTACCTTTACAGTGTCTTTTTTTGGATTGAATTTTGCAAATCACTTGTTCCCATAACTTTGTGCTGTGAACTCCCTTATCTAGGGGTATCCCTAGGTATTTGTAGGGGAACTTGCCAATTTTATAGCCCAGGGTATTGCAAATCTGTCTTGCTCTATCTGGGGGTGTGTTAATGAAAAAAACTTCAAATTTATTAGGATTGACTATCTGCCCTAATGCCTTCATATAAACATCCAAAACATCTTTGAATGCTTTAGCTTCCCTACATGTGGCTACTCCTGGAAGTATGGTATCATCGGCGAATTGCTGGTGTGTTATATTAGGGACATGTTCTGTAACTTTGATTCTTGAAATTTTACCCTCTAAGTGGGCCTTAGTTGTATATCTACCTAAAGCTTCAGCCATGATTACATAAAGGAAGGGAGAGAGGGGGTCCCCTTGTCTAATACCTCGGGAAATTTCAAAGAAACCTTCAGGGGTACCGTTGATAAGGAGTGAAATTTTGGGTGTAGATATGTAGCTAAAAATTAAATTAATCCATTGTTTAAAAAATCCAAAAGCTGCTAAGCATTTGCATAAAAATCTCCAGTCTACTTTATCATACGCTTTTTGGATGTCAATTTTAATTAGCATACAGGCTTCTTTGTTATATTGTGCTGAGTGTACTATTTCTTGGGCTATTACAATTCCATCTAAGATTGAGCGATTAGGGACAAAGCCAGTTTGTTCTTCTGAGATAATAGAGGGTAGAAAGGTTTTAAGTCTATTTGCTAAACATTTAGAGAGGATTTTATAAATGGTGTTACAAAGGGATATAGGGAAAAAGTCCCTTGGATCGATACAATCATTCTTTTTAGGGATGAGAGTTAAGAAGGTATTGTTGATTTCAGATAGAAGTGTACCAGAGTTTCTGGTGGCTTCCACTGCTTACCATAAATCTTCCCCCAAAAAGTGCTAGCATTTTTGGTAGAGTTTTGCTTGAAAACCATCTGGTCCTAGGGCTTTTTCTGGGTGTAATTGAAATAATGCTTTTTTAACTGCTTCAATGGTAAATTTGTTGTTCAACCATTTATTATCTGTATCAGAAATCAGTTTGGGAATGGATGAGAGCATTTCATTTTGTGCTCTAAGATCAGCAAATTCATGATTGTTAAAAAGGTTGTGATAGAAGTTAATGAATTGTTCAGCAATGAGTTTGGGTCGTCTATAAGATTGCCATTGTTGTCACGTATTTTGGATATTCTATTTATAATTCTTTTGTTGTTTGTGCTGTTATGAAATTTTTTTGTATTGTAGTCCCTTTCTTTCAACCAATTTTCTCTAGATTTGTGTTTCCAATATATTTCTTCCTTTAATAAGATCTCCGCATGTTTCGCCATAAGCTCCTTTTCTCTTAAACAACTTGTTTCATTCATCCCATGTTCTATGACTAACTTATTTAGACAGTCTATTTCAAATTCAATATTGCTTTTTTGTTCAAAAATATTATTAAATTTATCCTTGTTCCAATCCAAGATCTTGTGCTTGATGGTCTTTAGTTTTGCCACTAGGCAGTACATCTTTGATCCAGTAATTTTAATTTGTTTCCACCATTGTTCTAGCAGCGGCATAAAATCCTTATCTTGAAACCACATGAATTCGAATTTGAATGGGTTTCTAGGGGGTTTATAATTTTCCGTAATGGAGAGTCTTACAGGAAAGTGGTCCGACCCTGCATTGGTGAGGATTTCTGCATTTATATTATGATTAAGATTACCCAAGTCTCCAGTAATCAAGAATCTATCGAGTCTTTCAGCAATGTGGCTAAAACCTGATCTTTTGTTATTCCAAGTGAAGATGCCATTACTGGTGTTAATATCTATTAAATTATTGTCCAGGACCCATTGACTAAAGTCCTTATGTGATTGTGAAATATATTGTGAACCTCCGAATTTTTTCGTTGTTCTCTAGAATTGCATTAAAGTCACCACCTAATAAATGGGTGTCATTGGGCGAGGATGACAATTGAGTCTGAATTTCTTGCTAAACTATTCTCTTATCTACATTGTGGGTAGGACCATATATATTTATGAGTTTAAATTTTAAATTTGTCCTTAAACTATTAACTGTAATTAATAACCAATTATTATTTTTTGAAATTACCTCAATCACTACATTCCTAAGATCCCATATGGCAGCCAGTCCCCCAGATGCTCCTGCTGAGTGTACTATTTCTGATTTCCAAATACCTAGTTTGAGACTGAACTTCAAGCTTTCCTCATTTAACTTAGTTTCCTGTAATATTATTATTTCTGATTCAAACGTTTTAAGATATCTTTTAATTAACCTTTGTTTGTTAGGGGCATTAAGGCCCCTAACATTCCAGGTGGTTATTTTCATTGCTCTTTGGGAAGGCTCTTCCCCTTCCCAACATACAGGATATCAGATAATTTTTGCTGATTGTCAGCATTACCATCTAAAGTTCTCAACTCGTTAATTGATTTTCTGCCTCGTTTTTTCTTATTCTTGAGGGTAATTGGATAAGATAGACCCTCCCTATTCATGGCAATACCTCGCTGTCTGTCCTTGTTAGTTATCCCATTCATACAGCTGAGGATATCTTGTCGAACTTCTATCTGTTCATTGTTCCCAAGAGTCTTCTCTGTAATGCCAATCTGTACAAAATCTCCCTGGTCCATAGCTAAATTAATGAGTGAATCTTCATGATCTATAATATCTTTTCCATAATCCTCTAGTATGTTTTCGGATTTGAATCCAAATTCCTCATTGAGAGATTATAATTCGATAGGCATAGAAATGGGTGAAGCTGTGACATCCTGAGATTCTGTCCCCTGGTGTTGCTCAAGCACTTCTTCTGATTTATCTGTCCCCACTTCCTTCCCTGACTTTATAATTTTTATTAAAAGATTTCTTTGTAAGGCTAGTTCATCCCTATCATAGATTTCATCCAGAAGTAAATCCATTAATTCACCTGTAACTTTTTCGCCCAAATATTCTGAAATTTCGTTGACCTTTCTCTCACATTTCTGTTCTTCGTCTTCTACATCAGTCATAGAATCTTCCTCATAAATTCTTGTATTTACTGAATTTTCTGACCTTGTTTTCAATTGTTATGCTCTGATTGGGTGTTCGATCCTCATTGATCGTGGAGACTTTACCTACCTTAATCATTGTTTCCTCTTTTTTCTCATCTTTACTTATATTTACAGCTAAATTTTGGTTCTCAACGATATTTACAACAGAAGTAGCAAATTCACTTTCTCTAGGCGTTGCTGTTATCACATCTGAATTGTGAGGTTTATTATTTGATTTACTGAAACAATGTGCTACTTCACTATCATCTTTGATCACATCCACCTTATTATCATCCCTTTTTTCTTCAGAGATTTGTACAGAAATAGATGCTTTACCAGGGCTGTGTTCTACCATCATTGTCTTATTCTGATCCTCCTTTACGAATCCTGTGGCCAGGGGTTCAGAGAGTGTGAATATTGATAGAATTGAGCACAGGGTTACTCTGCTTAGGAGATGAAGGTACATTTTCCACAACCTTGCGATGAAAGTTATTAATAACAAAACCTCCCTTTTGCTCAAGGAAATCTACCTTGATGTCCATATTCTCCATATGATAATTAGGGACTTCTATAGAACTGATAGGGCAGGCGAGGGTATCTTCCATCTCCTCTAGGTAATCATCAACAATAGTGGGATTGATGACCACTGTGTTTGATTTATAGCATAATCTGATAGGGGGAATGCTTTTTTATGTAAATTCATTTTGACTATAATTATTTTCTCTGCTTGATTATGCTCATTTTGAACTGTCCCTATAAACTTACCAATACTATTACCTATTTTACTAAGGGTTTCCTGCCATGTACATTCTAGAGGGAGATTTTTCAGGAGAACTGCCTTATCAACCATAAAGTCAGAGAGTTTTTCAGGGTTAAAAAATGGGATCCAGTCAAAAACAGTAAATGATATATTTCTAAATTTAGGGCATCCTTCCAATAGTATCTTCTTTTTAAGTGTTTTATTACTAAAATCTAAATAAATGAAATTCTCAGCAAGAATTGAGACAGCTACCTTTTTTTCCCAGTGAGATTTCAACCAAGTTGCTATATCGAAAATTGAGGCGCCGACTCCATTCCATCTGCAAATTATCCCAAAACCTGCACAGACACTCTGAATTCTTTCTCTGCAATCATCTTTAAGATCTAGATTAGTGGTTTCCAATTCGCGGTGTAATTGTTTTGGACATGTAGGGGCATCATTAAGTCGAGTGGAGTCTTCAAATTCACAATAATTTTTCCTTGCTATATCATATCTCCTATGAGGGGGAGAATAAACAGAGCTATTCTTCTCTAATGCGTGTTGATGAGATTCGTTAAAACTAATTTTACTGTTTACTGCCGTAGACCTAGTACAAAAATCTTCTGAAAATTTGTTGTCGGAATGGAAGTGTTTAAACTTACCATTATAATTGCGATGCAGGGGCGTGTAGGGCTTCACACCCTGCTGGCTCTGATTTCCTTTGCGGATTTCTTTCCTGTTGGTAGGGTTTTGTGCAGTTTGGAATTTAATTGAGGGCCGCCAAATAGCATCATTGTTATATTCATTGTCTTTTGGAGCATATCTCGGAAGACGTTTATGGGGCGGAGAATAGATGGTATCCTTCCCTGAGCTGAGCTTCTCAAATTTGTTATTGAGAGGCATAACGAAAGGTGCTTTCAGATAAGAGTGATGCTGCGTTCGGAGCTTCATTTCATGCTGCTTAGTCCTCCTGGCATTTTGTTTGTGCGCCGGCAACCACAGATTGTCTTGGGCTAGAGTAAGCAACTCCCGTGGTGGTGCCCTAGAAGTGATTCTAGGAGAAGATTGCTGAATATCCCTGACAACTTTGAAACATGAGGCCGAAGATCGCTTAATGCTTCGAGCGTATTTGGTTTTATCGAAATATTGTAGTTGAGCATCCAAGGAAGCCGTACTAAAAATTCGCGACTTAGCACCAAAAGACAAGGCCATTTTTCGTCAGAGCAGAGCAGAGCAATATTGACTATACAACATCTATATGTTGTATTTTCATTTGGTATTGTTTATGTTTAATAAAATATCAATTTATTATAATTTTAAAAAAATTTGTATCAATATGTTGTATTTCCATTCTAAGATATAAGTTAGGACAAGGGTTAGTATTTAGACTCATTTAATCTTACCTAATTAGTATTGGATTCAAGTACATGATTATAATTGTTAAGGTTAAGATTATAATTGAATTGGGGTTAGAGTTAGCATTTGAATTTAATTATAATTGGATTTAGCACTTCTAATTTTTTTAATTAAGATTAGAAATAATGTTAAGGTTCAATTAGTATCAAGTTTAAGGTTATTAATTTGATTAGAGATAATGTGTTATTTACACATATAATAATTAAAATGTAATTAAGATTATTGTTCTATCTATGATCCTAACTTGAACATAATCTTATTTTAAACTCCCAAACCTAATTCAAATTATAAATTATTATGGATATTCCTTTAATTTGTCTCCAATAGAAAATTCTATGGAGTGAGAAAATATAACATCTTTCTCATGTGAGCACAAATTTATTAGAGTTATGTTTGGAGATGTCGATAGCCGTCTTTCTATGTATCCAAGTTTGTATACAAAGTTTTACATGTCAATTGTCAAAAACCCTTACAGCATTTTTAAAATTTACTTGTCAATTTTGAGGACATGTATTTAAGCACCACAACGTCATTGAGAGGAAATCAGTTGTCAAATTTCAAGAAAATTGCTCTACTTGTCACTCGTCAATGGGAAATGACAAGCATTTTATCTGTTTTTATAAATGAGCGCCTGGCCCTTCGACTTCTGCTGTATCAGAGGAAATTAGTTTTTAAAAGGATATTAAATCGGAAGAAAATATCAAGTCTTTCGATCGAAGGAAGATTTGGATTGAAATTTCGTTCTTTTGATATTTTTAGGAATCAACTGTCATATTAGCAGAAATGGAGAGAAAAAATCGTGAGGGCGCCTCGAATCCTTCTGCAGAGGGCGACGCTTCACCGTGAGTACTAAAGAATGTTTTGTTTCATTTTTCAAGAATGAAATCTCAGTTAAGAATGTTTTGTTTCAGTTATCAAAAATGAAATCTCACTTTGTTTTCTTTTCAATTCGGATGAATTGCCGGACGAGATCATAATTTGCACTAGCCTGAGTTGCAGTAAATTTGAATGCTTAAATGTTGTTTAATTTTATAAAATGCAAGCTCGTTTATTGTTCACTGTAGTGAGATTGATGTCTTCTTTTTTCTGTACAGATTTGAAACAGAATCGACGGTCGAGTGTGATAAGAATATGATAAGTCGAATTCGGGATCATCTCATGACGGATGACTATGGTATTTATGATAAACCACGGGGCTCGCAATCTCATCGGGGCTCACAGTCTCATCTCAGTTTTAAGGATATTGATCAGCTGCCATGGGAGATTATTATGGAAATTGGTGAAAAGGGAAATTGGTGATTATATTTCGACGCTAAACAGGATTATTGAATTATATTTTTATATTAAGTTTATTTAATCTCTTACTTCAGAAATCGAACATAAGATTTTACTATTTCAAAGAGAAGCAGCAACTGCAGGCCAGTGTCTATTACTGGACTACATTGATTACAAGTATGTTCTAATATATGTTCTACAAAGACTTTTTTTCTTAATAGATATATGTTCTAATTTCTTACATCAATTGGATGGAACATATGTTCTAATATATTGATTACAAGTATGTTCTAATTTGACGCAAAATATAGTGTTGATAGTGATTACAATTATATTATTTATGGGAAGTGATAGGAATATGTTCTTTTAGCCCATGTATACATTTTGCAATTAGGCATTTGATGATATAAATTAAATTTTTTTAGTTCCTGGTTTATAAAATTTTATTCTCCACTTATTTGTTATGTTTCTGACATGACATGAAGGTTTCTATAGTGAGTGTTGTACCAATAGCTCCTATCTCTAGTTGGTATTGTGCCAGTAGCTCCTATCTCTAGTTTCTATAGTGAGTGTTGAGTGTTGTGCCAATAGCTCCTATCTCTAGTTTCTATAGTGAGTGTTTGAGTGTTGTGCCAATAGCTTCTATCTCTAGTTAGTGTTGTGCCAATAGCTCCTATCTCTAGTATGGATGTTACAACTGATTTAAATAATCAGCCACTTGAAACAAACAAGAAACAAGCAAACATAGAAAAGTAGTTGACGGTTTTACATTAAGGTTTTGCGAAATAGTCACGATTCATTGACCATGGATACAAAACTAACAAAGATACAATAAGGTTCATCCACAGCGGGGAATTGGTCTGGGAGCCTAAGGTACAAATAGTTGCTATCTCCGACTTCGGGCTTGGGTATGAGCAAAACAAACGATACAAAATAGACATACGCAAAAGGCATCATTACCAACAAGGTACAATCACTGCATAACATCAACAGAAGTTAGAACAATAATCCGGCTGACAAAGTACAACAGTCCAAGTACAACTAAGTCACAGTGAGAACAATGATATTGTTTATGACAAAAGAGACACCCTTCTCCTTACTCTTGGCATTGAAATGTTAGTGCGAATTACTACAATTATCTGAAATATACAGGTGGGTTGTAATTGGAGATCTTGAGATCGTGGCAACAAACCAAGAGATCATTGGGAAACCAGTTTCCTTCTCAACAAAACAAGAAGCCCAGACAGAAGAAGCCATAGATGAGAATACAAACATGCATTCTGATCTAAACAATGCATTGCTGCCACGCTCAACAGGTGCCTGAAGAGTACTGTTTGGTTTACAGGCTCCCGTAAGCATACCCAAGGCACTAGTCATGCTTACCCCTATTTTGAACATAAATCCATTCCAAACAAGATGGAATGTGAAATGTGGTGTCACTATGAAGAGGGAAAGAAAACAGTACACGAACTAGAAAGGCCCCGGCCAAGTATTCAGCTTTGACGTAATAGACAACGAAGGAACTGAAACACGCGGAACCTGTTTCAATGGCAGTCGATATGCATTACCCAAAAATCTAGAATGGTGCTAGGTCTATATTTTCATCTTTATTTTCTTATAAATAGACATATTTAATGTATTTTCACATACCTCCTCTCATAACTTAGTATATGAGTAATGGTATGTACCTCGTCTTCCTTTCATTGTAAATTGTCTTCATTAATGACGGCATAAGACTATGTAAACTCTCTTATTTGTCTGAACTCTTGTGATGAAAATATGACAACTAGTCATTCCTCCTTGGATGAATTTAATATAATTATCTAACAAAATGTGACACTAATGTAATAGAATGCTTATTATTATCATAATATTGTCCAATGGAAAATTATATAGTAGATATATATGTATAAATAATGACTTTTTATAAATGATTAAAATAAGGGCTACTGATTAAATAAAATAAAATATTTCATTTCTTTAAATACCTTATGACCTAATTATTTTTTTATTAGAATAGCAAGTAAAGAGCCCCAATCCCACTAGTTTAGAACAAGGATAGCTTAAAGAATAATAGAAAACTATGGAAAGAATGCATGAACCTTTGCACAATAATTGGCAAAATAGGGATACTCTTAGACCAATTAATTACAAATCTAAAAAGGTAGAAACAACATCAACATATGAAGTTCTAATCCTCAGTAATAGGTAGATGGAATCCTCCCAAGCATCTTTCTTCTTCTTGTTCATCACCTTGTTATTGTTATCACTTGTCACCTCATTGTTATTGTCTTTGTAAAGGGTAATCACACAATGGTGGGTTACACTTTTTAGCCAACATTGACTCTAAAATGAACATTTTGAAACGAAAATCACATTCGTATACCTATTTTCTCTAAATTGTTAAGAATTTGATGATGATGTGAACTTGTGATTTCTGTGTAAATTCTACATATATTTTTTTGAAAATGTTTGGAATTGATTTGTATCCATTTTTTTATTTCTTTCGAAAACTAGTTTTTAATACCAAACACTATGTTTAAAGAGTGACATTAACTTTATGTCGCATAACTTTTCTTTAAAAGGGATAAACATGTGATTATTTTGAATTTAAGTTTGTAACGCTGATATTTAATGATTGTAACTAGTTTCATTTCACAATGTTGCATATTTATAATTCTATCAAATTTTTGAAGTTGAGTTAACTATTTTTTAGACATAGGTTCCCTTACGCACGCATAACTTGTTCAACATGCATCAAATTTCATGTTTTTGTTGGAAAGATGACATCAATACCTAATGCGTAGATATTTTTCAGATATTTTTAAACTTTGTTTACTATTTTTCCATAAGCATTGAATAGAGAAGTTGATATATGGTGAAAAATCTACGTTTAGTTAAACTAAAAAAATTCATAATAAACTCAATATATATTAAAAATTGTTAAAAAGTAAAGTCCACCAAGATAACTGAGAGGGGGGAGGGGGGGTGTGAATCAGTTATCAGATAATTATAACTTTTATCATCTTCGACATCATTAAAGCATATAAGCAATATAATTATCAACCATAGAAAGATATTCATACACAATGACACTAGATATGTTGACTAGGGAACCTCTTGATCAAAAAGTAAGCCCTGGTGGGAATGATGCCCACAAAAGATGCACTAATATGAATATTCTTTGTGAAAGGATGGACTCTGTTAGGAGTCTTATGAAATACATTCAGTACATATGAATCCCTGTTAAAAGATTCTAACCCTGTTAAGAGTTATGGAAAATAGAAAGATCCACTACCTAAACAGCTTCAGGGTAAGATCACTGAACACACTGTCCAAATAATCTTTGCATTACTTAATAGAATAATATGTTACCTCTTTTTTGACTGTGCCAAACCGCACTCACTGTTACATCAGATCTCAATTTCAGATCTCTGTACTTCGCATGTCTTCCTTCATAAATTCGCTTTCATACTTAGCTCTTTTCTTCACTTCATGTATACAACATCACAACTGCTGCTACCATATCATAATTACACACTTTCACATTACAACTACATTAACAACAAGGAAATACATTTCTTCTTTTATACCACACTCAAATAATTACAAATGAGTCGGCATACAATTATAAAATAAAAGTTTTCACACGTTACACCAAAATTGCACAAAACTGTCGGCTTCCAAATACAATAAATCTTCACTCGTGTGACCTCGAAGTTTGCACTGTCATCCACATCACTATCAATGTGTCTTCAACTTTCCTCTAACTGCGCAAAATCAAATTCCATCCCGATTAGGAGATATCATTTGATTTCCACAAACTGCTACTTAGGAACACTGCCTGAATACTGCTTCCACCAAAATGATCATAACTTTCATGAATAAATGAGTTACTGTCTACGCTTTTAACCATAGACATATAACATATCAAAGAGTATAACCTCAACATCGCATAGCTCCAACTACAATAAACCACGTGCGCTAATTCAAACTCTGTCTGCTTCTCTGCAAGTCTTCAGTAAATCACTGTGTTGACATCAATGACAATCATAGTCATGAATGCAACAACAACTGCTACAAAATGGCTGCCAAACATTTAACATTCATTCTTAACAATCTCCTCCATTGGCATTGATGACAACATAGATGAAAAACATCTAATGTTCTAAAAATCCAATACTGCAACATTGCTTCTTCAAATCCTTTTCATCAATCAAATCTTGCTTCGTTATCCTATTCAATTCTCTCCAACAGATGTCTCAGATTGTTTTTCATGTACACTTCTCCCCCATTGACATCAATGACAGAAATTTCATCACTATGTCAACAACAACTCAATGTCAAAAGACACTTTTCAAAAAATACATTTACTAGAGTTCTCATGACTCAGCTTATATACACATACTCCCCCATAGAGGAAGTACCAACATCCAGTCTAGAAGAAAGATAAGGCTCATATACCATTAGATAGATGCAACTAACTACATCACTTCTCAAAAGTAGGCTGGGACATAACCCCAAGCATACCTCTTAGATACTCAAATGTATCCTTAGGCAAAGGCTCTGTGAATATATCTGCTATCTGCTCCTTTGTACTTATATACTCAAGTCTGACTCCTTTCTCAGCAACTTTCTCTCTTACAACATGATACTTAATCTCTATATGCTTTGTCTTAGAATGTAATATAAGATCCTTAGACATATTAACTATACTGGTGTTGTCACAATGTATGACAACAGGCTCAACAAATTTTATTCCAATATCCTTCAGCATTTGCTTCATCGAAATTATCTGGTTACAATTGTTTGCTACTGCTACATATTCTACTTTTGCTGTGCTTTGTGAGATACAATTCTGCTTCTTGCTTAGCCAAGAAACTAATCTTGCTCCAAGGAAAAATGCTCCACCACTGGTACTTTTCTTATCATCAACATTGCCTCCTCAATCAACATCTGTATATGCACATAGGGTAAAATCATCAGATTTTTCATACCATAGTCCATAGTCCATTGTGCCTCTTAAATATCTCAGTATCCTCTTTATTGCTGCATAATGTGATTCTCTAGGTTCAGCTTGAAATATTGCTACAATTCCAACTGAATGTGCTATAGAGTCAAATATTACAATCCTCCAATCATAGATCTGTATTTCTTTTGTTCTACTGTAGGAGTCTCATCTGTGCTAGATAACTTATGTCTGGTCACCACAGGTGTTCCAACTGGTTTACAATTCTCTATTCCAAATCTTTTCAACAAGTCATTCAAGTACTTTGTCTGACTTACAAAGATACCATCATTGTTTTGTGTTATCTGTAATCCCAAAAAGTATTTCTTCTCACCAATCATACTCATTTCAAATTCAGTCTTCATTTCATCAGCAAATTTGTCACTAGCTTCATCTTCTCCTCTAAAGATAATGTCATCAACAAAAATAACTATAACTAACAAACTATTTTCAATTTCTTTTGTGTACAGATTGCTATCAGCTGTTCCTTTTGTAAATCCCAACTTTAACAAATACTTATCTAGTCTTGCATACCAAGTTCTAGGTGCTTGTTTAAGTCCATATAAAACTTTCTTCAATTTACATACCATATCTCCTTCTTGAGTTAAAGGAAAACCTTCAGGCTGCTCAATGTAGACTTATTCCAATTCTCCATTTAGAAATGCTGACTTCACATCCATCTAATACACTTTGAATTTCTTGTAAGCTGCATATACCAAAAACATTCTTACTGCTTCAATTCTTGCAACAGGTGCAAAGGTTTCTTCATAGTCAATTCCTTCTTGTTGTGAGTAACCCTTACATACCAATCTTGCTTTGTTTCTTACTACTTCTCCTTGTTTATTCATCTTGTTTCTGAATACCCATTTAGTTCCAATAACATTCTTGTCTTTAGGTCTAGGGACCAATTCCTATGTCTTGTTCTTTTCAATCTGATCTAGTTCTTCTTTCATAGCATTAGTCCAACTTTCATCTTCACAAGCTTCATTAGTAGTCTTAAGTTCAATTTGAGAAATCAAACATAACTGTTCTTGTGCCTTATTTCGAGTTAGAACTCCTCTTTTGATGCTCCCAATAATTTGTTCAAAAGGATGATTCCTTAACAAACTCTTGCTAGGTGTCACTATCTCAAATCTCTTTTCAGATGTAGGTTCTTCAATAACTTCACTATGGCTTTCATTCAACAAATCACTGTCAGTTTCATAAAACAATTCAGTAGATCCAGTGTTAGGTTTAGGATGAGTTTCTTCATCAGATTCATAATCAAGCATTCTTTCCTGAATTTTGAACTTTTCATCAACTTTAACATTTGCGCTCTCAACAATAGTCTTAGTTCTTTTATTGAAACATCTATATGCTTTGCTTTTCAAAGAATATCCAAGGAATATACCTTCATCACTTGTAGGATCAAACTTTCTAATATCATCATCTCTCTTTATATAACATTTTCTTCCAAAAATTTTAAAATACTTAACTGGGGGTGCATGTCCAAACCATAATTCATAAGGTGTCTTGTCTGTGTCTGCTCTGATTTGTACTCTATTCATTGTATACACTGCTATGTTCACTGCTTCTCTCCAGAATATCTTCACCAAATCATTTTCAAATAACATAGCTCTTGTTGCTTCAGTCACTGATCTGTTCCTTCTTTCTGCAATGCCATTTTGTTCAGGTGTTCTAGGGGCTGAATATTGTCTTTTAATGCCATTTTCTTCACAAAAAGTGTTAAACTCTCTAGAAGTAAATTCTCCACCTCTATCAGATCTCAAACATTTAATCTTCATTCCAAATTCATTCTCAACTTTATTCTTAACAATCTTAAACTTATCAAATGCTTTAGATTTTTCTTTAAGAAATGCAATCCACATTATTCTTGTAAAATCATGAACAAGAATCATAAAATACCTTTCTCCATAGAATCCTCTAGTCCTGGTAGGACCGCTCAAATCTATATGAACAATCTCCAACTTCTCTATAGATGTAAACTTTTTACTGGGAAAATAACTTCTCTTCTGTTTAGCCATTACACATTCTTTGCAAATCATGTTAGTAGGCTTCATAATTTTAGGTAAATCTCTTACTGCAAGTGTACTACTTATTTTCACAATGTTATCAAAGTTTATATGACAAAACCTTCTATGCCATAACCAACTATCATCAATCTTAGTAATCAAACATGTCATCTCAGTAGGATTCAACTGAAATACATTACCTCTGGTTCTAGATCCAGTTCTAAAAAGATTTCCATCTTTATCCTTTATCACACAAGTTTTCTCAGTAAACCAAACTTGATATCTCTTATCAACTAACTGTCCAACACTCAAAAGATTATGTTTTAATCCATCCACAAAATAAACGTCATCAGTATTAGTCTTTCCATCAAGAGTAATAGATCCTATACCTTTAATCAAACAAGGTGCATTGTTTCCAACTCTAACAAATCCTCCATCATATTCATTCAACTTTATGAACTTTTTCATGTCTCCAATCATATGATGTGAACAACCACTATCTATAATCCAATCAACTTTCTTTTCAACTTGAGAAACTAAGGCTTTTTCTTCCTTAACATTAGTTTCAGGATTCTCTTTTTTAATTGCTACAAATCTTATGTCATTATTATTTTTAGTATCACTTTCAAAAAAATTTCTTTCTATACTAGCTTCAAGATCTTCATCATTAGCATAATAACATTCCTTAGATCTTTTAGGTTTGAAATTGCTTATGTACTTTTTAACTCTCTTAGGACATTTAGATGCAAAATGACCATATTCTTGACAAGTCCAACATTTAAATATTTTCTTACCGTCTGGTTCTCTTTTCACAAGCAAGGCAATACCTTCTTCAATCTTCTTGTCTTCTTCATTTCTAGATCTGCTGCTGCCAGCATAATCTCTGCTCACACTAATGCTTCTTGACAAAGTAGGGCGAACACTAAGAGCACTTGATGCTGTCTCCATTCTAGGTAAGTTTCCTGCTAATCTTAGGTTCATTTCTGCTGCTTCCAATCTTCCAAGAAGAGTTTCTCTTGTAAAGTTTGTTGTACAAGGTATCACTTGTTCAATCATCTATATTGTCTGCTTAAATACAGGAGTCAATGTCCTCAGAATTTTTCATATCACTTCATTCCCTGTCTTTGTTCCTCCACAAGATTTTATACCTGTAATGATTTCTGACATTCTACCAATATAACTTCTAATAGGTTTATCTTCCAACATTCTTATATCTTCAAATGCACATATCCAATTATGTAATCTAACTTTTTTTGCATGTTCATCACCTTCAAAAGTAGAGTGTAAAGTATTCCAAATTTCATGAGATTTTTTCAAATATTTTACTTGACTGTACTTATTCTCCAGAAGTGCTATCAAAAGTGCTTCTCTTGCAAGTATGTTACACATGCATAGATCTCTCTCTTCCACAATACATGTTTCAAGATTGTCCTCTTCAATGATAGTCTTATTATTCTTTGTAATCAACCAATAACCTGGTCCTAAACATAATAGGTGTGTCTTCATCTTTTGTTTCCAGCTGTCAAAATTTACTCCATCAAACTTAGGTCTTTCTTTCTTGAAATTTGCCATGGATCTCCTTAAGCCGTTAAACTTCTTTTTCAAGGACCTGCCACTCTGATACCAATTGTTAGAAAGTAAAGTCCACCAAGATAACTGAGGGGGGTGGGAGGGGGGGTGAATCAATTATCATATAATTATAACTTTTATCATCTTCAACAACATTAAACCATATAAGCAATATAATTACTAACTATAGAAAGATATTCATACACAATAACACAATGACACAAGATATGTTGACTAGAGAACCTCTTGATCAAAGAGTAAACCCCAGTGGGAATGATGCCCACAAAAGATGCACTAATATGAATATTTCTTGTGAAAGGATAGACTCTGTTAGGAGTCTTATGAAATACATTCAGTACATATGAATCCCTGTTAGGAGATTTTGAATCCTTGTTAAAAGATTCTAAACCTGTTAAGAGTTATGGAAGACAGAAAGACCCACTGCTCAAACAGCTTTAGGGTAAGATCACTGAACACACTATCCAAATAATCTTTGCATTACTCAACAGAATAATATGTTACCTCTTCTCTGACTATGCCAAACCACACTCACTGTTACATCAGATCTCAATTTCAGATCTATGTACTTCACATGTCTTCCTTCACAGATTTTCTTTCATACTTAGCTCTTTTCTTCACTTCATGTATACAACATCACAACCACTGCTACCATATCATAATTACACACTTTCACATTACAACTACATTAACAACAAGGAAATACATTCCTTCCTTTATATCACACTCAAATAATTACAAATGAGTCGGCATACAATTACAAAATAAAAGTTTCCACACGCTACACCAAAATTACACAAAATTGTCGGCTTCCAAATACAATAAATCTTCACTCGTGTGACCTCAAAGTCTACGCTGTCATCTACATCACTATCAATGTGTCTTGAAATTTCTTTTAACTGCGCAAAATCAGATTCCATCCCGATGAGGAGATATCATCCGATTTCCACAAATCGCTACTCAGGAACACTGCCTGAATACTGCTTCCACCAAAATGATCATAACTTTCATGAATAAATGAATTACTGTTTGTGCTTTTAACCATAGACATATAACATATCAAAGAGTATAACCTCAACATCGCATAGCTCCAACTACAATAAACCATGTGCGCTAATCCAAACTCTGTCTACTTCTCTGCAAGTCTTCAGTAAATCACCGTGTTGACATCAATGACAATCATAGTCATGAATGCAACAACAACTGCTACAGAATGGCTACCAAACATTTAGCATTCATTCTTAACAAAAAACATTATCATTAGAAAGCTTGCTAAATTAGTAGTACCATCCTAGATGTGGATTTGTCAAGATTGCTCAGTTTGAGTCTTCAACTAGAGCTTTTAAGGCAATAAATCTATAGCAATTAGGAGAGTTTTGGGGAGAGATCCATGGAAAACAGGTTTGATAGAACATATGTTCGAATGAAAGGGGTTTGATCAAATCTATAGAGGTTAGATCAAAACATATGTTATATCAAACATGTGATGCTCAAATGTTTATGTAGCGACCATGTTTGATAGAACATGGGCTATATTAAGTATTGATGTTTGTTAGAACCCCTCATCGACCATTATTAAAAAAAGAGAATAATTTGCATTTTTTTTAATAATGAAGATAGTTTTTGTTGGTGTGGAATTTTCATGGGCATTTTTTCAAAGGAACATGGGAAATAAAAGGACGAGGGAAAATAAGGCTTTGCATAAATGGTCACCTAATATAGAGCAACCAAATTGTGAAAGAGCATTGGAAAGCTATCATAGTAATGGTCTCTCTCTCTCTCTCTAGATAGTGAGCTCTACCTAGTAATATATTCATGACAACTTCTAGAGATGGTCATTTTGTGTACCTAGTGAGGTATACAACTTCTAGAGAGAGAGAGAGAGAGAGAGAGAGAGAGAGAATATATTACTAGGTAGAGCTCAATATCTACTTTAAATAGGTTATTTTTCTATTTTTAATTGTAAGCAAATAAAAAGTTTGGTTAGGTCATCATATTTAATTACTTTTAATGATAATTATTCATTAGTGTTTGATTTATTTTTGAAGAACATAGATAAATCCTTTTATACATTCAAAAGGTTTAAGCCCTCATCATAGAGAATTAAAGTGGTTGCAAAATTATGTGTTGAAGAATAGCTTATAGAGGAGTATTTTATTTATGAGATTTTATGGATTAATGTGATATAAATGATATCAAAATGTACCTTACTACTCCTACAAACCTTAACAATATGGTGTAGCTAAAAGGAAAAACTACATAATAACTTTGAAATGACAAGGAATGTTTAATAACTCAAAGGATTAACTCCTTTTTGGAAGGTGGACTCTCTATGTAAAAATACATATTCTTAATTGATGTTAAACTAGTGCATTTAATGAAAACATCCAATAACATGTGTCACCTCAAAGTTTTTACTTGTTTAGGTTATGTTCACGGAACATGGTAGTTCAAAAGAGATAATAGTTAGCTCCAAAATGTGAATAACCATTTATGCTAGTTGTAACTTGGAAAAAGTAAGGTTTATAGGTTGTATAGTTCTTTCATTAGCAATATTCTTGTTTCAATATATGTTTATTTTTATGAATGGATAGTGTGTAGTAACTAAAATAGCCATGTTGACAAGTCAAAATATATTTTAAATGATTGTATTACTATTGATATATATATATATATATATTTTATCAATAAGGGGCCGAAGCCGAATAGATTCTATCTATAATATAAAATGGTAACATATATGAAGTTCAGAGCAAAATTAAATCCATATAGTTTCAAAGGTACTCAAGAAAGTGAGCCTGCTTTCTCGGTACCTTTACAGATAACCAAAATAAAGACCCGAAAGTCCAGCAGATGCTATCAAGCAGCTTTTGAAAACAAATTTTGAAACTTTTAAGACCATTGTTGGAAAGGTGGGTTTACGGACCTACTTGCAGAATTTGTCTCACTTAAAATATTCTTCATGTGTGTACCTCTGGCCACTAGATTGGCTAACTCATCAGTCTTAGAGTTGCCTTCGTGAAAAATGTGATTGACCGCTATAGATTCAAAACTTTTGGTTAATTGCAAAATTACTTCCAAAGAAGCTTGTAGGCGCCAATTAGGTGTCACCCCTATTTTTACAACGTTTATGGTTATCATGGAGTCTCCTTCAATCTCCAATTTTCTCAGCCCTAACTCATGTGCTAATGCAAGACCATATAATAAAGCTTTGAATTTTGCCATATTATTGGTGTCTTCTTCCAAAGGTTTAGCCAATTCTGCTATGACTTTACCTACTGACGAATGTATAATACAGCCGACCCTCGATGGACCCGGGTTTCCTTTTGAGGCTCCATCAAAGTTGAGCTTGAACCAACTCGAAGATGGAGACATCCAGACACAGGAAACTCTCTGAGTATAATTAGCTTTGCAACCTTTGCCTATTGTGATTGGGGCTTTGAGTCCATACCATCTCTTGATCATTTGGTCATCCCAACATGTGTAGCACTTGTGTTGGGTTGATTGTGCTTGGAGGCAAGAGTTCATAACCTCAACTATGACTGCTTCAATTTGATTGAGAATGGAGTCAATTCCCATATATTTGTCTTGAAAAAGTCTCCCGTTCCTTTCTTTCCATATCTCCCATATCATAATAGATGGTGATATAATCCATAGGTTGCCACATAAGATTTCTTCATGGAGTTTGTGCCAAGATATCAAAAGCGAAAGAATCTCCTATGGAAATGCTGAAAACCATCCTAATTTTGTGCATAGCCAATTCCAAAAATCTTTAGAGAAAGGACATGATAACATAGATGGTTAGCGTCCTCTTTGCACATATAAAAAAGAGTGCATTTGGAAGGTCCCTGATATCCCATCCTAAGGAATCTATCCGCAGTTAAAATTTCACCTTGAGAAACTGCCCAAGTGAATAAACCTGCTTTAGGGAGACATACATTGTTCGAACATAACTGTATTGGAATTTCCTCTGTCTTTATTTGGATAGGTCCCGACAGAATTTTATAACCATCCTTCACATTGTATATCCTTGATTTTTCCCCATTCCAGATGATCTCATCCCTTCCCTGCTTGCGAAAGAAGAATCTGTCTTTGAGAAACCTTTTTAATTTGCATAATTCCAATGGATCAAGGCTGAGTTCTGAAAAGTCTTTCCACTGCCAAGATCCATCTACTGAGGAGATATAGGTAGAAGAAATATAGTCTTTGAGGAAAGGACCCCATGAAGCCGAACAGATCTGGCTAATTTGATTATGATCCATCAATGAATTGATACTTGGACACCCTCCCCATGAATCCTCCTAGAACCGAGCTAAATTACCTTCTCTGATATTCCAAGAGACATTGTTATCCACAATGTGTCTAGATTTGGAAATGAAATTCCAAATTCTTGATCCTCTTGGGAGATCCTTGATTTGAAAAACCTCTTCTTCAGAATAATTTCCAAGATACTTTCCCCTTAAGATTCTAACCCATTTGAAATTCTGATTCTTCAAGATTTTCCAATATAGCTTAGCTCCTAAAGCTTGATTATGCCACAGGTGATTTTTGATGCGAGTACCTCCTATAATTTGTGGTTTGCAAATCTTATCCCAAGATATGAGAGAAAATTTCCTGTCTGTGTCCGTTCCTTGCCGAAAAAATTTCCTTAGTTTCTTCACCATATCCATATATCCACCCATAGAAAGAGAAATGGAAGACATTAGGTAAATGGGGATTGCTGCCAAGGTAGCTTTTATCATCACAATTCTGCCTGCCCAAGAAAGCCACTTTGATTTCCAATTATCTATCTTCCTGTCCATCCTTTCATTTATGGGTTTCCAGACTGCAGTAGTTCTTAAGGTGTTATCTATGGGAATTCCCAAGTAAGAACACGGGAGAGAGCCTGATTTAAAGGCCAAAACTTTTTCTATTTTCTATTGAATTTTCATTTTTGTGAGGAAAAAGAAAATCATTGATTTTTCTTTATTAGCTGCTTTTTTGGAAGCTTTAGCGTACTTATCCAGTATTGAAGTGATCAACTTAGCCTCCTGAATAGAACCTTTACCAAAGAGAAGGATGTCATCTGCAAATTATTGGTGTGTGACCGCTCTTACTGAGGAAGTGATTTGAATCCCTTGAATGCTATCTTGATCTTGTAGACTTACTAAGTTGTGGCCCAAGGCTTCAGCCATAATGATGAAGAGGAAGGGGGATAGTGGATCTCCTTTTTTGATTTCATTAGAACCTTCAAAAAACCCTTGAGGTGATCCATTAACTAGAATAGAAAATTTAGGAGTGGAGATGCAATAAAAAATTAGATTTACCCAAGTCTTGGAAAAACCAAAGCTTTCCATGCATTTTGCTAAGAATCTCCAATTCACCTTATCATAGGCTTTTTTAATATCTAATTTAATAATCATACTAGGTTTTTTGTTGCATTGGATGGAAGTATGGCTTCTTGAGCTATAATTATACCATCTAGGATTGATCTACCTTGGACAAAGCCAGTCTGATCCTCCCCAATAATCTTACCAAGAACGGATTTCAATCTATTTTCTAGAGACTTTGATAATATCTTGTAGATTTTATTACATAGAGCAATTGGTCTATATTCATCCATACAAGTGGCCTGATCTTTTTTTCAGAATTAAAGCAATGAAAGTATTGTTGATTTCAAATAAGAATCTACCTAAAGCTCTAGCGACCTCTAGAGCTGCTGTGAGGTCTTTCCCGAGAATGCTCCAGCAATGAAGAAAGAAGTTGGGAGGAAAATCATCTGAGCCAGGGGCTTTTTCTAGAGCCATTTGTGAAACTGTTTGCAGAATTTCACTTTCTAAAAATTCTTTTGACAACATTTGATTGTCAGCTACCATAATGATCTTGGGAATGTTAGTCAATAAATCCTACTTTATCTTGAGAGGAGAGCTATCTGAGTTGTTCAATAACTTTGAATAGAAGCTAACTATTTCATTTTGGATATCATTCTGATCTTGCAACTGAGAACCCTCTGAGTTATTTATTTGCATAATCCTGTTCCCACTCTTGCGATGCTGGTACTAGAATGGAAGAATTTAGTGTTTTTGTCTCTTGCGGCCAACCAGCTCTCTTTAGATTTTTGTTTCCAAAATATTTCCTCTTTAGATAGAATATCATCTAAATCCCTTAACAGAGCTTTCTCATCTGCAAAATGATCCTGATCCATCCCGGATTGCATTATGGTTTCATTCAAAGTTGCAAGTTTTTTCTCTATATCCACTTTTGATGCGAAAATGTTCTTGAAGTGAGTTCTGTTCCGAATGAGAAGATTTTGTTTAATATATTTTAATCTGGACACAAAGCAGAATAGCTTAGAACCTTCCATTATTGATATTATTAATGAGAAAATAACTATCACTTTAGTTCCAAGTAATACAAATACACCTTATAGCCCCCATCTAATTCTTTTATTTTGAGTGCAAGTCCAACTTCAATTCTTAATTTTTCAAGGTAAAAATGCTAAGTTGAATTTATTAGAGTACATGCTAAATAAATAAAAACAATTTGAGAGTTTAGACAAATTTTTTTACATTCACAACTTTTATAAATATTATGTTTTTATGATGCATGTATTCATAGTGTTTTGGTACAAGTAAATTAAGAGGAAATGGATTTCGTGGATTTCATTGATATAAATAATACTTGGAAGCTTACAAAATCTATGCATGACAAGAAACATATCGATACTAAGTTAAAATAATATTCATGCAAAGAGGTAAGTTATTTTCTTAATTTTTTCCAATTTATTGCTATTATTTGTATTGCACCATTTAGGAAGTGAGAATCCATAACGGTGTTCAAGTCCTAATGAACAATACAAAGAGTTGTAGAGTTGCTAAATTATTGGTTGGAAAACATTAAACATTTACCTTTTAGATAGTTTGTGCAGTCCACTCTCATAAGTCTTTATATTGATAATAACATTGATTGAATTAAAAAGTTGTATGTAGAGGTACATGAGATTCAAATGTTTGTCACCAAATACCACATATTTTAAGACACATTTATATCATTTTCAAAACTTAAATTACTTAAGATAAATGAAATAGTATAATGTTTTAAGTTTTAGTTTCATAATAGTTACTCAAAAATTTATTCTTTGAACATAGTTATTTAATTTATGATTTGACTGTGTATAATTATTTTTAATATTTTTTTAACTTTTTGTATTTTTGAACACATAATTGAGACCTTTTTCGCCCTAAACACAATCATCTTGAGACAACTTATAACAATCATCTCATTAGCTAAACTTGGTTTATATGAAATCAAAACATTATTAAAATGGAAAAAATCAAACTTTTGTTTTTATATGACTCTTGTTGAGATAATGTGAAGTATCTTGTTAGTTTCACTCAAATCATTTTTAGTACAACTCATAGCACTAGCCGTTAGGATTGAAGAACACTGAAGTAGCATATCATAAAAAATCATTCAGTTCACACAACACATCGCTCATCATCGCATTCCAATTAACTACAAAACTCAATCTTGTATACTTGATCATAAGGCCCAAAATATTACCTCAGTTGGATCCAATAGGTAGCGTGTAAAGTGAAGATCATATAATGGTAAAATCTTCATGGTAACCTCTCCTAGAGATAAATATGATAGTGTACTATTGATTCTACCAATCATAACCATCAACCTGATTAGATCATTGATCTGATAAGATCGTTGATCGATCCAATATACCACTAACTCTTTATAAGATAGTTCTCAATCTTCCCAATACAAAGAGTATCAAAACTCAATCATACTACATCACAAAAATTTGCGATCATTGGGTAATGATCTCCATACCATGTAGAATCATATCCGATCTGCACAATACATAACTCTTAACCATTTCTCCATACCGATCCAAAGTGTCTGCTTGTTGACTATCATATTCATCCATACTTAGTAGTTTTCTCTAAGTATACAATCAGTAAATCATAATCTTGTTAGGTAACCAAAATAATAATGCGTACTTTCCATCAATGACAACATACCAAGTGTCTTAATAGCATCTCTTGATAACAATCTCCCCCCTTGGCATTGATGGCAACACTAAGTGAAAAATGACTAAATGTGAAACAAAATGCCAAACTCCAAAAACCATATGAAAAAGATATCTTCCCCTGAGTTCAATAATCTCATTTTCACCCAAAATCCTCCCCCTTTGACATCAATGGCAAAGGTAGGGATCACAACCAAAATATTTCCTACCAAAATCCTATAACGTTGAATATATACAAGTATACCATTTCATACTTACAAAAATTTGAAAATAGCTGAAAAGTTACTCCTCAGAGTTGCCAACTCTATATCCCAAGTCTTCCTTAGAATTTTAGCAATCAGGATCTGACCATAAATAACATATGTTGATTTCTTGGCCTCAATTAGGTTCAATGGTTTTAGATGTTCATATGCCTTTTCTGCTTCTATTAATCCTCTTTCCAAAATATCAATCTTGTGTATAATTAGGTTCCTCAAATAACCAAACCTTCCATTCATTCATGTCTTCTCTACTTCAAGAGTTATGATTTTATCATTTAATTTAACAACTTCATCTTCATGACTGGAAACAAGTGTCTTTAAAGAATCAAACGTCCTTGCAAAATTAGATAAATTATCTTTACTTTCATTTATGAACTTGTCAATGTCTTCCACATGAATATAATAATATATGCATAACCTATAGACTTTACTTCCCAAAGCTTCTCTCAACTACTTAAAGGAAACATCCAAACATATTTTATCTTTCTCAATTAAAGAAAAAATCCCCCATACATCCATTAGTATCACTGTGACCTCTCTGGTAGGTAGGTGGAAGATCGACGTATCTGAGTGCCACCTCTCAATCAGAATTGTGATGAGAAAATTATGCACCCTTAGTTGCAGCCAATCATGCACATGGTGCATCCCGCATAATGTCACATGCTCCCACTCTAGGTCAGTCAACTGTACTCGCAACACCATCGTGTCCGGCCACTGCTCCTTCGATCTAACCCAATAGTCCAACTCCTGCATATAACCAACTCGTCATATTCATTGTCAACCCTAGTGCTTCCCTTAGTCAATACAAATATGCATCCCTTTCATTTCCATCTATCCTCACCTCCCCGTCCTTGAAGAGGCACTCATTTATAGACTAACAACTCTGCTGCTCTTAACTAGTTCTAGACGCCTGCCCCTCGATGAGCGGCTCCATCCCACCTTAGGGAAAGTGGACACACCCATCCTTAGATGGGAAGTTCTGCCCCCGCCTTTGGGCGGGCGTAGTTGCCCATCCCTTGGCAAGTGGCTCTGCCCCACCTTTGGGTGGGTGGAGATGCTCGTCAGACAACGGGTGGCTCCACATCACTGTTTGATGGGTGGTTACGCCAGTCAAGGGATGAGTGTTTCTTCTGCATCCCTCTACCCCTTTTCCTAGCCTTTAAACACCCCCTCCGACACAACAACAAAAAATAATATATTTTTTTTACCCACATATATAAAAAACAAAAATATAATCATCATCTACAACAGAAAAATAGTGGGTTTTCGAGCTCACCGGATCACCCCTATTTGCTTCCAGTCGGTAAACCCGTACTCGCTCCTCAACTGCTACCTATCTCTCTGACCTACCATCTATCTTCTTTTCTCCTTTCTTGTGATGAAAATGAGCTTTATGACCCCCTTTTTACCTTTTTATAATGAGCTTTTTGGTTGGTTTCTTTTTTTCTTTTTTACCCTCCCCTTTTTAAGTCATGCAAAGTCATTTGTTTTCCCCTCTTTTTTTTATTCTTTTTGCAAAAAATTGACCAGATTTTTTCTTTTGCCCTATTTTCTCAAGAGAGCACATCCTCCTACTGTCTTTTCTTCTGCACATCGCTTGGGTCCCCCCTTTTTTTTCCCTCTCGTGGGTATCTATATCTTTTCTTTGACCCGATGCTATTTTTGACACCGCATCAAAGAGGGGCAAAATGTAGGCACCTAAATTTGTCCATTCTAACACTTAACGTTAATTAAACTTAATTTAATTAATGTCACTAATAATATTATAGTTAATTTTAATTAATTATATTTTTATATTAATCTAGATTCAGTGCCTATAGTATTTAAATTAAATTTAAACACTACCCCCTAATGTATTAAATTCAATTTATTACATGGTTTTCCATATTCCCTTTTTAAATAATAAATTTTTAATTTATTATTCCTCCACATGCTTTGTTTCTACTAAACCATGATTAAGTTAAAATTCATCTAATTTAATCTCAAACCTAATCTAGATGCTACTCTACACACATCGCTTTCTATCTAATGAGCCTATTTACTAATTTTTTTTTTGATTGGTAAAAGGATGAGGCCAGAGGAATTTTTATTAATTCATACAATTTGTTACATGATTCTCCATTCAGTGCGAGCATTGGTAGGAAAGAATGGAGAAGAAAACTTCCAGTCTAGCCCGGGACCCATGTCCAGTTCATACAGTAAAAGGTTAATCTTTATTACAAAGTTATAAAGATAGGGGCATACCCCTATTTACAAAGTTAAGAAAAAATAAGTAATTTTCACTGTGAATCTTAGCCTGCCATAGAAGGCTTTCCCTTCTATTTCTAAGACTACTTGATACATGGCCTTACTACATATAAATTTTACACAACTTTGACCCCATCCATTCCAATTTCAGCTCATCCTTATTTAATGGAGGTTTTGATGTCTTCCTCCTCAATTTCTACAAAAATGATTCTACAAGGAAACTTTGGGCAATACTCATACATAAGTTAGTAACACATCTAATTTTATGTTTTTACCTATCTTAAATGGGAAAACTTGATCCTATAATCTATTCATAAATAAAGACTACTAAAACGATACCTTGATCGCTCTCCTAATATCCTACATTAATCATATTGTTAGTCTTGATGAATTAGATACCAAAACCACCTTTTTCCCTTTTAGGTACTCATAAACATTCATTTTTTATTTAAAAAAGTTAAAGAAATGCCCTAGAGACTCTCTTTCACTATAGCCTCCTGTTTTCAAAATTGTGATTAATTACGCTTATTCATTCCTACTCCATTCTTTCTTCCTTTGATGTATGTTTGCAAATTTAGTTGAAGGACCATAGTATTATACTTAATTTGATCTTTACAACCCATTATTATTCACAACTTATCAATTTTTGAAATATTTAGCTTTGAAAAAATTGATATTCTGATCAATATCAATATCCATAACTAATATCCCATTTCCATAGATATCTAAATCCCTAACCATGCGTATTTAGTCCTATACTAATGTAATCATTTATTTTTATATAAAAATCATATGTTACTTATTCATGTCTAAATCCATAAGCCATCTTAAATATTAGATTTTAATCCTTCCCGAAGACCACATCTTATGTCCTAATTTATATAATTCCACCTAAGCTAAGGGCTGAAAATAAACATATATTTATGCATTAACTCTTTTTTCCTCTAATTTGATTATGGATTTAGATGATCCTTATCCTTTCGATGTGAATTATCTTTCCATTTTTCTCCAATCTTTAACTTAATCTATAAATGAATTTTCTACTTGTGCCTTAAATGTTTAATCCCTTCAAAGATAGAACTATTAATGATGCAATAATGTTGTTGATCTCATAATGGAGTGCCACAAAATTAATGCTACACACAAGTTATCAATGAAACTTTGATCAAATAATAAAAGGCAAAGAAGGAATAAATTTCCCTCATTTCCTGGTTGGGTGGCCTAGGAATTAATTTTGATGTTTCAGCCATAGCTCTGGGGGTTTTGGGGGATGCTTCATTTTTCTTCCTTTCTTTAATAGGACCAACATTTTTTGTCATTTCCTCAGCTGCTTCTTCATCCTCTGAAATGCTGAAACCTTCCTTGTCTATGTTCCCCATAGAATCTTCGTGCCAATATGTGTAGAACCAGTCTCCATCCTCAGGGCCCCTTACATGAAAATAAAAAAAATAGAAAGTCCAAATTCCTTCTAATTAGTGGACCTCTTGATAACATTGTTGCTAGATCCTCAGTATTCAGGACAGGGGATGTAGGGACCGGTCTTCCATTGATCATAGGGATGTTATAGAATCTTGGTCTTGTGATGGTTAGATCTCCCCTTATGTTGTGAATAACTAGATCTAAACCTCCTATAAATTTTTGCTTGAAGATATGGGCACAAAGCCTACCAATATCTGCTTTTCCTAGATCTACCTGAATGGCCCAAGCAATGAACATTGCTGGGATATCAGAATTGACTCATTAATGATCATCATTATTGATGAATTCCATCCCCAATATCCTTAAAAAAACCCTAAGGGTGAGAGCATGGATATTGAGCATAACAAATTTAAGCCTTTTAACAGTTTTTATGCCATCATAGGTGACACGAGGCTTAAACCCTTTAAACTTGATGGGGGTTGTCTTTCTAGGAGGAATAGAGCATAGTCCACTAGGAAGACCTAAAGAAAGAGGGAAGGATATCTACTATAAATAATACTCCAAACACCTTTTCCTATTCTATCTAATCAGCTACCAGACTCTTGGATTGTTATTACCGATATAAGAGAAGAAATAAGGGTAATAATGTTCTAGAAGGTTAATGTTAGGAATATGTAAATTAGGAAGTGGCTAGGAAGAATTGAATCCAAAGTAAAGGCTTAAGGACGAAATAGTCATTTTAATAGTTGCCAATACTTCAGAAAATTAATGAATTTAAAATAGGTATCACCTTTAAAATATTGACAAGGGGAAGATCAATTTTTGTAAACAATAATAATATATAAATAAATGATTTATAAATATATATATGAAATATAAATTTATATCAATAAATATATAAATATTCATTCTATAATATATATATGATTAAATATATATATATATATATAAATATATTTATATATACACGGATATATATATATATATATATATATATATATATATATATATATATATATATATATATATATATATATATATATATATATATATATATATATATATATATATATATATATATATATATATATATATATATATATATATATATATATATATATATATATATATATATATATATATATATATATACAGAGATAACGATAATAATATAAATATAGCTAAATAAATACATGTTTATCATATATATATTTATATATTTATTTATGTATGTGTACATATAAATTTAATAGAGATTAATTTAAATCAAGATCTACAAAAGCAAGAAAGAAAGGAACATCCCTAAGGCTCAGTGTCAATTAGAGCTTGTTTAACGATTTATAATGATTTCTACTTAAGAGACTATATACCTAAAATTTGAGAGTTATCCTGAATGTTACCTACTAATGAAATGTATATCTAAGGTACCCTAAATGATCCCAGATAGAATGAAGATACCACTAAACAATTCATTATGGAATTGCTGCGCTATATATGATATTTGTCCTTATCTTGCTAAGAAAGTTCTTTATGAAGTCTTAGATTTGCTAAACTTATTCAATCATTTGGTTAAAATTTACTTTTAAATCCCTATGATAATGCATGAAACAAGTTTTTGATTAAGGAAAATAGGTTTTAAAGGGGCCCTAAAACCCAAACAGTATTAAGCATAAACAGACAAAAGAAATTAAAGTTCACCAAGATACAACAACCATAGCAAAAAATAGGTCAGGCACAGACCAACAGTAACCAAAACAGTAAAAACCATAAAACAGGACCAGTAATAGAATGCCCAAAAGCCAATCCAGGCCCAAAAAAACTAGGGGAGCAGCTCAAGAAAACTCTCTAAGGATCTCCGCCGCTTGAAACTCGAGCTCAGATGCCTTGTCCGCTGCATCCTTAAGTTCAGCTAGATCCTTGTCAGGTTCCTGTGTGTCTATCTTCATTGTGCTTGACCTAGTTCTCTTCCTCGGCCCTTCCTCCATGTTTTTCTCTTTGCTGCTATTTGGAGACTCCTCCTTGTTGCTCCAGTGTTCCTCAAATTTGCTTATCAAGAATTTTATATTATCATTTGAGGCTTTGAGTATGCTGTGGCTTTGCTCAACAATTTTCTGCAATGTCCCCTCCAAACTCTACATTCTTTTCTTCGCTTCTTCCATTTTACTCTCCATCTCATTCTTCTCCTCTGTAAGCATGATCTTTCTGCTATTACCCTCCCTTTCCAATAGACCCACCCAAAATTTTAACTCTTGAATTTCATGGAAAGTCCATTTAGTCATCCTATAGCTATCTATGACACTATTTTTGGCATTATTAAGGACATCCATCTGAGGATGTTCTTTGGTG
Source organism: Chamaecyparis obtusa (assembly GCA_027943335.1). NCBI lineage: Eukaryota > Viridiplantae > Streptophyta > Pinopsida > Cupressales > Cupressaceae > Chamaecyparis > Chamaecyparis obtusa. Next base: position 137,984 of record BSBK01000225.1, on the reverse strand, counting down.
ATGTCACTCAGAATCACTAGGGTAGGGTCTATGATATCCTCCATTTGTATTTTGCCTTCCTTATTTTCCTTGACTAGGGTTTTCATCAGTTCTCTCTTTAAACCCATCCTAACAGACACCTTGTGAAAGTCTCTCCAAACCACACTCTTCTCCTTGTCTGTTATCTTACATGAAAACTGGTTAGTCCCTTGTTCTTCGGCCTCTTGCATATAATCTTCCTCTCTACCCTGACTCTCCTCTTCCTCTTCACTCTCCTTCTCTTCTTGTCGTTCTTCCTTATTCTCCTCTTCTATTTTCCTCCTTTTCCTCTGCTTCCTGCCACAATCCATAACTTCTTCCTTGTTCGATGGCATTTTAATGGTGAAATTTCTCTTCCCCTTCTTGTTCTCCCTAGCTTCCTCCTCCTCCCCAAAAGTGTCTTCCTCAGCTTCAACATTGTCTCCCTTTGTGCCCATGCCATCCGCTTCCTCATCATAATCCCTGTCGGAAGAGACCTCAATGCAATGTTTGGATTCTAATTTCTCCTTTTTGACATGTTTCTCCTTTATTTTCTTTTTCCTTTTCTTGGAATGCAGGGAAGCATCAGCATCTGAGTCAGAATGCATTTCTTGGCTCTCCTTGGTGTCAGAAGGAACATACTCTTCTCCCCCTCGAGTTCGGCTCTTCATCAGATTCTTCCATGCTCCCTTTTCCCTGCTTAATTTCTTTACCTATAGTTTTTGCTTTGAAATAATCATAAATTAACAACAAAAATCCTTCATGAAAAGAAGGATTACCAATTGGTTTCCCCTATAATCATTTATATTTTCATTGATTGATGAGTAGAGATAAAAGGGAATAGAGATTTTAGTCCCAGACCTGAAATGGTTGAGAAGCACGAAATGGTAGGAGTATATGCGATCAAACCTCATGTCCAGAGAAATGTACTTGATTATCACTCTCAACATGAACCTCCATAGAGGTTTGATAGACCTCGGCAGGTAGTAAGTACCATGTTTCTCAAGGGCCTTCTTCTCCTCTTTTCCTTTGGTGAATTCCTCCATAGCCTGGCCAAAAATGCGACGGTCTCTATAGAATTTCTTCCCCACAATTGGTATGCCTGTCACAATAGAAATGACCTCCTCCATAACATTAAACTCAACCCCATCAATTTTAACTCTCCCCTCCTTCCAGTTTTTCACCATTATTTTGGTGATCGAGGGTTTCCATTCGTGCAGTCTTTCGATGAATGAAGTCACCTCCCCTTTTCTCAGAATCCCCCACACCTTCGATCGCCTCTTCCATTTCTCAACCTCATCCTTGGGTTCCCTTCTGTGACGTTCCCCTACAATTATCCTTCTCTTTCTATAGACAAAGGTTCTAGTCACAGAGCTCTTCGAAACTTTGGGAGAATTGCTGGTATGAAATATGTTCTTGATCCTTCCCTTTACATTTTGAGAAATACACCCAAAAATAGGCCTTAACATGCAATGATGGCAATTGTCTAGGTAATTCATACTTTGGCTCGTGTTCTCCCACATCATACATTGGCACAAATTCCATAACTCATAAAGTTTCATCATTATATTTTGATTTTTTTGAATCTGGCTGGGATTCTCACTTTCCATTAATTCTTTGATTTCAAGCGGAATTAAATGTCCCTCCATCCATCTTTTCACCTCATTATTTCTAACAGCCCAGTTGGCCAACTTGTCAGCAACTTGGTTTGCCCCCCTATACTCATGAGCCACATGGATTCTTTCAAACGTCTTGAGGAATTGGACACTTTCATTAATCAAGTTTGCAGTCATCCAAGTCGGCATATTTTTCCCATTGAGATAGTCGATTATGTTTTTTGAGTCACTTTCCAACCATAGGTTCCTAACACCAATGTCCCTAGCCAATTTTATGGTTTGGTGAGCAGCAGTTGCCTTTGCCACATGGTTGGTTTGCACACCCAAAGGGGCAGAAATAGCCATTACACCTTTCCCTTGTTTATTTCTGATGATACCTCCTATCCCAGCCTGACCAGGATTGCCTTTCGTGGCACCATCGAAGTTGGCTTTAGACCATCCCTCAGGAGGTGGGAACCAATTGCAGTCCTCCCTTTTTCTACGATCCTTCTCCATAGTGCTGGTAAGCGGGTTATGGCCTTTGATAATAGTGTAGTTTTCGATCAGGGCATTAAAACTTTTGTGAAAGACCACCTTAGCATTCGCTTCTTTTTCCCTGAAAACCCAGTTGTTTCATTCCTTCCACACCCCCCAGCAAAAATGAGGAAGAGACCAAGCCCATAAGTCTTGACTCACATCCCCAATAACCCCACTTTTCCACTGATGGAATAGCTTAGTTATGGTATTGGGAGAAACCCAGGTTTGCTTGAAAAAAGCCAGGAAATAAGACCATATGTTCCTAGTGAAGTGGCAATGTATGAAAAGATGATCAACACTTTCCAATTGCTTTTTACAAAGGATGCAATAGTTAGGAATCTGATGGCCTCTCTTGATAAGGTTGTCCACTATCAATATTCTGTTTTGAAGCATTAACCAGAAAAAAATGTTTATTTTGGGAGTTAAGCCAGCAAACCAAGTATTGGCCCATACAGGGATAGGACCACAATTCTGCATGGTTTCATAGCCCGACACCACAGTGTAATTGCCATCCTTTGTCGGACCCCAAACAATTTCATCCTTGCTGAGAGAAAAGGGACAAAGCCTGATCATGTTCATCACCAGTTTGAGCTCTTGGGAAATCTCAGTCAAATTCACCCAGTTCTCATTTACCCTATAGTCTCTCACCCTGTAGCCAAATCTTTCCATGCACAACATCGCCCATCTATTATACTGATCGAAATTCCATAAAGGCCTCACAACAAGCCAGTCATCAAGCCAAAAATTAATATCTTCACCATTGCCAAGTTTCCATTTCGCCTTCTCAAAGGCTAATTCCTTTGTTTTTATGATGCCATTCCAGATAACAGAACCCTTAGGTTCTTCATCTTTGCTAATAAACTATTTTAAATGAATGTTGGCCACATACTCATTTTCCAGAATGTCCCTCCATTCTCCTTTGGAAGTGAAAATCCTCCAAATCTGTTTAGCTTGCAGAGCCTTGTTGAGCTGCTTCAGGTTCCTAATCCCCAAACCCCCATGTTTTTTGGGCTTGCAAATGTTATCCCAGGCCACAAGCAGATACTTCTTATTTCCTTCCGGTCTAGCCCATAGAAACTTCTTCTGTATGGATTCCAAAGTAGCAGCCACTTTCAAAGGAATAGAGAAAAGGCTAAGAGCGTAGATGGGCAAGTTCTGAAGTGTAGACTTAATCAAAAGCACTATTCCTTCCTGGCTTAGGATGATGCCCTTCCAGTCGGCCAGCTTTCTATTGAACCTATCAATTAGGTTGTTCCAAAAGTGGTCAGAAGGCCTTGTCCCCAAAGGAAGACCCAGATAGGTGGAAGGAAGGGTCCCAATGCCACAGCCTAAGATTTTAGCCATTTTCCTTTGCTTGCTCTTTGGGGTGTTGACAAAAAAGACCGAGCTCTTATTCCAATTAATGAGCTGACCCGTAGCATTGGAATAAGAATTAAGAATGTTCTTCACTTGTCTAGCTTCCTTAACTGAAGCTGCTCCCCCAAGGATGGTGTCGTCCACAAATTGCTGATGATTGAATATCAGGGGTCCAGAGGAGGGTTTCAAACCAACTAAATCACCTCTGCTCCTTTTATCAAGAATCACTTTGCCCAAGCTTTCAGCCAGAATAATAAAGAGTATGGGAGAGAGGGGGTCCCCTTGCCTGAGACCTCTAGAGGATTTGAAGAAATCTGTGGGGGAACCATTGATCATGACCGCAAAGGTGGGGGTGGAAATCAGCTGGGAGATTAACTTCTGAGTGTTGTCATTAAAACCAAAACCATGCAAAACCTGATCTAGGAACACCCAGTCCACCCTGTCATAGGCCTTAGACATATCAAGTTTGAGCAGAAAGCCATCCTTATTTCCTTTCTCTAGAGAGTGTATCACCTCATGAACATCAATAATTGAGTCCAGGATTTGTCTGCCTGGGACAAAGCCCATTTGTTGTGGGGAAATAATCTCCTGAAGGATTTTAATCATTCTAATAGTTAACACTTTAGAAAAGATCTTGTAAAGAGAGTTACAAAGGCTAATAGGCCTAAAAGAGTCAAAAGTATCTGCACCTAGGACTTTAGGAATGAGGGTCAAGAAGGTGGTGTTAATCTCTTTTAAACAAGTTACTTTAACAAATTCTAGATATTAAATTCCACATTTCTTTTATACGAACAATACTCACATAAGTTTTGTTTGAATCACATAATAAAACAACTATCTTATCGATAACATTAATTTTATAAGTAGCTTATTGTAATATTAATCCCGCTATAGATTAAAACAAGTCCAAGTTTCAACCAAAATAGGGCCCATTAGTAGTCATTTTTAGACATAGCATACCCATATATAACTGGTCTTCAAAGCTAACTGAGGTTTTAGTATCAACTGTATAATACTACTAGATAGATCTAACTAAAAGAATTTTAATAAAAGGAACTAACATCCATCTAACCCTATATAAATTTTACATCATTGATCATTATTAAAATTCCTAACCATGGGGGTGGGAAGACCATGAGAAGAAGGATCAACTTCCAGATAAGGATGTCCCCCCATAGGCTCTTCTTCATCTTCGCTCCTAGAGTCTGGATTGAGGATCAACATAATGACATATTCCTCTTTCATATCATCTTAGAAGCCTTCAATTTCCTCCACCTTTAAGTAATCCATAAACCACTTCGGGTTGTCTTGTTTCTTTACCTGAAAGAGCTTGACCAAAAATTTTACATTGCGACTCCTTTTCTCCATAGAAGCTTCCAAGGTCTCCCAGCTTTCAACACATAAGATGGGATACTTTGGAACAATAGAGCCATCTAAATTAGTTTTCCCATAGTTCCTAGCCTTAGGGACCATAAGAGAATCGTCGATATTGTCAAGAACAATATCAATATTACCGAGAATTTCTTTCTTAAAAATGACGATGCAAATATCTTTTGCTAATTTCTTATCTCGCTCAAAGAACATGACCAGGGCAAGAAACATAGATGCAATATCTTAATTAACCCTAGTTCTATCTGAATTACAGAGAAATTCATCACCTAGAACCTTCATAATCGCTTCCACCACTAGAGGATTGTTGAATTTTATAATTCCTCTAATTCTCTGCATAGTAACTATCTCTTTTACTTCAATCTGGCGTTTCTTACCGCAAATTCTTAATGGAGTATCCATTTCCACTCTAATTACCCACCTTCACAAAGAATCAAAACACTCAAACACTCCAACAGGAACCTACTATTACTAGTTTGAGGCTTACTGACAAGGTTATAAAGTACTAAAGAGTGGAATCGCGGAGGCTCTATGATTGATCCAAATTTCAAAAAATATGGTGATGATTTTAGGATCTCAAATTTCTTGTGATCGTATCTTAGAATCGCACATTTGAGATTATGTGTTGTAGTGATGGTACTTATCGTCTATTGTGTTCATAAATGGAAATAATTTTTTTTAACTCCGAGTAAGTCTTATGATTCTAAGATCAATATTCAAACTTCTTTCTAGTTTTTGGGTTAAAATGTTAACTGATTATGTTAACCATAAAGTAGTAATTACGAAAGTGTATTGCCTTGATGAGCTATCATTATAATCATTATTAATAGAGATTAGACAGCCAACTCAAGGTACCTATATGTAAGAATGGTGAGGCGAATTATGTTAAAAGGGTTCATCAATCTAAACTTAGTGATAGGTCCATACTTCCATGAGCCTATTTACTAATTAACTAAAGTTAATTAAGTTAATTTTTGTCTTCCTACAAATTAGTCCTAATTATTTTCTCACACATGTGTGAGAAAATAATTTAAAATCCACTTTTTCAAAAAATGCTAAAAAAGCCTAAACAAGGATTCTTACATTTTTTATGATACCTCTTACACTTTCCAAAGGGGTGAAAGTTGACCTTCTCTTAAACAAAGCCTTACACACCCTTACATATTTGTCTTCTACTTGTCATTGACCTATCCCTTTTCAAATTTTCTCACACATGTGTGAGAAAGCCTTGAACTTTGCATACCTTATGTGTCTCCTTGGTGGTACCTATGTAGATGCCACATAGATTCCACCTCACCCCAACCCTCCAAAATAGTATAAATAGGACCCTTGTCTCAAGCAAATAATAGAGCATATACTTTTTGTTTTGCATTCATTTTTTCATTCTAGAGATATTATGCTAGTTATTACATCCGTTGTAGTCTTTATTGATAACTCTTTGGTAGTTATTTGCATTCATGGTAGATTTGGAGCTAGAACCTTAGATAGTTTTCATTGATTTCTAATCATAGTTTCATGCCATAGATTCTTCTACTCTTTAATTTCTTGCATTGAATGCTTGAGGGTTGCTTCCATGGCTCTTCCTTGAATATTTCAATCTTTCATCACAATCTAGTTTTCATTCATTTCAGTATATCTTAGTGGGATCAATACTTGTGTTGGGAGAGCACACCCACACCCTCTCTAATAGATTAAATCAAGCAAGTCTTGGGTGCACTTGCTTCATGCTCATCCGAGGTTATGTGGAGAGTAGTGTAGGAATTAGAATAAACATGATTTCTTATTAGTTTAGATTTAGATATGAACATGTACAACTAACACTTGAATGTTTACACTTGTTCCACAAATTAATTTTCCTTATATATAATTTTATTGCAACTAATTTTCACATACCTTTTTTTTTATGAAGTTACATACATGTATAGTTTTGTTTCAAACCGATCTTTCAAAATGACTTTTATAATGTATAATTCCATCTCTTAACTTTGTCTTTGTAGGTTGCTATTTATTTGTATCTAAGAGAAATTAGAGTACAAATATAGTAAATCCAAATGAATTGCACTGAAAAAGAGAAAACAATTCATTGTATGCCCATTCTAACTTACTCATCCTTTCACAAAAGCATGGTTATAAGAAGAGGGTCAAGAAATTATAAGATAATGGGTTAGAGCATAGGGACTTAAATGTTTCCACTTCCTAATAGATTGCACTTGAGGAATCTAAAAATAAACATACTTTTAGTGCAAGTAGTAATGGAATTGCTTGTGCTTCTTCAAACATTCCTACATCATCTTCTATTAGTAATGGTAAAATTAATGATATATAAAATCTATTTGATGTTAAAAAGTAATTGTTGAACTTTATATATAATTTTAATTTGAACTTGAAGTTTGAAAAATGAATATTTTATTAAATTTCTATTTTAAATAACATTTCAATTTAAGGTAATTTTTTTTGTTTCTACGATGTTATGTGGTATTTTAGTCTTAATTACTGATTGCAAGATGTTTGTGTGTTTTGCACGATGAATCCAACCCCAACAAGAAATTAAAAAAGCATACATCATGGACAATGCCAATAATGATGATTAAATCAATGATTTAAAAAATTCATTTGATGAAAATTAACTGTTAGTGTTATATTCATATTGTTCTTGGAGTTTGAACAATAAATATTTTATAACCACAATAATTTTTTCTTTTAATGACATTTAATTTTATGGTGGTTTTGATGGTCTATGATGTAGTATATTCTAATTTTAATTCCTACTTATAGGATTGTGTGTGTGTGTTTTGTATGGACTAATCCAAAATGAACCCAACCAAAGAAATGTTTTTGCCAAATCTACGAACCCAACCAAATTTATTTCTACCAATCTACAAACCCAACTAAAACTATGAACCCAAATTACCAAATCTATTAACCCAAACTAGAACCATACCAAAACTACTAAGCTAATATTTAAAACATTCAAATGTCCACTAACATTTCAACTACAAAGATAAAAATATTTGTAATAAAAGAATAGTTGTTGATAGTCTATAGTAAAAAATGCAGTAATAGTCTTTGCAAACAAAATATTATCATAATGGTGCTTTAGTTTTCTATTTTGGAAAATTCATTACTGAACCCTAACATGTCTCAATTGGGTGAGATTGGAGATGACATATATGAATCTATAATATGTGTTGAGGTGGAATTTGTGTTGTCTTCCTTGTTGTAATGTAGATCCTCTTAACCTAGCTTGGCTTACAATAGTTTAGAGTTACATCTTAAAAGCATGTAGCTTAGGAATACTATTTTTTGGAAGTTGAATAATTAGTTTTTTTAGAAGACTAGGCTATATTTTTTCAACTATAAGTTAAGGATTAAGTGTTACTCCTAAGAGCATTAATGGTTGTCATTGGTATCATTTAGTCATACAGTCGGTAAAGGAGACAAGACATGATAGTCGGTCAATACACAAAGCGTAGACACCAAGAAGAACACAAGGTAGATCACTATGTTAACCAGATATAGTTTTCACCAAGCACTCGTACTGAGCCAGATGATCACCAGATACCGAGTACAGTAGTTACTGAGTATTTATATGAATCAAGCACCAGTTAATTACCGAGTGATGAATGCAGTATACATCGAGTGAAACAAGAAACGACATAATAGTTTAATGGAATGATACAAACTACAAGGAAAATGGTTTTCATCGATTAGAAAATGGTTTACCAAGATCGAGATGAAATTTAATATGGATGTAATCATTTAATTATTGATGATTCCTATGTAAAGATGATCTAGGTTATTCATTTCAACCGTTGATCTTAGGTTTTCTAAGATAGTGTCCAAACCCTAATTAGGTCAAATCAGTTTGATATAAATAATGTAAAGATGTCATTTTGATATGTATCACCACATATGAAGTAGCCACAATTGGAAGACATTTGAAGATTAGACAGGGTTATGATTGACAAGAATCAACAAAGCATATAGTTTATTAGAAATAGAAGGCTACCGAGTAAAATTCAGAGAAGAGATCAATCACATTAAGGTGATAACAAATAAGTACATAACAGATCTGAAATCAGGCAAGACAGGTTGGTATTTACAGATCAATCTTACTGTTACTATTTAACCATTGTAGAAGACCTTAAATCTCATAACATAGTAAACTTAACAGTTCTATTGTAAATATCTTAACCGAGTACACACTTAATTGTGTTGCTAAAATCCTCTAACTAGGTAGATCTAGCTGATCTTATTGTTACTCCAAATAGGGTAAGATCACCAGAGGTGATCAAAAGCTTTGTAGCCTTAACCAACAACTTTGTTACTGTAGTAGTGAATCTTTGTGGGTGTCATCCCCACCGCAGTTTTTACCTTCTAACAAGGGTTTCTGCGATACCAAAATATGCGTGTTGTGTGTATGAAGTTTCATGAATGCATTATTGATTAGGCTACATACATTTACATTTTAGTTATGTTATTGATGTATGCTGAATACAAATGATACAATCGGTTAATGCAATACATGTTTACAAGGATTCAGTTTGAAAAGTTCTTAAGGGTACTGATCCCCCCTCCCCTCTCAGTAGCATCTTTCCATAATTCCAACATTAAGGAGTATTCATTCCATCAAATTATTTGGGGTACAATCTCAACCTCATCTTCTATTTTTTTTAAAAATTTTAAGAAATGTTTTTATATCAAAATCTTGTACTTAATGAGACTTGATCTCTGATAAGCTTATTAAAAATATTTCAACTTCACTAGTATACCATAGACCTATTGACAAAATTGAATAAATTTAAAGAAATACTTAAACCAAAAATTTGTATACCTCAAACTTATCCAAGTCATCACACGACATATGTTGTCAACAAAACAATTTGTGAGAAATCATGCAAAACTATCATAACCATTAATATATGTCTTTTTAAGATGCAAGAGTAGCATTGTGATAGATGAAATATTCCAACTAGTCATCGTGATGGTTAATTCATAATTTCATTACAATGGACATTTGCAATATATTATTAAGCTTGATCACTTCACCCTTTGTACGTCTTACATAATTGTTTCAGAGTTTTGCTAATACATTTTCTTCGGAATTTGCAGTTGCAAGAAAACAAAATTACAGTATTTTTCATTATGATATCTGTTTGTACGTATATCCTCTGCTGCATGTAAAAAACTGTTTGTTTTAGTCTCATTTGAGCTGATGAGTCTATATCTTTTGCTGGAAATCTTACAATTGTTAGATATATTAGACCACATTAAGTCTTAAAATACACAATGTAATCCAAGTGCATATGTTAAGATATCAAATATTCCATCTAATAATTATTGCTGATATCTTTTTTTAAATGCATGATATGAGATGCATAGCATACCATTTGCACAAAGTTTAAATCTAATATTAGTTAAAAGTTCACTCCAAAATATCTTCGCCTATAGATTCAAAGATGTTTTCTCCTCTTTATTTACACTTCGAAGATATTTTTGCTTGTTTTTCATATTTATATTCTTGTATTCAATATTTTCTCTTCTTTATCTTATACTTTTGAAGTTATTTTCTCTATTTCTCATCTTTTTATTTATTTTCTTTGTTTGTAGGAAAATACACATAATGAACAAAATTTTAATATACTTATAAAATATCAAAATACAACTATTTTAGAAAAAATAATAGAAAAAGGTATATAACAATAGGATAACTTGAAAAAATAGATTGATTTTTTTCCTTCCAAAATTTTAATAGACAAATTGATCCTAACATGAAATAAAAAAAGATAGGAACAATGAATATTTTAGTATGTCTATTTAGACAAAGGATAAAAAAATATTTTCTTCAAATGTTTATGTCTTCTAACATTAAGTTGAGTTTTCTCTAAATAGACTATTTGGAAAAAAAAACATATTTAAAATTTGTGCACAAGTACTTTGAACTTAATTTTATAACCTAATGAACTTATAAGAGTGGTGGAGACATTACCAGGTCCAAGAACATAAGTGCCTACATAAGTGATGAAAAGTCACTATCCTTGAAGGTGGTGATGAACAATTATTTGTTTCTCTCTTGGAATAGTCTACTATAGGCATTAATGTCCACATTTGGATCAACTACCTTTAGAAGTTATGGATTTTTAATGTTTAACCCTCTATTTTAGTTTTTCTAGAGTATCCTCATCACAAAGGTTCTTAATTGCATCATACAACCTATTGGAAGTTGACTGAAAAATTTCACATGAGCAATCAATCAGAAATCACTAGAAAGCCTCATGAACTCTCTTATTATGGCATAGTGATGAATAGTGCCACAAATAACTTAGTGACACAAGTACTCTTCAAAAATGAGTCAAAATAGGACAACATTCTGTATTTTTGGCAAAGCCTCCTATACAATAGATAAAAATCCCCTTAAACATTGTATGAACTCTATCAGAAGATCTACCATAGATATAAAACACAAAAGCCCAATAGACTTCCAATGGCACTAGACGTGCACAACCTCCACCCCAAAAAAATTATTATCGTTGAAATCATTTCATCTTATAGCAAAGGGAGTAAGAAAAATTAAACCCTTTCACTTCTGACCTAAAATTGTTCGATAGGTTCCAAACTCTATTCCTCTCTTCTTATTAAAACTGACGTAATGTCTAACTAAAAGAAGGGTAATGCGGGCATGAATAAGGCTTCTCAACGACCTCTAATTTATCTTCTATTCATTTATAATATTCAATCCAATCCCATAGGATTATATTGAGCAATTAAGAAGCTTTGTAATAAGGATACACAACACAAAATTCTTTATAATTAAGAAGTTATGGCAATAAATGCTCTTTTCCTGCCTCTTAACACCCAGTGATGGAGTAATTCAATACGAAGATAGGGGGAAAATATAGATGATGGATCCGAGCTTTGGGTGATGCTGGGCAGGAAAAAATCTTCACAATGAGTACTGGAATGACAAAGATTCTGATAATGGAAGGAATAGATTTAGAAAGATAGTTAATAGTTCATGGCTAACGAAGGATTTGGATGCACAACATCATTGTCATCAGGGGAAAAATATTGGGACCATTTGAATTATCAAGAAATTAAACCCTACCATGAGAGTTCGAGGTTCAAAATTTCTAAGCCCAATTGGAAACCTTTCCTTTTTACTCACGTGCACTTCAATAAGGATAAAAAATTTCCTTTTGACATTTATTTTGAGGATAAACGCTCTGAGAACAAAGGTGATTACCATAAGCAATTCTAGGATGAGTCATCTAAAGACCTTAGATCCTGAAATCAAGGTTACAAAGGACCCTCAAGAAACATAGCTCTTTTTTCAACCTCAGGATGTGCTCCACCGACAATAATGGGTTGTTTTGAGCAAGGAGAATCTAATAGGGCTTCTCCATCTTTGCAGAAAAGACAACTCAAGTTTTCAATTCACAATCTCGATAGAAGATTATATGAGCACAAATATTCTAGTAGGGATGCTCCACCCTCTCCAAGGGGACAACCGAGGGTTCTTTCTCAAAAAAATTCTCACTGTCGAATCCAACAAAAGACAACTCTTGATAAGGCACATGGTATTTTCTTTGAAGGAGATATATCTTAAAACATAGTTGACTTACATATTCCAAAGGATTTTTCATCAAAAAACATCCCCTCCGGACTGATTATGATTTTAGGGCTCCCTTCAATCTAAATACTACATGTACAAATAAGCTAGAGAGAGCCAAAAAGAAAAAAGCGCTGATTTAAAGTTGACATATCACAAGCATAACACCAAGGCAAACAAGTATTTAAAAAAGAAGGATAACAAATATTAGGGAAAAAAAACACAAAACTCACATTTAGATGGGTTAACAAGAAGAGGATCTTTGACATAGAACTTTCAGTATTTGAGAGGGATGCTCCAAAGGTGGACACGACTACCCAAATCTCAGTAGACATATATGCATCCTTGCTAATTACTTTGACTAAGGATAACCCGCAACCTTAAATTCAAGATCTGAGATAAAAAAGCTATTTTGTGTATTTTTTGGAACCTAACCCTACACATAGATAAACTAAGAGATATTCTTTTTGATGAATGGGATGGTGTTTCTCAAGTCTTCTATGTAGATCAAAATGAGGGTTATTTTTTTGCGCTCTTTGTCTTTCCTCTAGAGAGGGAAAATATATTCTGTATTAAGCACTAGGTGCTTAATGGATCGGGTCTTTTCATGCAGCCTTGGGCTCCCAACTTCAAAGCTAATCAATTTTTAGTAAGATTTTCTCCTTTTTGGATACAATTCTAAAATATTGATCTAGAATATTGGGAACCTCACATTATTGAGATCATGGAAAACCAGATTGGAATCTTCTTAAAACTTGATCTATTTTATTATAAGGATCCCTCTTTTCCCGCAAGAGTGTGCACCATGATAGACACATTCAAAATAGTTCCTAATCATTTACTATTTACATCTAAATTTGGGAAGTGGGAGTAGAAGATTTTTATTGAAACACCCTTTAATGTGTGCTGCATGTGCCATATTACTGGTCATAGTATGGATAAATGTATTCTTATGGATCCCAAATAGTCTACTACCCTGAATGGACAACACACACCAGCTACTCAAACATAACATACCCACAATCATCCAAATTTTTAGGATTTGGATATTAGTTGGTCTAATGATTGTTGGAGGATCAATAGGATAGGTCATTCAAAAAGGGTTTGTGATGGATGGTATGAGGGAAAAAATCATTTTTAATGGAACCTCAAGGTAAAACCTTGTATGTCGGTAGTAAAATGTTTAAGGATATTTTAAAAAACTTGTTGGACCAATTACCTCTTTTGTAGCCGTCACTGATATCTACCTTTTTCAAGTGGTTTGACAAGGGTCTTTCTCTCCATATTGAACATGATAAAGTCCTTTTTATACATGCTCCTTCTTATGGGTTACCAAAGGTTAAAAAGAAATGTGAATCTTTGGAATATCAGGCTCTTCTTGATAATCAAGAACTTATTGCATCTTCATGTGCTGACCCAATGAATTCCTCTCATAGTCTATAAATTATGGCTATGGAGTTTCTTATTGCTGTAGGTATGGATATTATTGAAGATATTGTAGATAAAGAACTTTTTAATGACTCTACCATTAATCCTTGTTAGTTCCTAGTGCCATCCAAAGCTTCCATCTCTCAGATGGAAGAGGATGATGGAAAGAAAGATAGTGACATTCATGTCACTCCCCCTTTCTACTTGTTGTCTTGTGAACTCCCTTAGGGTCATAAATCACCCAAATTGATGCTTGCAAATAGAAGATGTAAATAAATTAAAGATAATATTAGAAATGAAATGGATGATGATACTATTGTTCAGAATATTCATTCTTCCTCCTCTTTATTAGAGGTAAGTCCTAAGGGAAAGGACTTGGCAACTGTGAATCAAGATAATTCACAAGGGATTCAACTCAACTCTCACTTTGACTACTCTTAGACCTTCTAATTATATCACACCCCTTCTAAACAAATCATTTAAAAAAAGCACCTGTAAAATGTGAAAGAAAACAAAAGAAAGTAAGATCAAAGAAGAAATAGAAACAGGTATCCAAATTAAACTTGAAGGCAATCTTTCAATCAACAAAAGAACCAGGAGGGCACTATGCTCTCCTTAGGTACAATGAAAGTTATATCATGGAATTTCAAAGGCTTAAATGCCTCTGAAAAACATGCCCATATCAAGCAACAAGTAAATGCTTATGGGGTAGACATTATAATTATGCAAGAGTCCAAGGTATCACAACAGACATGTGAGTACAGTTTCTAAGTGGGGTAAATGGAAATCAACCCATGTACCAGCACATGGTACTTCAAGTGGGTTAATAACCTTATGAAACCCAAAATCAGTCTCCATAGAAGTTATTAGAAGTGAGGAAAATAAAAAACAATTAAAAGTCTAGAGTTTCGATTTGCAGTTTATTCTTTTCAATATTTATGGCCCTACTACTACAAGAGAAAAATATCTTTTCTAGGAAGTGCTCATAGATATTCTATAAGAGCTGGATATTGAAAAAGAATTACTGGCTGGAGACTTCAATGTCATTGTGTCTAATAAAGAGAAAAGATGAGGTATTTCCCTCAAATAAAAATGATGGAGGAATTTAATACTTTTATTCCAGATAATGCCTTGCATGACATTATACCTAGTAATAGAAATTTTACATGGACCAACTAAAGAAAGGACTTGCTGCATATTGTAGAACACCTTGATAGACTCTTGCTTTCATATAGTTGGCTTTCCTCAAGTTGTCAGCTTTCATCGAAGATATTTCCTCTCATTTCCTCTAATCACTATGCAATATCACTCAACATTATTCAAATGAATCAAAAGGACAAACATATGGCAACTTCTAAATTTGAGAAGATGTGGTTTAGACTCCCGCATTTTCTCCCCCTTCTTAGGCAGTGGTGGATAAGTTCTCCATTCATTAGAGGTACTTGAATATACCAATTCCATAATAATCTTTAATACATAAAGGCTAAAATAGTAGTTTGGAATATTCAGGTGCTAAAAAATATTTTTTTTCAAAAAAAGGTGGAAGTTGGATTGGCTCAAGTTAATGAGCACATTATCCAACATGGTCTAGATGCTAACCCAATTGCAAAGAATAAGGAATTACAAAACACTTGGGAAGAATTAGGAAAATAGGAGGAGGTTTATTGGCAATAGAAATAAAGTGAGCTTTGGCTTCATGAAGGTGACATAAATACTACATATTTCCATGCTTCAACACAAGATACGAGAGAAGCGCAATCAACTTTCACAATTCAATATCAATTTCAGGTAAACAGATTAATAATGCTCAGGAGATACAAGAAGGTGTTAAATTTTTTACTAACCTTTTAGTACAAATATAAAATCATGATCTTTGGGATTCTCAAGATGAACAAGATCTCCTAGCACATATTCCTTCTTTTGTTACTAAAGAGGAAAATATTTCAGTAATGAGGCCTTTTACATTAGAAGAATTGACGGATGTGTTTTTCTCTCTTCCACCAGATAAAGTCTTGAACACTAATGGTTTCACAATGCTCTTTTTCAAAAAAATTGGGACATTTTAGGATGTGGAAGATTCACATAAAAATGGATTAATTTTGAGTCATTTCAACTCAACCAAAATTGCACTCATTCCCAAGACCAAGCAACCAATTTTTTTAGAATATAGGCCTATATCTTTGTACGATACAATTTATAAAATATTCTCAAAGGGCATTTACTCGAGGCTGCAAAATGTGATCTCTAAGATGATTTCAACAGAGCAAGGGGGATTTGTGCCAGGTAGAGAAATAATATGAGCCCTAGTTTCTCATGAAGTGTTACATTCCATTAAAGAGAAATTTCTCTCTACCTACATCATCATATTAGATATGATGAAGGCCTATGATAAGGTGAATTGTGAATTTATGTTGAAAGTATTATAGAAATTTGGTTTTCTAATATGTGGTGTAAATGGGTTTGAACATGTATTAACGGGGACAAATTTTTAGTTATTGTAAATGGATCACCAACAAGATTTTTTAATGCAACACAAGGTGTTAGGAAAGGAGATCCATTATCTCCATTTCTTTTCATCATCATAGAAGAGACATTAATTAAGACAATAACTGCCAAGAAATCTCAAGTTTTATGGAAGGGAGTCCACATTCCTCAAACAAGCATTGCCATTACAAACTCACTTTTTGTAGATGATACTCTTCTATTTGGGAAATAAATAATAATATATGTTAAACAGATAAAACATGTACTAGATCAGTATTCTCAGGTTTCTAGACAAGAGTTTAACTATCATAAATTAAGGGTATACATTATTAATGTAAAACTAACACTTAAAAGGAGAATCATTCAAATCCTTAAATTCCAAGATGCCAAACTACCTAGTACTTATCTAGGAATCCCTTTCTTCATGGGCAATAATAAGATGTTGTATTGGGTCAATGCAGTATAAAGGTTTAAGTGGTGAATATATTCATAGAAGGCTAGGTGGCTCTCATTTTTAGGTCACATTCTCCTAATCAAAATGATGCTTGTAACAATACCAAATTATTTCCTTGTAATTATGAGAGCTTCAATGCCAATTGTCAAGTAGATATAAAAGATCATTAAAAATTTACTATGGAAAGGGAACATGAAAGAGGCTAATAAAATTCCATTAATATCTATATAAGGCTTGAAGGTTGATAAAGAGTTGGGGGTTGGGGGGTGAGTAGGTCTACATGATATTGCTAATAAGGATTTTTCTTTTGGTAGAAAATCAGTATGGCATATGTATTCCAATCCAATAAATAATTGGAGTAAAATGATGCAATCCAAATACTTAGACACAATAGACCCTTCCAAACTATTTATAATTTCAAATCCTCCTTAGGGGTCTACAATGTGGAACTTTATTGCAACATATAGAGATATAGTCACATCTTATATCACTTGGGAGGTACATACTGAGGTGAAAGTAAAATTATGGTTTGATTCCTAGAATAGTTACAAACCTGTGTATTTAAATAATGAGTTGTAGTTGGCTACACCATTAGTGTCACAAATTTGGGGAGATAAGTTAGTTGATTATGTTAATGTAGTGGATATATCAATTAGAAAGCTATTTGGAAAATATGTCTTTGAGTTGCCTATCAATATGGATCAAAATAAATTGTTGAGTCACACCCTGAAGGAGAGAGTGGTTTTACTTAATAAAAACAACTATAAAATTGTTTGGGCCCTTTCTAAAACAGGTAACTATTTAGTAAAAATGGGCTATGAAGAAATACAAAAATCTGAAGATATCTTGTAGAGAGCCTCCCTATTTTGCTAGAGTAGTATGGTTCTCCCAAAATTTGGGATTTTTACATGATTGGTTCTCAAAAAGAGAGCTCTTACTAGTGACAAACTGGATAGGATACACATTTATGATCAGTTCAATTGTGTTATTTGTGGATTTTCTATAGAGGATACTAATCATCTTTTTCTTCAATGCTCATTTGCACAATAGTGTTGGTAGTTTATTCTTACAAAACTAGAGTTATCTATACCTTTACCACTAACAGTATGAGATCTTTATTAGTCCTGGACACTTCTTTTTTAAGGATTATTTTTTTGCAGGGATATGGGTGATTGTTCCACTAGTGGTTATATGGTTATTTTGATGGGAAATGAATAAGAATATTTTCAGGAAGGTGTCAAATTATATACAAATTAAACAAGAAAAGATTGAATAATTAATCTCTAATGTAGTAATGACACATGTACAAAAAACCAAAACATGCACATCCCTTTTCCTCTTGGGATAATCAAGTCCATAAATCATGGCTCAACACCTCTCTTTCTTTTAGTGGGTCCATAATGAGTACCTCTAAGGATAAGATTAATAGAAATGAGGTAACATGGTAGGATCCATCTTCACCATATCTGAAATTGAACTTTGATGGTGCCTCTCAAGGAAATCTAGGTGTCTCTAGGGCGGGGGTTTGCATTAGGGATTCAGTTGCAAAGTTAATAGTTGCTAAAGAAATCCCTTTAAGCCATGAAATTGATAATATGGATGAGGCCCAAGCTATCTTACATGGCCTTGTACTTGTAAAGAATATAGGAACTCCACACCTCCATGTTGAGGGATAATCTCTTATAATAATTGGAGCAAGTAAGAAGAGATTGTGTCAGAACTAGAGGATAAATTATGTCATGCAATAGGTATGGATAATGCTTGAAAAATTTGACACATTTACTATTTCCCATACATATAGAGAGGGAAAAAAGTTGGTCAACCTATTAGAAAATATGACGTGATAGCGGTGAGGTGGGATTTTGTGATGACATGGATTAGCTAAATGTCTATCTAGAGATAACATAGACTCTAATTATGGACCGTGACAAGTTATTTCAGACTAGGAAGGGTAAGGTTCAAAGTACTCATAGATGACTAAGATGACACAAGCTTTTGTGATGGGTTTCACATAGATCACATGATCCCATAATGTTGAGATTATAAGTATCCTCATCATTTCTCTTCTTTATAATTGCTTGGTTCATTGATGATTTGCATCATTATTTACATTATTTTGGCACATTGGGAAAAAATCAAATTTCCATATATTTAATCTACATTTACAATGTGTGTTGAGCCCATCTCATTCCTCATTTCATAAAGGAAATTTCTTACATGGGATTTTACATGTAGAATGTGTAGAGGAAACCTTGTTTTGTTTTTCATATTTTAGGAGACTCGTGCCTATAATTTCAACATGTTTTTTGTAGTACAAGAGGTTTTTGTGGAGTGAATATTCACTA
This sequence comes from Chamaecyparis obtusa, assembly GCA_027943335.1. Lineage (NCBI taxonomy): Eukaryota > Viridiplantae > Streptophyta > Pinopsida > Cupressales > Cupressaceae > Chamaecyparis > Chamaecyparis obtusa. Next base: position 118,790 of record BSBK01000225.1, on the reverse strand, counting down.
TTGTGATGGATTTGGAGTAATCTCTGAGAACAAAAATAAGGATTTATATCTTGGTTGGTGGATTCTACCTTCTTCATTTTTCTTGCTTCATAATATGCTCTCCTCAAATGATGATGGTGGGATTAGGAACATTCCTAATCTCTATGCAAGCTCTAAATGAATGCACATGGAGTACTTGCTGTAGAATTATTAGATTTCTCTTGTAGTGCAAGGTTGGGAGTTACCATTTACTGATAAAATAAAGGGTGAAGACGTGATGACATTTTTTCACATGCATTGCCATCAATACCAGTAAAATGTGAGATTGGTTATTGGGGCAAAAATTCTTTCTCCTAGGGCCCTTTGGGTAATTTTTCCTTTTCAAATTGTGTCTATTTTCCTCTCTAATGCATTTGAATTTCTCCAATCATTTACAATGTTGAATGCCATAGTAGAGAGAGAAGTTAAGAGTGATTTTCTTAATAACAATAGGCTTTTAATTGTAGCCTAGGAGTATTGCCTATAGAAAGGGCACAGTTTTGTTGGAGGTTTATTCCAATTCTATGAATTGTTAAAGGGGTGTGTCTGTTAGGATTAACAAGGCAGAAATAACAATTATCTGCAAATATAACTAATATCAGAAAATAATAAACCACACAGAATAGAACACAAGACACACAGATTTAACGTGGTTCACCCAATCCCTGGGCTACGTCCACCAATAGCGAGTCCAATATTATTATTATCCAGTGATTACAACCTGATTACAATCCGTAATCCCTTACAGCCCAATTCTGCCGCAAGTACTAAAATCATACATGATGAAAAATCCCTAACCCTAAGCCATATTATACAATATTTTCCCGCTTTAGGGTTAGAATGAGTTATAAGTAGTCGGCCCAAATAACCGAAAAGTAGTTGGCCTCAAAAATTTTTTCCTCGGGGGCTGCGCCCCCGAACCCCTGCTCTTGGGGGCTGCCGCCCCCAAACCCCCGCTCGGGGCCCGGCCCGGCCTCGAACCCCGGCGAGGTCGGGAGGAAAAGTGTACAGTACTTTCCTAGATAGTACTTTCCTGATTAGTCACCATAAGCTAACAATCTCCCACTTGGTGACTGATCAGTATCCACACTATACTAAAAAACCTCCCACTTGGAGACTGATCCTGTAGCAATACCGCTACCCACATGAGGCTCCCACTGGATTGAACCACCTTGGACTCAGCTGTTCCTTTATTTTGTTTAGTCTAGAAGACCAACTAAAGCTGAACATGAGTTCAACTTCTCCCTTGTTACTACCTTTGTAAACATATCTGCTGGATTATCATCAGTATGAATCTTTTCTAGCCTTAACTGTCCATCATCCAAAACTGATCGAATGAAATGGTACCGCAACTGTATGTGTTTTGTCTTTGAGTGCAAAGCAGAATTCTTTGCAAGATGAATGGCACTTTGGCTATCTGTATGTCAAAAATTATCCTTTTGTGGATGTCCCAATTCTTCCATGAAGAATTGAAGCCATATCATCTCCTTGGCTGCCTCTGTAGCAGCAACATACTCTGCCTCTGTAGTGGCTAAAGCAACCACCTTTTGTAGTCGAGAAATCCAACTCACTGCTGTCCCACCAACAGTAAATATATAACCTGTAGTACTCCGCCTGCTATCTATATCTCCTACCAAATCTGAGTCAACATAGCCTTGTACAGTAGTAGTAGAACCCCCAAAGTGTAAACACTTACTGGATGTGCCTCTCAAATATCTAAGAATCCATTTGACTGCATTCCAATGCTCAATACCAGGGTTACTCATATAACGGCTAACGACTCCCACTGCGTGTGCAATATCTGGTCTAGTACATACCATAGCATACATTAAGCTCCCTACAGCTGAAGCATAAGGTACCTTAGACATTTTAGTCTCTTCTTCTGGTGTCTTGGGACACATATCCTTAGTCAATTTCCAATGACCAGGCAAAGGTGTGCTGACAGCTTTGGCATTTTCCATAGAGAAACGGTGCAACACCTTCTCAATATAATTAGCCTGAGATAGAGACAATTTCCTATTTTTCCTATCTCTACAAATTTTCATACCAAGGATTTGTTTTGCTGCCCCCAAATCCTTCATAGCAAAAGATTTTGCTAACTGTTGTTTCAACCCCTTAATGTGATCCATGTTAGACCCAGCTACAAGCATATCATCAACATATAAACATAAAATAATGTAGCTGTCATCATCCAACCTCTTAAAATAAACACAATGGTCAGAATGACACTGACTATATCCATGCCCATTCATAAAAGTGTCAAATTTAATATACCATTGCCGAGGTGCTTGCTTCAAGCCATATAAACTTTTCTACAATCTGCACACCAAATTCTCTTTACCCTTGACCTCAAATCCTTGTGGCTGAACCATATATATTTCTTCATCCAAATCACCATGAAGAAAGGCTGTTTTAACATCAAGCTGCTCTAAATGCAAATCTTCAGTAGCCACAATACTTAAAACAGTACGAATAGAAGTCATTTTAACAACTGGAGAAAATATCTCATCAAAATCAATACCATGTTTCTGTGCAAATCCTTTTAGGACTAATCTGGCTTTAAATCTTTTTGTACCTCCATCCTCTTCTTTTATCCTGTAAACCCATTTATTCTGTAAAGCCCTTTTACCTGCAGGTAACTTACATAAATCCCATGTCTGATTTTTCAGCAAAGAGTCCATTTCATCTATCATTGCAGACTCCCACTGAAGCTTTGTATCCACCTGCATAGCTTCATTATAACATTCAGGTTCACTAGCATCTGTTAACAAAATAGAATACAAAGATGGAGAAAATCTTTCTGGAGGTCTACTTAGCCTTGTTGACCGTCTAACACTCACTGGGGTGTGTGGTATTTGTTGTTGCTGTTGTTGCGGAGCATAAGGAACTACTGGAACATGAACTTGTGGAGTATCATCTAGTACTACATAGTCATTTTCTTTCTTCTCATGCTGCAGCAACAGATCTTTGTACAATACTTTCTCATTGAATATGACATCCCTGCTTCTTACAATTTTATGATTTTCAAAATCCCAAAGCCTATAACCAAATTCATCAATGCCATACCCAACAAATACACATTTCTTTGACTTAGCTTCTAGCTTGGTTCTATTTTCAGAATCTATAAGTGCAAAAGCTTCACAACCAAAGGTTTTGAGAAAAGAATAACTCACCTTCTTACCACTCCATGCTTCCTCTGGAATACCACAGTCCAAAGGAGCAGAGGGGCCTCTATTGATTAAATAAATAGTAGTGTTCACTGCCTCTGCCCACATATTTTTGGGCAGCCTAGCATGCAACCTCATACTCCTTGCATGCTCCATTATTGTCCTATTCATGCGTTCAGCCACTCCATTTTCTTGTGGAGTCCTTGGTACAGTTTTTCCCCTACGAATACCATTAGAGGAACAATATTCTTCAAATTCTGTGCTGCAATACTCACCACCATTATCAGATCTGAGACATTTTAACTTTTTACCAGCCTCATTCTCAACCAAGCATTTCCATTTCTTAAAAGTTTGAAATACATCAGATTTCTGTCTAAGGAAATAAATCCATACTTTTCTTGTTGCATCATCTATAAATGTAACATAATACAGAGAGCCACCAAGGGAAGATACCTGAGCTGGTCCCCATACATCTGTATGCACAAGCTCTAATCTCTCATTTTTCTTTTCCTTCCCACTCTTCACAAAAGTAACTCTCTTTTGTTTTCCATAAACACAACTTTCACAGAAATCCATATTGACACATTTCAGACCAGATAAAAATTTCTTTGAATGAAGTAATTTCATACCTTTTTCACTCATGTGCCCGAGTCTGTTGTGCCACAGTGCTGTGTCAGAATCTACAGCAACAATTTGATGTTCTTCCTGCTCAACTGCAGCCACTATTCCTGAACATTCATTATCTTTTGAAACAATTAAAGTAGAAGGAACAGTATGACCTTTACAAAGATATAAGGTGCCTACTTTCACACCTTTTGCTACTACTAAGGAACCTTTTGAAACCTTCCAATTTTTATCATTAAAAGTAACTGTGCAACCCACATCACCCAGTTGCCCTGCTGAAATTAAATTCCTACTCAACCTTGGAACATGTCTTACCTCTTGTAGTAGCCAATGATTCCCATTCTGCAACTTAATCTTAATTTTTCCCTTTCCAACAATCTGACAGGGTTCATTATCTCCCAAATAAACTAGCCCAAAATCTCCTTGAACATAATCAATAAAATAACTTCTATGGGGTGTAGCATGAAATGAAGCCCCAGAATCTAAAACCCATGAATCATCAATACTTTCTAAGGACAAGAGCAAAGCATCCTCCTCAGATTTTTTACTTACCACATTTGCCTCCTTGTTTCCATCATTTTTGTCTTCTTGATCTTTCTTCTGAGACCAACAATCTTTCTTCTTATGACCTGGTTTTCCATAGTACCAGCAATGATTTGGCCCTTTAGATTCGGACCTCTTTCCCTTTGATTTTCCTCTTGATTTCCCACGATTTCCAGAGTTGTTTCCTCTATCTCTTGTTCTGCCTCTGCTTTCTGTGTTCAATACACTACCCGATGTGGATGCCCCTGAGATTTTCCTATGAATTTCCTCACTCAATATAACACCAATAACATCATCATACTTTAGGGTATTAGAACCAGAAACAGAATTACTAACAGCCATTACCAAGCCATTCCAGCTTTCTGGCAAAGAACAAAAAATCAAGAGAGCCCTAACCTCTTCATCAAAAGTAATTTTAACTGAGGTTAATTGAATTGTAACTGTATTAAACTCATTCAAATGATTAGTAATTGATCCACCTTCTACCATTTTCATATTAAATAAACGCTTCATAAGAAATACCTTGTTTGAAGCTGAAGGCTTTTCATACAACTTCGCTAGGGTTTCCATCAGATCTTTAGCTGTCTTTGCTTCAGTAATATTGAATGCCACCGATTGTGCCAGGCATAGACGAATACTCCCCAGTGCCTTCCTATCCAAAATATCCCAATCCTCTTGAGACATTGATTGCTCTTTCTTGGCTACTCCCTCTAGTGGCCGCCATAGATCCTTCTGATAGAGATAATCCTCCATTTGCATCTTCCATAACTGAAAGTTCTGCCCATTAAACTTATCAACCTTCACCCTACCCTCGTCTGCCATTTCTCCCACTTAACCGAGAGACTCTCCCACTAACTCATGAGACCTGCTTCAGAGAATAGATGAAAGAACAAATGAAATAACCTCGCTCTGATACCACTTGTTAGGATTAACAAGGCAGAAATAACAATTATTTGCAAATATAACTAATATCATAAAATAATAAACCACATAGAATAGAACACAAGACACACAGATTTAACGTGGTTCACCCAATCCCTGGGCTACGTCCACCAACAGCGAGTCCAATATTATTATTATCCAGTGATTACAACCTGATTACAATCCGTAATCCCTTACAGCCCAATTCTGCCGCAAGTACTAAAATCATACATGATGAAAAATCCCTAACCCTAAGCCATATTATACAATATTTTCCCACTTTAGGGTTAGAATGAGTTATAAGTAGTCGGCCCAAATAACTGAAAAGTAGTCGGCCTCAAAAAATTTTTCCTCGGGGGCTGCGCCCCCGAACCCCTGCTCTTGGGGGCTGCCGCCCCCAAACCCCCGCTCGGGGCCCGGCCTGGCCCCGAAGCCCGGTGAGGTCGGGAGGAAAAGTGTACAGTACTTTCCTGGATAGTACTTTCCTGATTAGTCACCATAAGCTAACAGTGTCTATGTATCAATGAATGATTCTATTACAAAAAATCTCTAGCAACAAAACACCTAGTTTTTAGAGGCTTCTTTTGAAATGCATTTACCTATTGTGGGTGATGATTTGGGTGAGTGTATTTTGGATAGGGTGTTATCTCTATTTTGAGCATTAATGGATTTCCATTAGTATCAATTAGTTATTCAATCAGTAAAGGTTGGAATAAGGAGACAAAAAAGATAGTTGGTCAAGCATATAAAGCCGACACACCGAGAAAAGACAAGGCAAAACTTCAAGTTTATCGAATATAGGTTTGGCTGAGCACACTCATTGAGTGTCAAGCTTTTACCGAGTACCGAGCTAGTGAGCACCGAGCATTTACATGAACCGAGCACCAATAATTTACCGAATGGTGAATGCAGTGATTATCGAGTAAAACAAGAAATGAAATAGTAATTAGGAATGACACATACACCTATGCAAATGGTTTACACTGATCAGGAAAATGGTTTACCAAGATCGAGACAATATTTATTATGGATGTAATCATTAAATTTTGTGATGATTCCTATGTAATGTTAGATCTAGATTATTTTCTTATACTGTTGATCTTAGGTTTTCTAAGATATTGTAAACCCTAATTAGGTCAAGGTAGTTTGATATAAATTTGTAAAAATGTCATTATGATTAGAATCATGAAGGAGTAGTTGCACTAAGGACATCAGGAGATCACACAAGGGTTTATGACATAAAGTTTATGAAAGGAAAGAATCAGTTTATCAGAACATATACAAGGCTACCGAGCTGGACAAAAGGACATATACATCGCATTGAGGTGATATTTACTTGATATTTCATAGATCTGAATCAGACAAGATTGAGTTGTTATTTACATATACTTTACTGTTATCAATTTAACCATTGTAGTAGAATCAAATCTCTTAATAGATTGAACTTGACTGTTCTTATGTAAATCTCTTAACCGAGTACACACATACATTATGTTGTGAAAATCCTTTAACTAGGTAGATCTAGTCGATCTTTTGTTACTCCTAACAAGGTAAGATCATCGGAAGTGATCATAAATTGTAATCCTTAACCGACATACTTTATTGATGTAGTAGTGAAGATTTGTGGGTGTTATCCCCACCGTAGGTTTTACCTTCTTACAAGGGTTTCTACGTAACCAAAATATCTGTGTCATGAGTATGAATTTTCATGGATGACTTATTGTTTAGTTTACATGCACTTTACATTTTTAGTTATATGAATGTATGTTTTTAACAATGGAATTAGTCGGTTAATTAAGATCTACTATTGAAAAGTTTAAGTGTTAAAAGTTTTTGAGGGTACCGATTCACCCATCCCCTCTTAGTACTTATCTTTCCATAATCCCAACAATTGGTATCAGAGCTAGATCTCTTGTTAAGGAAGTTTAACCACTGAAGATGAAAAGATCTAAGGATGGAAAGATATAAGCTGGATAAGACCATTGAGAATTAAAGGTTACAGATGCAGATCTTTATTGAACAATTCAAGGAAGCCAAAGAAGAATTGAATAAGTTACCAATAAGAAGGAAGGATATGGAAATTCGGTGCAATGAGACTGATTATCATGAAGAAGAGATAGATGACCCATTTGAGACATCCAGATCTTGATCTGGTAGTATATTTGATGCATTTGAAGGAGCAATATCTGATTTATTTGAAAAGAACCTACATCTTACTAAATAAGTCAAAGCTCTATAGATCGGTCAAGAGAAACAAATGGTTAGGATGATTGATGTCATGAACAATGCTAGGTAAGCATAACAAGAAATAAAATTGGTTATTGAAGATAGGAGACAAATGTCTGAGAAGCTACAAGAGAAGGAATCTAAGATATTGAGACTCACTAAGCATCACTTTGAAATCTCCAATCAAATAGTTGTCATAAGTTAGGAAGTCAACTGAGTAAATAGTGAGCTTACAAGGAAACTAGAAGACATCGATGAACTAAGAGAGGAAAATGAAAGATTGAAGAATGAGGTCAAAATGCAACAACAACATAATGTAATGATCAAGAAAGCTAAAGACAATATTGAGAGAATAGATGAATTTATGATTAGTTAGAAAGGACTTGGAAACACAATTGGTTTAGGCTACACTGAGCAAGGAGAATCATCAAGATAAGCTTAAAAGAACAATGCCTACACTAACCAAAGGGAAAAGGAGGTATCATGCTATCATTGTGGAAAATCAGGCCACACATCAAATGTTTGTAGGAGCAAAGTAAAAGGTATTCCTAAATCCACTCCTAAGTTTAATGGTTATTGTTATAACTGTAACACGTATGGACATTAGGCACATGATTGAAGATCTAAGGTGAATAGGAATCCTAAGAAACCCTACATGGAGAAACATTGTTGCACTTGCAACATGCATGGACACATATCACAAGAATGTAGGAAAAAGATGGAGCAAGTGTGGACACCGAAATAATAGAAAAACACATATCAACTGAGAAGTCAAGGTAATGCATATACTTGGGATTACAACACATGGGTTAATTGCACAACATGTGGTAGGTATGGATATATAACAACAAACTACATGAGGAAGAACTAGAGAGGAAGATCTCATAGTTGGACAAACACTTGTATGACATGTTTGCATTATCACAAAGTCAGTCACTTAAGTAAGGATTGTAGAGACCGAGCACCAAAGACACAAACAACTAAAAAATGGAAATAAAATTAAGGAAATCATGAGGATAAGAAATACAATGTGGAGAAAAGCATCAAGTGCTAATGCTGGATCAAGAAATGCAGTCGGTGACACCTCGTCCATTTGGTTAGGTGACTTCACCACCTCCACTTAAGTCATAAAAGGTATGTATGGAACCAAATTTCAAATCGGTTATATCTAACAAATAGTTCCTTATATCTAGTGATTGAATACCAAATTTGCATGAAATAAGATGCACTATGGGATTATATGTTTTGAGCTTTAAATATGTACAGTCGGTATAAGTGAGACCAAGTATGTATTTGCTAGTTGGTGACTACTGGAAAGGTTAACTGAGTTATGTTATTAACCAAGTGATATCTTAGTGTTAATTGAGGTTATGATCTTTTGAAGTATAAATCAATCGCATCTACTTCTACCGAGTTGTATTAGGTCAAGTGTTAAATGCAAAAGTTTGAGCGGGAAATGAATTTTTGGGTATAAATAAATCATGGACTTATAATGAAAACTTTAGTGGTGATTATTCACCATTTGGCGAATGTCGCTTGTCGGCAACCTACGATTTGGTGAATATATTGCCCATATGAGATTGACCCTATCGCCCCACATTTATTAAAATTGTGTCCAATGATCGGGTCCATCGCCCATCAGTTTATTTAATTTTGTCCATTTCTTTCACATTATCGCCAATGACATATAATTTTTGGGTACGATATATTTTAAAAATTCACCTATAATTTCAAAGTGACCCCAAATGGATGACCTATATTCACCAATAGTTATATATATATATTTTAAGGCAGCCCCAAATTCGCTAGCCATTTTATGGATGCGTGTCTCAAACCAATGGATTTTTGCCAACTTTATTAATCCTACCAAGGTATTGGACAGCCCATAATCACCTAGGAAATACACAAGACATGTTATAATTACATGGACTTCACCAAATATTTGGAGACCTAATACCTCTCACCCAATTTGCCAAAAAAGATTAGTATAAATACATTCATAGATCAATGTTATTGTACACAATTTGGATCAGTTCAATTTGATCGATAGAGAAGTTTAGACTGTTGAGTCTTGACTGCTTTGCGAGTCACGACTACAATTGAATTTGAGGCAAAGGTAAGTGATTATTATTCTGCGACTATGTAAACATTGTATATTATAGTTCTATTGTCATTTGTCACTTCCTCAACAAGTAAACATTTTTTTTTTCACTAGTAGGTTGGTAGCCTTTATTTCATTGAAGAATTGAGATGTCGAACAAGAATAAGGGTAAGGCTCCGACATATGGGGAAAGCCAAGAGAGGCTAGCAAAATGCAGAACCTTATCATCCTACTTTGGTCATGGTGTTGGAAATGTTTTTGGCCAAAATCAGGAAGCTACTTCATCACAAGAAGATTTTCAAGATTCACAACCTGAACCTACACAACATATTGAAGAAGTCAGTGAACTTGATATCTCAGATCATGATGAACTTGAAGAAGATTTTCAGTTCAATACCCAGAGTAGCCATAATGATATAATCAACTTGGATGAGACTGAGAATCTTAGAGAAGAAGAAAAGAAAAGAAAAATCAAAGAATGATAGGATGTGGGATCTATTGAGGAATTTGGTGTCAAAGTATCCATTCATTGAACTAGTGGACAATCCAATTGAAGGGGAGCCTCTGGTAGAATGCAGATTTAGGATTTGCAGCCAGATAAATAAGAAGGAAAAGAGGTTGTAGCTAAAAATTGACACTATAGAGAAGCATATGGGTAAATTTTATGAAAAGAAAACCATAGATGGAGTTCAAAAATTAGTGATAAGATAAAAAAACAAAGGAGGAATCTCAACATGTTAGGAATGCAAAATTATATGAATTTTAGCATAATATAAAGACAAAGCCTGGTGAAGTTAAAGGCTCTATTGAAGCTTGTTTTGGAAAAGCATTAGAAGTAGAACTAATGGGAAAAGATGTTCAGTTAAGTGTTGAGTTTAATATTTTGAGTAGAGGGCATTCTATGATAGAATACCCATCATTGAGTGCTTTATTACACTTTTTGAAAGTTCGTAACTATCCTAAAAGTCACTAGTCAGTCAATAGTGGATGGGAATGGGCAAGTTGTCTTGTCAAGGTTGAAAAAGAGGATTTGAAAGAAAAAATTAAAGAGTCAAATTTTATTGCATTGTCTTTAGACGAGGTTACAACAGTAGAAAATACTTCCTGGATATGCATGCATGTTTATACTGTACACAATTTTGTTCATTAACCTCATCTACTAACTATTGCTAAAATGAAGGATAATGTGACAATGGAGAATTTATTTGAACTAGTAAAGAGTTCTCTAATTGAATATGGAGGTATAAATGACATGACAATTTCCAAAAAGATGGTGTGTGTTGGAGTGGATGGAGCTTCAGTAATGCAAGGCCACAAAGGCGGTCTTTGCACAAAGATGCAATCTTCTTGTACACCCTACGTTACTCCCATTCACTGCATGGCCCACAGAATGAATCTAGCTTTTGGAGTTGTCAACAAGCATGCTCCAGTACAAAAAAATGAAGTTTTAATCAAAGAGCTCTACCAATACTTCTATTGAAGTCCAAAATGATTGAGGGAATTTCAACAGTTCACCAAAGGACTAACTGACATGAACAAGCTTCTTAAGGATAATGATACCAAATGGATCTCTTTGGATGGACTAGCACATCAATTCTTTTCAGAATATCAATTGTTGCTTGGTCTAATGAACTCAAGTCATGATGAATCAGGGAAAACAAAATTTCCTACGTTGCTGGCAATGTTAAGTAATGTAGAGACACGCTTAACATTAGCAGGTCTTCTTCCCATGCTTGAGGAAATGAAAAATTTAATGAAAAAGCTCAGCAAAGAGCTATGTATATTGTAGAATATGCTACCCTGCGTAAATTGACATGCGTGATGCTCGATAATCTCTATCGATTATGTGTCGATGATGTAAAATGTGCTAGCTAGCTAAAAATCATAGATTTGGACAATCCTTGGGATTTATGTGTAGAAGTTCATGGAGTTGAGATACCAATGCACTACTTTTCCAGGATTGAGTCTGAGGAACTAGTAAAGAACCATAGGAGGCAAGTATCAATTATTAAAAGGGAAGACTTTACCAAGATCATTAAGTCTATAACAGCTTCTATGAAGCACATTGCCTTTGATCTTTCTGCACATATTAGAGCAAGATTCCCTCCAGTCAAACTACTTGAATCCATGGCTATTGTGTTTCCTTGATATTGGAGTCTAAACAGGCTGAAAGATTTCAAAACTAAGCTACTAACTTGGATAGATCATTTTTGAAAAACCAAAGAGTTAAATGGAGTAAATCTAAATGGAATTTTAGATGCAAATCATTTGAGAGAGAAATGAAGTCATTTTTCAATAACAATGAGGGAACAATATAATATTATGCAGAACCCTCACGAAGATGGATCAGTATCAAGGCTTTGGAAAAATCTAGCTGAGAGTGAAATGTTGATTGATTCAATATCAAAATATTTTTAGCTTGCTGATTTATGTCTGACCATGATATTGGGTTGGTGGAGGGTGAGAGAGTTTTCGGTGCTTTGGGATTCCTAAAGTCAAAGCTAAGAAACAAACTAGATAAGAATCTGGAAAATTTCTTGAGGCTCTATACGTCCAGGTATGAAGTCAATACTTTTCCTTATGAAAGGGCACTAAAATTATGGAGGAAGAAATGTCAAAGAAGAGGGTTGGGAAAAATTTCAAACCAAAGTGGGACTGGGAATGCCAGAGATAGTGATGTCATTGACTCATGTACTAGTACTGGTACTACTAGTGGTGAACATCAGTTAAGCGGAGGTATGCAGAGTGAAGAAAGCATATTGAAGAACCAAGGAAGCTATGAAGTTGATGGCGATGAATATGAAAATCTCAATAATGATATGATGTGGCAGCTTGAAGTTGAGCCGTTGTAGAAGTAGCAGGTCCTAGGTATTTATTAAACTTTTTCTTGAAGTCTACTATTAGTTTCTGTATCTCATCATCAATCATGCATAATAGCATATTCCAATGTCAAAAACATGAATGTGGTTGATAATTTCATCAAGATTCAAGATTCAATTCCATAATTAATAATGGTTTTCATTTACATTATTCAGCTCATATGGTACAATTCTTGTAGATTTTTCATTATTTTTTTTGACAACATAACAATTCATATGTTACAATTCTTAGAAATTCTGATTCTCATTAATTTAATTACAAATATGATACAATGTAACAACTCATTCATTAATACTAGTAAGAACACAAATCTATGATTCTGTTTAAAAAAGTCAATACCCATTGATAATTTGGCATATTGCCCAATTTCAATTTCATTACCCTAAGCCAATGACCCTGAATTGCCTTTTATAGAAACAAGGGAGCAACAACAACTTCAAGTCGATTTTCCTAATTTGAAGTCTCAAAATCTAAATAAGTAAGACTACTACAAGTCTACAACATCTCTACAACTTTAGTTGTACATTTCTGCATTTGACAAGCCAGTTTAGTAAATTAGCATTGGCAATAGCATCTACAAGACTACAACATTGATCCTATTCAAAGAACAAAGTTCAAACTTGCTACTTTAAACTCAATTCTAGTATTTAGGATAATATCAAAGATATATACTAAAGATATAGAGATGATTGAAACTGAAATTACTTTCACATACTATGATTGATGAGATCAAGATGATTCTGTCAGTTTATTTAGTATGATCCATTCTTTATTGGTTGGAAGGGAAAATTTTGTGATGTTATAGTAAATGACCTTCAACCTCGTCAACCATCCATACTTGGAAGAGTGAGTTGAAAGCAATGTTCCTTCCATTACTGCATTCAAATTTGTGAATGTTTTGATGCACTTTGCAATGCCTTCATGAGTTTTGTCCTCAGGAAGGTTGCCTAAATCAAACGTCATTGTGTCCTCCAAATTTTTATTGTAAGATTCTCTTCCAACAAAATTCGTTGATGAGTAATCGAGACCAGGACTCAAAAAACCAAGAGATATCAATTTGGTTGTTTTACTATTCATCTTGGCAAGCTTTGGCTCGAATAAGGCAAGAGTTTCTTCTGCTTCTGTTAGTTTCTGACATTTTTGAAAGATAGAGGTCGCCTTTATTGTTGCACCAATGCAGTCTTGAATTCCCTTGCTTGCCAAATGCCTATCACTGGTTTTGTTGATTTCTTGCATAATCTTCTTTGCAGTTTTCTATCTCTGACAAAAAAATTTGTTCTTCTCAATGTGCTTTTTCAGCTTCCCAAAAACATATGTAAGAGTTTCATTTAGTTCAAACCAATCACACAACCTATCACCAGACATCTTTATTTTCCTCCAGAAGAATTTTTTTTATTTTCTTGACTGTATTTTTTACATGTTCATTCAAGTTGTTTTCATAAATTTTAATTGTATTATTTGCCTTCTTTAGGTCTTCTCTCATTTCTGAGAACTAGTGTTCACTATGTTGTTTTATTTGCTCTACTTTATCTTCCCATTGTTTTGCTTTCTCTTCCCACTATTTTATTTTTGCCCTCTCATTTTCCAATTCTTTCTTTAAGTTATTGTTTGCCTGTCCCACATTCTCCAGGTTTTTGTATAAACTTAATGAAGAGGCTTTTTCATCCTCAAGTTTTTTTTCGCTCTGTTCCAATTTTTCCCTCAGAGTTTTTAGTTCTGCGTCCATATGTTCTTGCTGTCCAATTGCTTCTTTAGAGGATGAATTTTTTATCCTTCTCTCTAATTCTTTGCACCTGTTGTCTATTGCTTTCTCATTTTCCTTTACATTTGCCAGGCCTGCCTTTAACTTATCTATTGTGCCCTGAAGCTTTCCTTTCTCTCTCTCCAACTTCATCACTGAACTGTAGACCACTTGGTTGGTCATTTTTGACACATTTATCTTGTCCACATTTTAAATTTTGTTTAAATCCATTTGGAGGGTGTTAACTTGAAATTGAGATGGATCTAACTGACTCTCTGGTGGATTGTTATCTCTAGTTGGGGGCATAACAACCATGAATTCCATCATATCTTTATTTGGGTCATATGTGGGAAACCTGTTGGATGTAGGTTCTGCATCATGAGCTATAGCAATTGCTTCCATCTTCATTGTCTTACTATTTTGTCTATTCCTATTTTTTGATTGTTCATAGTTAGTTACAAAACCATTGTAACAAAAATCAGGGTTTTGTGACACAATTAAATGTTTGAATGGTGAAATAGCACCTGCACTGATGTACAAGCTTCCACCTATGTTGCCTATGGTTTTTCTAATTACACCATGAGGATTAGCAACACTCTAACCCATTAGAAGTGGAGTTTCTGGACTGTTCTGAGGGTTTTGTCCTAAAGGTTGGGCAATTGTTGGACTCATAGTCACCATTGCCATTTTTGTACTAATACTTGTCATAACCTTTTGCTTCTTTACACTGCCTTGATCTCTGGGAACCATTGTTTTCATGTCTATCTGTAATGTCCTTTTCAGACCACTAGTTGTAGTTGTACCCATGATATCCATAGTTGTGGGAGTGGCAATTGATTTAGATTGAATTTGAGTGCTTGATTCAGATTGAATCTAAGTGCTTGGGACATGTGGAACACATGAAATTGACTGAGTTGATGAATATGATGATTGAACTCCAAGCCCAAGGCCTAGTTTCTCACCATGTTTTGGTAGAGCTAGTGGGTTAGGTACAGACCAAAGCCCTTGTCCACTAGGACCCAGACCACCAAAACCTAGGTAGCCCATTTTTTCTACAATATCTGTCCCTTTGGTATATTGAAGTTTTGTGGACACATCAACTCCTCTACTAATTGAATATACATTACTGGATGTGGGATTCACAGAATCCTGGTCATAGCCATCATCATTGCCATGATATGCTTCAGCTGGATGCTCCTTATTCCACAGTTCGCTGAGATTCTTCCTTATTTCCCAAAAATCAAAAATTTTGGTTCGAGTCCAATTATCATCCATACATTCATTCATTAGCTCTTTTGGAATAGATATTGTAGATGGTTGAGTATCTTTCTGGTAGAAATTGGACGATGTCATGGCATGCACTTTTCCTTTTTGTTTGTGCAATGCCATTATTTGTGATGACAATTCCTATATTGACATATTATTTTCAGCAACATATTTCTCCATCTCTTTTTTGACCTTGTCCCAGGACTCCATGTTTTTAAAATTTTCAATCAATGGCATACTTTCATGTTGAAATTTGCTTGTAGAGTTCCCATTCTCTCTAAGCTTTGTTCCAATTATGTTGAGTGGATCATACTACCAGTGACTATCAACATCAAATAGAAAAATTGAAAAAAAGGCTTGTGCCACTTTAAATCCTCTTCTCTCAAATGTGAACCCTCTAAAGGAGAAAGGTAAGGAAGGAAATATCATTTTCTTTTGTTGACCATTAAAGAGTACATTTGTGCTCTCCATCTTCTATACATATTCCAATGCAAATACCCTCTTTGTTACATGTATTGGAAGTTTGTAGGGTTCTACCACTGAACCATAAAACCTTAACATAGTGTACTCTTCCATTAAGTACCATTCAGCCAATTGTATTTGACTTCTGAGTTGAATGCAATTTCTACAAGTACTAGACAATCTAGGAATTGAATTGCATGTAATGTTATGGTACATTGGTGCCAAAAAGAAGTCTACAAAATTGTTGTAGTTCCTTCTGTTATCAATCATCCTTATTTGAGGTGTCCACTCATATATTGGATTTTGGCCTTGACTACAAAGCTTGTTTGTCTAAAATATTGCATGATGCTTTGCTAAGAGAAGATAACACAAGTAGGTTGTGAATCTAAATATCTTCTGTGAACCTCTTTGAATCATTAGTAATTGATCTTGCATGCAACAAACAATGTTCTCAATAAAACAATATTTTACTGGTTCTTTTTTAAAATGATTATGAAAAACTATTTTAAGAATGCTGGCACCCACTTGTTTGTTACTATCCAATCCCAAACAAAATGGTAGCAAGGAAATACTGTCCTGTGCCCATGGCACACAAATTTCATAATCATAAGGAGGCTTATGATCTGGACTCAGACTAGAACCACTTGTTATTCCTTTGATATAAGAATCTCTCTGTGTTGCATCTTGTAGACATGCAAAATTGGATAAGTGCTTTTCAAAATGCAATAAATCAATAAATGGCTCAAAAATCAATAAAATGCATTAAAGGGATTAAATCAAGTAAAAATAGACATAATTAAATAAAGTTGAGCAAAATCAATTAAAACAAAAGAATTATTAAATAATGATGTTAAATGATTAAATCGAAGCTTAAAAGGGCCAAAAACACTATATAATTGATTTTAATCAATTAATTGTATAGTTGTTTTAATCAAAAAAATCAAAATGAACCTATTACCCTTACATGGCTAAATTTAATTAATTAATTGAATTAAATATTCCTAAATTCTTTCAACAAAGTGATGAACCAATAAAAATTGAGGAAAAAAAGACACAAATCACTCAAACATTTAAATTGTCCAAAGATTTGAAACCATTTAAAGGCTTGTCCCCTCATTTGTCCCCCCATTTATGAACAATGTAAAGTTTTTGACTCAACCAAGGGATAACCATGATTACTTCACTCCACCCCCTACCCTTGGACATTTACTATAAATATGGAGCATTTTGGAGAGCATTTCCATCTTGGAATTTCATTTGCAAAGCATTGTTATTATAGGCATTTGAATAGCATTCTAAGAGCAATTTGAGCATTTTAGAGCAATTATCATTGTAGTTTGTCAATTTGAGCTAGATTAATCATGGAATCATCATAGAAGCATTGTAAAAGCATAATAGCAGCATAATTTCTCATTTTAGAAGTGTCACTAGTGAGGATTTAAGCTAAGAGCTTCATTTACCACTTCTTTCTAGAGAACCATGGGATAATATAGATTGTAGTTTCATTTTAAAGTAGATTTGCATTGTATTTAGTTTAAATTGATGCTATTAGATCTTAATTTCATGAAGGTGTAAAACTCACACACACACATCTAATTTTTCATAATCCTCTGCTAGCTTTCCCAGGTCAATGTGCACGTTTGAGTTTTGTTATTCAAACCCTAGGTTCAACAGACTAGAAAATTCACTCTCGGTTATGGACAAAATTTCCTCCTGAGTATTTTTATTCACAATTTCTTTTCTATTTTCATCATAATTTTTGGTGCAAACCATGACAATTTCTAGGCAAGGGAATACTTGAGGTAATGCCATGTGTGCCGACCCAGCAACCCACGGTCCAATTTTATTTTTTGTTGCATTTACCATGGGGTTGAATGAATAAAATTTTGAAGCCTTATTTGGATCGCTCCACTTGTTTTCAAGTGAAAACATAATTTCCATTATTCCCTTATTTCCATGAATAACAAGATCATAAATATCATAGAATAAATCAGTGAAATCTAGTGTTTTAAGAAGATTGTAGAATTCTTTTATCTGACTTGGCCTTTTACTCATGGTCTTATTCTTGATATTTGTTTTTCCCATCATGGTAAGTTGGTAACTTGTATCACTATTTACTCGTAGGAAAATTCAAATATTTATACATAGCTACAAGCCTACAATTTATAGTGGTGATTCAAAATTAAACCCTAACAGGCTAATTTTTTTATATAATATAAACAGTAAAGTTGTAAATCAAGAGATTTAAAAAATTTAAAATGCGGGACATAGGTGTTCAGGATTTTAGTAGTTACCCGTTACCCTTACTTTCAATTTTTGTAGACTATGACTAGGAAGAGAGCTGAGAGACTTTGTTTCTTTCCTCGGACCTCAATCCTCAACCTAGAAATTTAGAATTTGTAACCCCTTTCTAAATCTGTAGACTACTTATAAATGAAAAATTAGATTGGAAACTGGAAAGTGAAACTTAAAGCACCAAAATTGTACAATCTACAATCATCACACTTGTCATTGACCATGTGAGTGGACAGTGGACACATGTCATGAATTCAGAATGGGTTTGCAAAAAAGGGTTTTCTTTTCCCTTTCGGCCTGAAATATAGCTTTGGTCGTTGATCTATAATCATCCAATGGTCATAATGTCATTGTTAGTCACTATCTGGTGTGGTGGCCCCATGGGTCCCATTAACTCACCTAGTCACTTGACGGCTGACTCACCTCATGAGCCAGACGTGTCACGTCATCATCAAATGACATTGTTGGTAGACCATGCGAGACTGCGAGTGGAACGTGTTACGTGTTTAGTGACACATGTCATGATTCTAGAATGGGTTTGAAAAGATGGTGTTGCTTTTCCCTTTCATCCTGAAGTTCATCATACATCATCAATTTGTGCTCATCCAATGGTAGTTATTTGCAATGGACATTGTTAGATGTTATAATGTTATTTTTTACTTTATAAATATTAATTAATAATGGATAATAAGTTAATAACATTTAAAGTTATTTAATTGAATAGTAACAATTTTAGCCAATCAAATTCAAAATGCACTATTTTTTTAATAATATTACATTCTAATAAATTTCAGAGGCCGAAGTTAAGGTTAGTGTTTAGAGATTATGAGATTTCTGTGGTCGCTGACTCGCTAGGTTTCCTAAACATGAGTTAAAGTAATATTTTTTATTGATTATATAGTATACTTAAGTCTTAAAGTTAAAATGATATTTTTTTTGATTATAATTTATAAGTTTAACATTGATAATTATAATCACATATAATTCTCATACCTTATAATTAGAAAACCATAAATTCTTTCTCTAACCTTATTAATTCATTTGTCCTTCAAATTGATTATATAGTATACTTAAAGTTAAAATGATATTTTTTATTGATTATAACTTTAATGTTGATAATTATAATCACATATAATTCTCATACATTATAATTAGAAAACCATAAATTCTTTCTCTAACCTTATTAATTCATTTGTCCTTCAAAATTTTGTAAATCTTTCATATTAAATGTACGAGTGTGTGAATTTTGACAGGTAACATTACCCAAACTTAATGTCAGTACTCAGTGATAACTGATAAGACATTTCTTTTATTAACTACAACTATCTACAATGTACAACTGTGATACATTTTAAATATTCAGATTTAAAAATGGAAATACCATCAACATCATTTGAATGTTTCCTTATTTCTACTGAAACATACTTACAAGTTACATCATACATGTCTAATACACATATAAAGCAACTAATTAAAAAATTGTAATCACAGTGACATAGAAGTCTAAGAACCATTTTTTGTACAAATTGAGATGAGCTAAAGCTTGCGAAATTTTCATTATTTTTTTTCATAAAATTATAATTACATTTTCCACTTCCAGTACAAAGAGAAACCTACTATAAACAAAAAAACCCAAAAATGAGGTATGTTTTTATTAAAAAAAACCACTAGTAGTAGTAGTCCACTACTGATTTTTCCCTTTAGCTCCATCTAAGTAGATTTCTATAGAGAGGATTATCTGGGAGAATTCATCAAGCCACCTATATTGCCTCACCTGAGCCTCCTCTTCGTCAAGCATAAACCACTTTTGGAGAAAATCCCTGGCAATTAGGGCCCATTTCCTATGGCGCTTATACTGCCCAACATTCAGGCCCAAAAGAAAAGGTTGCATGGCCACATTCTGGCCTGGGAGGAGAAGCTTGGGTATTTGACTTGCCCAAGGGATCCCCACCCCTATTTCTATGAACATGACAACATTAACATTGTCCCCCATGTATTCTTCTTTAAAAACCCTCCTTTGTAGCATTAACATGTCCACCTTCTCTCCTCTGAGGTCGAGAAGAGATGCCAAAAAATGGGATGTAATGTCCATGTTGACCTAGTGCCTATCTTCATTGTGCATAAACTCTCTGCCCAGCACCATTTTAACAACCTCTATTATGAAAGGCCTTCCATCCTTACAAATTGATTCTAAGGTTTCATCTAAAAAGGAACCCAGAAAGGCCTTCTGGGCCTCCTTAGATGCACATCTAAGCCTAATTGGAGTGTCCATCTAAAACTTCATAAACCTTAAAAACAAATTATTTTCAGAGTGCAACTTTAGACTAATGACCTAAACAAACAATTTATCTAGCAAAGACAAATCGAAGAATAAAGAAGCTAGATCGTCTATAAATAGCCCTTGAATCCTTGACCATTACTTAGAAATAAATTATTTTGTCTTTAATGGTATTCAATCTATTGTCCTTAACATGCCTCTAAATCTTTAATGTAAATCTTTCCCCTAAATGCATGCATGTGAGAAATTAAAATTTTGTCCTTAATCTTTCATATATGGCAGTAAATCTTTCCCATAAATGCAAAAAATGTTAGATATTGGTTATATCTATTGGCAAGTTGACTATACTATTGTATATGACTAGATATAGTGTTGTCATTATGGAAACAAAGTCATATAGAGTTTTGGAGTCAATGCACATTATCATAAGGTCAGAATATGGCTAAGTATAGAAGACTGGACAGTTAGCAGAGCACTAATAGATCAGAGCATCAACACACATGTGTATGATTGAGTTATGGTAGGCACCCTTGATGCAAGAGGTAGGTAGGAGAGGGGCCAAGGAATGACACACCCTAACCTAAACCACCCTTCTCAACAACACACAAAAGCAACAAACACAACAGTGAGAGAGAGAATTCAGATCTTTCATATATTATCTTCAAATTGATTCATACATGCCGTGTTGTAAGGCCTTCCCGATTATGGATAGATATTACAATCAAATAGAAAAGTCCTCAAACATGCGAGGATCTATAGATAATCTCTAATCTTCTATCTTCTATCTTCTACCAAAACTAACTCCCTAAACTCTAACCAAACAACTACATTTATACAAGAGGCTACCAAACTGATTCGGCCTTCAGATCCACAATCAACAAAAGGAACAACAAGATCTAGGTCCACACATTTCCCAATAATGGATACCAGTATTAAATTTGTGACCCATAATAAATGCACAAGTCGGCCTCAACATAAACTCAAAAGAAACTTGTCGGTAAGCAAAGCTAAGCGAGCACTAGACAAGCATCATCGAGCACCAGGGAAATTATCGAGTGCTAGAGAGATAACTGACCAACACCAGCAAACAAATTAAATCAAGCAACACCAAACCAACTCGGTCAAAGCAGGAACTGAGCAACACAAAAAAACTCAAATATGTTTTTGGTGACACAGGATTGCCAAGGACCTGAGATGCTCCTGCATCAGACACCTGGGGTTATTTGAAATGATTCTCTGAATCATGAAACATGTATGATCTGAGTTGCATCCAAATCAGATTGTGAAATCCAAGAACCTTTTTCAATCGGTTTATTCTTCCACTTTTCCAGATATTCCATATACTATTTTCCTCTTGTACTTCTACCAATTCTTTGCTCCAAAATATGCTCAACTTCTTCATTTTGCTTCTTAGGATAATCCATCGGTACTACCATGTCTTCTTTAGATTCATGAAACTCATACAAATCAACAATGTTGAATATAGGTGAAATATCCATGTCATCAAGTAACTCAACTTCATATGCATTTCCACTGTCAAATTTTCTCAAAATCTTGCAAGGCCCAAACTTCTTCATCTTCAGCTTCCCATATGTTCCAACAAGAAATCTTCCTTTCTTCAAATGAACCATCACTTCATCACCAACTTCAAAAGTCTTATGTCTTCTTGATCTATCAGCTCTGTCTTTGTATTTTTGATTATTCTTTTCTAGTTTAAGCTTCACATATTCATGCAATGTCTTCATATATTCAACAAATTTTACTCCTTCAACACTTCTCTTTCTTTCATCATCAATGTCTCTCAAATCTGATATACCTCTCAGTTGTATGCCATTTACAATCTAAAAAGGTGTTTTTCGAGTACTCCTATTCAATGAATTATTGTATGCAAACTCTTCTTGTGCCAACACAGAATCCCAATTACTCGGTGTGTCTCCAACTAAACATCTCAAAAGATTACCCAAGCTTCTATTCACAACTTATGTCTGTCCATCGATTTGTGGGTGAAATGTAGAACTATATTTCAACTCGGTATCCAAATTTCTCCACAGAGTCTTCCAATAGTATCCAAAAAATTTACGGTCTCAGTTAGAGATAAGACTCCTCGGTAATCCATGCAATCTGACAATTTCCTTAAAGCAAAGATTTGCTATATGTACCGCATCTGATGTCTTTCTACAAGGTATAAAATGTGCCATTTTAGAAAATCTATCCATAACCACAAATATAGAATCATTACCTCTTACTATCTTTGGTAAGCCAAGAACAAAATCCATACTGATGTCAATCTAAGGTTTCTCAAGTACAACAATCGGTGTATACAATCCATTATTTTGACTAACTCCTTTTGCAACTTGACAAACTCCACAACTTTTAAAATTTTTTTGAACATCTTTATACAACTGTGGCCAAAAGTATTTCTCCTTAAGCAAATTCAATGTCTTATCAACACCAAAATGTCCAGTCAAACCACTACTCTGCTTCTCTTTTATCAAATTAGTTCTCATTGCTCTTCTCAATATACACAACTGAATACCTTTAAACAACATACCTCCTTGCATAAAATATTCATCCCATTTGGTACTCTGTTGATCTTGAATAGGTGCTCTGCACTTTCTCCACAGCTCAGAAAAATCAGGATCAAATTCATAAGAATCTCTCATATCATCAAAGCCTAGAATTCCAATTTTCATCTCGGTCATCAAAGATCTTCTTCTACTCAATGCATCAACAACTCGGTTAGTGACTCCACTCTTATGCTTTATCACAAATATATAACTCTGCAAATACTCAACCCATTTCATATGTCTCTGATTCAACTTATTCTGACTAGCCAAATACTATAAAGCCTTATGATCGGTATACAACACAAATTCACTCGGTATCAAATAATGTCTCCATTTCTTCAAGGCTTGAACAATAGCATAGAATTATTGATTATACACAAAATATTTCCTTTTTTCATCATTCAACTTTTCACTAAAGAAAGCAACAGGTTTACCTTCTTGACTCAAAACAGCTCCAATTGTACTACCACTTGCATCACAATCCACTTGAAATACCTCATTGAAATTAGGTAATGCCAAAATAGGCAATTCAACAACCTTCTGCTTTAGAGTCTCAAAAATTTTATTAGCTCCATGTGTCCACTTGAATTCTCTTTTGTCTCCTCTCATAGTCTCAGTCATAGCATTACAAATTGAACTAAAATTCCTAATGAAATTTTGATAAAAACTTGCCAAACCATAAAATGATCTTACCTCACTAGCATTCATAGGTGTAGGCTAATTCAAAATAGCTTCAAACTTTTTAGGATCCATTTTCAAACCATCAGCTGAAATCACAAATCCCAAATACACAATCTCCTCTTTCATGAATGAACACTTTTTTAGATTTATCAGCAACTTTTCTTCTTTCAATCTCTACAAAACTTGTCTAACATGCAACAAATGTTCTTCTCTAGTCTTACTAAATATTAGAATATCATCAAGATATACAATCAAAAAATTACCCAAGAATTTCTTCAAAACTTCATTCATCAACCTCATAAAAGTACTCGGTGCATTAGTTAAACCAAAAGGCATAACCAACCACTCATAAAAACCTTCTTTTGTCTTGAAAGAAGTCTTCCATTCATCACCTTCTTTGATTATGATATGATGATATCCACTTTTCAAATCAATCTTGGTAAAATACTTTGCTCTAGTCAAACTATCCATTATATCATCCATTCTCGATATAGGAAACCTATACTTCACTGTTATCTTGTTGATTGCTCTAGAATCATTACACATTCACCATTCTCCATTATTCTTAGGTGCCAATACCACAGGTACTGCACAAGGACTCAAACTTTCTCTCATCAAACCTTTAACCAACAATTCTTGAATCTACTAGTTCAATTCCCGATTCTCAGTAGGTGTGAACTGATGAGGTGCCTTATTCGGTAAACAAGCTCCAAGGATAAGATCCATGCAATCATCAATGCTTCACTTAAGAGGCAAACCATTAGGTACATTATCAGAAATAATTTCACTATACTCGATGAGTAAATTATCAATCTCTTTAGGGACACTATCCTCTATTTTCTTACTCGATTTGTTAGGAATCACAACAAAACATACATCATTTATCTTTAAATCCTTAACAAACTTTGTTCCTTCCATCAAACAAACTTTCAAAGATGTGAAAACACTACTAACTGGTTCTTCCATCAAAGATAACAAGATTTGTATTCTTCCATTAGCCCAAATAGTATATTTATGCAATCTTCCATCATATATAACATGTCTATCATATTGCCAAGGTCTACCCAAAAAAATATGACAACAATCCATATGAATGATATCACATAACACCTTATCAAAGTATTTTCCAATCTTCAAATTCACATAACATTGTTCACTTACCAAGAGTGTATGCTCATCTTTGATCCATAAAATCTGATAGGGCTTCGGATGTTCCAATCTTTTCAACTACACCTTTGTGACCATCTCTTTAGATGCCAGATTCTTCGAGCAACTACTATCAATGATTACCTTCCAAACTTTATTAGAAACTCTACATCTAGTCTTGAACAAACTTTTCCTTACCAGATCTTCCTTTTTACCTTCATTCCAAAGTGCTCTTCTTACCATCAAGTTATATTCCTTCTATGGTTCATTCGGTGACTCTTCTTGTACCAAAGAATTTCTACTACTACTAGCCTTCTTACTTGCATGTGTACACTTAAATGATCTATTTCATTCTTCTCCATAATTATAACAAGCTCCTCGAAAACTACCTCTATTATATCCACCTCGGTAGTTCCTACCTCTGCCTCTAGATGAACTTTCACCTTTCCACTTGGTCTTGCCTTTATCCAGAGTTGTCTTTTCAAGTTCAAATCTACTATTTTCACCATGAGATCTACCTCTTCCTCTAGGGAATCTACCACCTCTACCTCTTTGTCTTTCCTCATGTCTCTTATTAAATTTCTTCTCAGCTTTCAATGCAAATTGATAAGCCTCTTCAATGTTCTCCAATTTTACCAAACTGATTTCTTCTTGGATGGAATCTCTCAAACCATTCATGTATCTAGCAATTATTTCCACATCATCTTCATCATGACCAGATCTGATATCTAATCTATATAATTCCTCAGTATAATCCTTTACCAAGCTATCTTTCTACCTCAAACTTTGCATTCACCTAACTAGGTTAATCTGATAATCACAAGGTAAGAACTTTCCTTTCAATTTATTCACCATTTTACTCCATACCTTGATTTTGTCTTTGCCTTTCCTCTTTCTGTCCAGATGTAGATGTTCCCACCATAAGGATGCATGACTTTTCAACTTTTTTCTTGCAATTTTCACCTTCTTTTCCTCAGGTACATTTTCATACTCAAAATACTTTTCCATCTCAGTGATCCAATCAACCAATTCATCAGAATTCAACTTTCCACCATACTTAGGAGGATTAAAGTGTGGTGTAGACTTTAGACTTGTCAAAGCCTTCAAGAATATTTCTTCACCCTGATCCATCATAGGTGCAAGTTCTACATCACCTTGTTCTACCTCAATTTCATCATCACTAACATCTTCAAGATGTCTTTCTCTTCTCTGAGATGTTTCAACAGCTTCTAACCTAGCAGAAAGTTATCTCAACATGTCTACCAATCCTAGATCTGCATCTCACCTCCCATAAACCATCTTGAAAACCCTCTGCAACTGCATGTCAGATCACAATCTTCTACCCCATAATAGTTCAACTAGGGCTTCACAAGAAGGAATCTTCAAATCTAGATTCACAAACCTAGATCTAGATCTCACCTCGTTCTAATACAACCTGACACAAGAGGTAGGCAGGAGAGAGGCCAAGGAATAGCATACCCTAACCTGAACTACCCTGCTCAACAACACGTGGAAGAAACAAACACAATAGTGAGAGAGAGAATGTAGATCTTTCATATATTATCTTTAAATTGATTCATACATGCCATGCTATAAGGCCTTCTCAATTACGGCTAGATATTACAATCAAACATAGAAGTCCTCAAACATGTGAGGATATGTAGATAATATTCTATCTTCTACCAAAACTAACTCCCTAAAATCTAACCAAACAACTACATTTATACAAGAGGCTACCAAACTGAGTCAGCCTTCAGATCCACAATCAATGAAGGTACAACCAGATCTAGTTCCACACTCTTCCCAATAATGGATAACAACATTAAATCTGTGACCCATAATAAATGCACAAGTCAGCCTCAATAGAAACTCAAAAGAAACCCATCGGTAAGAAAAGCCAACCGAGCACCAGAAAAGCATCACCAAGTGCCAGAGAGATAACCGAACAACACCGGTGAACAAATGAAACCGAGCAACACCAAACTAACTTGGTCAAAGCAGGAACTGAGAAACAAAAACAAACCCAAATATGTTTTTGGTGACATAGGATTGCCAAGTACTCGAGATGCTCCAACATCAGCCCTTGAAGTCAAGATGGTAAGTGTGTATTCATGCTAATTCTAAGAGCGCATGATCAGATGAGACAGTATGATGAAGATACAGACAGTTGAAGAGGTACATCCAATGAATGCTAGAATAGAACAGAGTATGTAGTCGACTATTACTATTTTGATTAGTGGTAATAATATTGTTTTGTAAAGGCCATGCACCTATTGTAATTAGGTTGTAGACATATAAAAATCTTTGTTTGTAAACACGCTTGAGCCAATTCATTTGGAAGCATTGTATGTAATTGGTTATAGGCTGACCTAGTTAATTGTTTTAAGTAGCGCTTATAAATATTAGATGCACCTTTGTAATAAAGTATGGAAGTTGAAATAGAGATAAGATAAGCAGAGAAAAAGTGTGCGAAGAGTAGTAAGAATGTATTAGAGCTTTGGAAGAGGTCAAAGCATCAGTGCATCAAAGGAATTGATTAGACAAGTAGTGTCACAACACCAGTTCATCCAACAGATATAATGTGTATCTGAGATCAAAAGGTTGTAGCCTTCAACACTTGAACAATGAGGTCTAGGAATGTGTGTCCCCAACCCTAATAGGGTTATTGTAAAAGACTCCTAATAGGGTTCAACCCTTGACAAGGTCACTGTACTAAAAGAATTGTAAAGAACAACTCCTAATAGGGTTGCAGATCTTCTAACAAGGATCATAGGACACTAGTGCAGTTCTTAGTGGGTGTCAATTCCCACCAGGGTTTTTACCTATTTGGATTTCCACATAACCATATTGGTGTTATGTGTTGTGATTTTTTATCTTGTTTACATTGAAGTTTATTTCAGTACTTAAGAAATCAAGTTAAGTTTCAAGAGTAAAGTAAAAAGATTAAATATAGTGAACACTGATTCACCCCCCCCTCTTAGTGTTACCATTCCTAACAATTGGTATCAAAGCTCTAGTCCTCTGAAGAGAAGTTTAACCACTTGAGGAGATCAATGGGTTTAGAAGGAGAAAAGAATCTGAAGAGGAATCTTATGGAAGCTCTTGAAGACCTTGGTAGATCTGAGAAAGAAGTTGAAGAACTGAAATTGAAAGTCAGTGGCACACAAGTATTCATCAAGAAGCTAAGAAAAGATTTCAAAGATTATTCTAATAGTGATTTAGGGATAATGGTCAAAAAGATAAATGAAGAGAAAAAATCTCTGAAAGATCAGATTGAAGAGTTGGATGATAAGCTAACTAACAATCAAGAAGTCTATGAAGAACAAATCAAAGAGAACCTTCAATTGAATGAATAATTGAGGCAAGAAAACATGGAAATCTTGGAGCTAAGAAACAACAAAGAAAAATTAGAATTTGAATTGATTGAAGCAAAGAATCACATTGATAGATTACACACAAGAAAGGATCTGATAGAATATCAGTTATATGCTCAGAAGCTTAAAGGAGATACCAGTGACATTGGATTCAATGAAGCACAAAATCAAATTGATGACATACAAGCAAGGATGAAAGCACCCGAAGATACCACAAATGCTAAGGAGACTAGAAATCAGACTAAAGATAGTATTGAACCATCTAAGGATGAGCTCGAGCCAGTAGAACAAAATTTTTATGCATGTAACAAGCATGGACATATAGTAAGGAATTGTAAAGAGGCAAGACCTTTCAATGGTTACTATTATTCATGCAATAAATTTGGTCATAGAGCTATGAATTGTAGAACAAGTCAAAAGAACAAGACTTAGCATAATCAAAGAAATTAGAATCAAACAAATGCAAGAAGTTCTTAGAGTATTACATGTCAGATATGTAATTATAATGGTCACTTAGCTAAATAGTGTAAAATGGTAACCCATATCAATGTGCAGAGGAATTTAAGGCCTCCAGTTATTTGTCACTCTTGTAACAAGGCTAGACACATCTCAAAGTTTTGTAGATCAAGAATGTAAAGTCAAGAAAGCCCTAAAAAGCTAGAAGAATCAATATTGGATACCGAAGGAAAAGACAAGTTTTTGAAAGTTTTAGAAGATGCGAGCTTGATTTGGTTAGAGGAAAAGAAGGATAAGGTTCATGAGTATGTATTGGATGCATCCATAGTGGACACACCCTCTACATTTGGATGAATGACCCTCAGGGTCATAGGGGGGGCTAATTTAGCTCTAGACCTCTGCGCAGCCAGTATACTCACCCTTAGAGTATGCACCTTTTTATTTAAATTTTTGGAGATTATTTGAGGCTATGTATAAGAGCACACTACCTGATCAATTGCAAAATGGAAGTTGGAAATTCTTAGTCAAATTATGGTTTATGCGGCAAACATTAATGGAAAAATTTTCACTTTAAAGTAGACATAGACTTGAACATAATTCATTGCATTCAAGTTAGAGAGATTGGATATCACAAAAGCCCTAGCAGTTGATTGTGAAGTATTGAAGTTTGATTCACCAATGAAAGAGTGTGATTGATCGATTGTGAAGCCCTAATCCATCGTGACAATTCAAAAGTTCTTGAAAACCGATTTGAAGTGATAAAACAAGTAAGTTATGGCTACCCCTGTTGTGTTTGATGTTGCGGAGAGGAAAATATATGTTTTCAAGAGGCACCCTTTTAAGTCTACCCTAGATGACCTAGAAGGTGCATTCTCAAGAACCCCTATGGGCATCATGCATGTTGAAGACATCCGTACATACATTTATTGCAAGAAAGAACCAGTTGGACTTGATAGGATTAGAGTGCACATTGAAACTATGATAAAGCTAGAAAAAACCTTCCTAGATGAGTTCACACAATTGGAAAACCATCCTATAGTTGAATATACTACAACATATGAGTTTTATGAGTCTGAATGGATCAAGATATTACTCAGTAGGATTCATGATGACCTATTTTGGATAGGTGAAGTGCCAGTGAGAATCATAGGAGACCTTATTCATGAAATGATAGGCCTTTCAAGGACAGGTGTTGTTCTTCTAGCAGGCAAGGATGTGATAAAAATAGTAGAACAAGCATGTAAGTCAAGAAGTGATAGGCACAGAATGAAAATTGAGCCTATAGAGGAGAAAGACATCAAATTGTGTCTATGATATTAGGTTATAAGTTTCAGCACACCAATAGGGTGAATAGTGTATCCGCGACCACTATTCTTGTAGCAATCAAAATTGTGAGAGAAAATGGTAAGTTTAATCTATGCAAGATATTGTGCACACAATTGATAGATAATATTAGAGCCATCAAGCATGATAAGACCAAAATATTCAGGTTTGGGTCTTTGATTATCTACATGTACTTCCACATACATGGAAAGATCTTATATTTGTATTTAGACAAGAGTTTACCTACAATGCCACAAATATCTCTTAAGGTGTCTATTGAGAGTACATTGAAGGACTACATGGAGTTGGAATTAAAGACATTCAGGATCAAAATGCAGATGATGCATAGAATACCAGAGAGTATTATTGAGAAATATAAAGACAACATTTTCTTTATGGTAGAAACTAATATAACATGTATGGAAGCAGTTGAACCTAGAACAAAGTGGATCGATCCACTTGGTTATGAGG
Organism: Chamaecyparis obtusa; assembly: GCA_027943335.1. Taxonomy (NCBI): domain Eukaryota; kingdom Viridiplantae; phylum Streptophyta; class Pinopsida; order Cupressales; family Cupressaceae; genus Chamaecyparis; species Chamaecyparis obtusa. The sequence goes on along the minus strand of BSBK01000225.1, from coordinate 88,250 downwards.
TATAGGAACCAATTTTGGAAGCATATACACAAGTACTTCTTCCAGCACCTAAGGACCCTAATGAACCTAGGTGGGGTACTTATGAAGAAAAGACAAGGGAAGTTGATGCGGTTCTGAACAATGCAACAACTAAGAGGAAAGCCTCTAAGATTACATCTAAAATACTCAGAATTCATGTTGTAATATAGGTAGACCTAGATAAAGAAAGAGAACAAAAGATAGCATTGGAGATTGAGAGCACATCTTCAATGGAAGCTAAGAAAGATGATCCCATACTAAAGAAAGTCAAAACTGAAGATCCAAAGGATAAACAATGTAAAACAAATGTTATCTCTCCTGCGCCCAAAGTGACAATTGATCTAACATCACCTCCTAAGTATAAGTCAATGGTCAAGAGGAAGAAGGAAACCAACACAAGTCACCCATCCTCGCGGGCAACTAGAAGTAAGAAAAATGCTCAAGCACCTCCAAAGGTAGGTTTCAGACCTAGTGTTCAAGTCTTGAGAACAATGATTATTTATGAAGGTAGATTAGATCAGATAGGAAAGTTTTATGAGATGTACAATGAAATTGATAAATCAGAGATTCATGGCATGATCATAAAACATATAATTAAGTTCAAGAAGACAGTCTTGGAACTTAAGATAGTCATCCCAGACAGTGTTTGGAATATCTTGGAATCCTTGAAGAAATAGGCTATTGAAGAAGATCTTAGAATAAGGGAAATGATTCTAGATGAAAGCCTACCAGTGTGTTCCTTAGAAGAGAAAACACTATTGTTAGATCTGGTAAAGCCACATCTAAGAAAAAATCTAAGAACACTACACATAATGGACAAGAACTTTGAGTTGACAGCCAAAGAGACATAGAAAGCTTTTGTGAAAGTTTTCTTGAACATGCACATGTATCCACATATTGCACCCACAAAAAAAGTGCTCTCTAACGAAGCCAAGGTGGTAGAGACCACAAATGTACTAGTAATAGGTCCTCATAACCTAGCGCCTACAGTGATAACACCTACAAAGGAAGTAAAGTCTAGCCCATGAATGAGACACAAAAAGATAACACTATCATTATTGATAATGTAGAGATTGCAATGGCGGCCATAGAAAATGACTTGGATAAGTTTGAGGAAGCTTTTGTGAGCACACAAGAAGCTGAAATTCTATGTGGTGACAATTCACCCAAGCTACAAGAAGTACTAATAGAAGATCTAACAGGTGAAGAAGAAGAGAAGGAGATAGAAAAAGAGGAAGAAAAGGTAGAAGAGGAGAAAGGAGAAGAAGAGGTAAAAGGAAGTGAGCCAACATATGACCCATCTATTGAAATACCTATGAAGATAAAAAAAGAAGTGATAGACATCACTCCTATCACACCCTTACCCTCAGCATCATTGTTGAAAAGTTTGACACCAGACACCTCAAACTTAGACTCTTGGGGAGAAAAAGACCTGATTAAGATCAATGTCCTAGCCATGGAGAAAGCTAAAGAGAAGCAAGTGATGTGGAACCCTTTGTTTTTTGAATCAGTCAACATTCTAAACAAATTTCTACCTTCAGACAAGAAAGTGTGTAAGGTTCATTCAGTTGATGATGTCAGTACAATATTGACAAACTTCAAAGCAAACTTTTCTAGCTTGGAAGAATCTGCATCCCAAGTTGTAGAAGGAAAATATATGAAGAAAAGATTGAGTGAACTAATTGGAAACTTCACACTTGATCTCAGTTCATTGAAGATTGGTCAAGCATCTTTGAAGGAGTTCATAGCTAAGGGAAGGAAGATCATTGCTGATTGTATGAACCAGGATAAGTTGACTGGTGATCACTACAAGAAAATCAAAGAGACAAAAGTAATGATAGACAATGTAAGGAAATCAATGGAAGATCCCTCCACTAATGTAAACATGTGCAATAATGTGTACTAGGGGCAAATAGACAAAATTGAAAAGGCTGAAAATGAAATGTCTAAAATAAGGGCAAGGCAAACACAACATAGGAATGCTCTTGTGCCCTCTCTAGATATATTCAATCAGAACATCAAGGAGATCAATGCCACTATGGTGACATATGATCAAGGTCCAAGTAAAGACTTGGAGAAGATGGAGAAGCTATAATATGCATTATGAGCCCATCTAAAGATTGTCAATGCACTGATAGCATTTTGGAAACAAGAGATCCAAAATTTGCAGATAGCATATCTAGATGTCCTAACATTGTAAGTGTACTTATAGATACATATTTTGAGAACCTTTGTCATTAATGTCAAAGGGGGAGTATTGTATATAAAATATAGAGTATCATATATAATGTATAGGAGTATAGTATAGAGTATAAAGGGAGATATAAGTTAGAAATAATTTTGTATAAGGGTACAGTTAGTAACTTTGCCATATTCCTTTGTTGCCATTTATGACAAAGGGGGAGATTACTGGCAAGTTGACTATACTATTGTATATGACTAGATATAGTGTTGTCATTATGGAAAAAAATTCATATAGAGTTTTGGAGTTAGCGCACATTATCATAAGGTCAGAATATGGCTAAGTATAGAAGACTGGATAGTTATTAGAGCACCAGTAGATTGGAGTATCAACACATGTGCGTATGACCAAATTATGGTATGCACCCTTGAAGTCAAGATGGTAAGTGTATATTAATTCTAAGTCTAAGAATGCATGATCAGATGAGATAGTATGATGAAGATACAGATAGTTGAAGAGGTATAGTTAGTGAATGCCAAAACAGAACAGAGTATGCAACCGACTGTTACTATTTTGATTAGCAGTTATAATATTGTTTTGTAAAGGCTATGCACCTATTGTAATTAGTTTGTAGACATATAAAAATATTTGTTTGTAAACATGCATGAGCCAATTCACTTGGAAGCGTTGTATGTAATCGATTATAGGCCGACCTAGATAATTGTTTTAAGTAGTGCATATAAATATTAGATGCGCCTTTGTAATAAAGTATGGAGGTTGAAATAGAGATAAGATAAGCAGAGTAGAAGTGTGTGAAGAGTAGTAAGAATGTGTTATCACCATATAAAATTTTTCAGCTCTGTGATAATGTTTCAAAGTAGCTTGAGATTATTGACCTAGTGGTAATATTCTTCAAGGTATAAACCCTAAGTTTTATCCAAAGCCCTAACTCATCCTAGGTCATGTTATGTTTCTATGTTACCTTTTTGAGCCACTAATCTTTTCATAAAACATGTGCTAATATCTTGAATCACTTTGTTCATTGTTTTATGTGTCGAGGTGGTTAGGCTTTCGAACCGTCAACCCATTTATTTAATTAAATCCTCCAAAGCCTAAGTTTTAGATTAATTTTTCTTAAAGGAAAGCCTTTAAAAATGTGCGGTTATCATTGCACCACAAGACTGCTCTTTGTTAGATTCCCCAACATGCAAAATAGTGACTACGCACCACCTATCCTTGTGGGCCCATTTGATTTTGTAATGTGCTGGCCCTTAACGAATGAATCTAATCCACGATTGTCATTATACCATTGGGCCAAGATGCATGTCTTTTATGCATCGCGGTATAGCGATGACCGTCAGATTACCTTTTGATGAATAAAGTTTGCAGTGTGTCCTGACACTATTAGGTCATATTCTCGTGTAAGATTTTTATTGGTTGACAGTAGTATTGAGGTGGCAGTTGTCATAATCTTTTGAAATTGATATTAAAGATGACAGGTCTTCCACTTGTCATTTTTTTGCAACGTGTTATCTTCTAGTTTGATGTTCATTTAGATGATGTGTCACCGTGGGACCTGAGTAGTATGAAGATTAAAGTGTGGAAAGATCTTACGGCTATCATTATACCATTAAGATGAGATGCATGTCTTTTATGCATCGCGGTATAGCGATGACCGTTAATTTTTCCCAAGGATATGAACTATTCAGTGGGTCCTTGGTTGTCATAACTTTTATTGATGTGTTTCTTTTTGATTGGCCCATGGTGCTAATGATGAGTTTTGATTGCCAAGTGTTTCTAACACCACAAATGATGTGGGATTTTTTGGCTTGCTGGCTTAGCCCAGGTGCCATCTCTTGATTCATCAAAGGTTTTTAAAAGTGTTTAGTGGGGCTGAGGTTTTGTTAAGTTCTGGTGATCATCCAATCAAAGTGCATCTACGGTGGTCATTATATTTGGGGTTGGTGTCTCTGACAGGTTTTGGGTTGCACTTTAGTGACATGATGACACCTATCTATTCTGGGCAAAACAAAGATTATTGTTAAAGTCTTTCCACCCAACATTTTGAAATGTTCTCATTGGTTGAGAACTCGCTTAGGGAAAAGTAAACAAGGCTTTATTGTTTAACTTGCCGACCGTCCGATGCGCCGAGATAGAAATTTATCAATGGCCCAAATTTAAATTTTTTACTTAGTGACATTTTTCACGTCCTGTGAATGCAGAGGCCGCCAACTTTTAGTAATGGCAAATTTATTGTGCTACGTGCGGGTAAATTGCAAGTAGTTGGCTACGCTATACAACACAATTGAACCATTGTTTCTCATTACAATTTTCATAAGCTCTCTGGTGATTGGATTTCTTTCTCTCAGCGATTTCAAGTGAAGAATTTTCCAAAGTGCCTGGTAAGTCTACTTTATGAATTTAGAAGAATTGTTTATAGTTTCTGAAGGATTTGTGAAGGATTTTGTGTTGATAGTTTCTAGGGTTTTTCTTGAGTGCTCATATATTGTTGTAAGAGCCCTAGTTTCAAGAGGCCACCCAAGAGGAATTTGTCTCGTTAAACAGAGTATATCAAGAGAGGGATTTTTGAGGATTTAATGTAGTTACTTCCTCATTCAGACAATGGGGTAGCTAGGAAGAAAGAACTAGTTCCAAGAAACGCTAGAGATTCAGTTGCAAATGATCTCCATGATAGGGGAAACTAGATGAGAGATGCCAAGGTGGGTGACAAGCATAACGGTCTTATTCTTTTCAAGTCAGCTTATTCACAAAGGAATGCTTGTGCCCCCTTGAGTAATATATGGCAATTTGATATTGGGAAGTTAGTTGTTCCTAGTGTTTTTATGGATGTTGAATTATTAATTCAGATAGCTAATTGCTATTATCCTGTGACAAAGTGTGTCAAGGATATAAATGGTAGAGACCTGATCAGCATCATAGAGGATGAGATTAGGGAAGTATTTTCATTGAATGAACCATCTATGGGGTTAGAGAAGATAGATTTCATAGAGTTTACTAAAATCTATGAAGCACAAAAGGATTATCTAAGGACAGGGCCTTTGAGGCAATTTTTTGATCAAATAAGATCAATGTGTGTTGTCAGTGCAAGCACACTAGAGCCCTTTAGATTAGACTTATTTAGTAAAAGGGCACAAGAAGTCTGTAAATCTTTGACTTTGATTATAGGGCATGATGAGGCAACTCATATGCTAGTACCTTATATGTTCATGATGGTACAGTCATTGCATCCCTAATTAGCCCTTATTTTTGACTTTGAATCTCATTTAGCTGATATAATCCATGAGGGGTTGATGGAAATAAAAAATATGAAGGTGTCTAGACCTTTTGGATGGTACTCAATGCTCATGCACATTTTTCTATATAAAGGTGATGAATATTTTGGTACAACAATAGATATTATGAAGGAAAGGAATGGAGAAATTCTTCCAGTGTAGTTGTGGACTAGAGCTCTATCATGGGACACAATTGATGTCAGCTACATTATTTTTGACAGAGATTTTGCCTCTAGACTTAGAGCTCTTTTACATTTTGACAATCGAAGGATTCCAAGAGAGTTGCTAAGGCTGATTAGGCCAAAGGATTTTTGCTAGGATATTACTATTGTTCACAATTTTGGGGACATTATCTATTATCTAGTTTCCATAGTATTCAGAGTGTATGGTTGTAAGGTAGCACCTTATATTTTACCTTATCAAGTCCCATTGAAGTTGGGATATGCAAAAATTCTAAGGCAAATTGGAGACTTGCAAGAGTCCATTCTCACTGGTAAAGGAAGGGGAACCTTTTCCCCAGACATAACCATAGCACACCAATATGTGATCACAAAAGGAGGATGGGTGCATTTGAATAAGGTTTTGCAGCCCTATAGAATGTCTAAAGTAGTGGTGAGGTGTACAGATACTAAAGGTTTTCTCTCAGGAGTATTTAGAGATAAAGTGAGGTGTGCTCTTATTGAGCATCAATTTAATTTTCTTGAGGATGTAATCAGAAATGAGTTTGATCTTCAAACTTAGGAGATCAAGAAAGAGAAATGGGTCATTTATAAAAAGACTATAGATTTTATTCAAAATTTTGATAGAGTTTATGACCCATTTATGGTGTTTGAACCATGGGAAAGGAAAGTGGATGCCCTTATGGAACATTTTGAAGTCATCATGCATGCAGTCAATGAAAAAAGGGCAATAGTGACTAAGATAGACCCTAAGATGGCTAGGAAAATTTTGAGTTAGCCTAAATACATGAAATTGACCCCAAGGGGAATTTATACAATGCAAAGGAGTGGTTATACTATTCTCCTACCACCACAACAAAGAAGTGAAGATATCCCTTCTACTTCAAGAGGGAAAAGGCCTATTGATGATCCAGCAGTGCAGGGACCCTCTACAAAGAGGCAGAAACAACAAGAAGTAAGACCAGGAGAAGAGGCTTATTCACCTTTTCAATCCCCTATTCAATTAGATGAACATGGGGTGGCAAAATAGCTTGTGCAGCTAAGAAATGAAGGAAACATTTTTGTTTCTAGTGAAGATTTGTAGGAAGGAATGCCTGAGGCACCTAAGGAGGTGGCCATGGATCTTTCAATAGAGGAGTTTGAGGGTAAACAAATGGACCCTATTGTAAAACAAATCATAGACTCCTTCCTTGCCGATGATAAGTTTATTAAGACCAGGGCATTCTCCCAATTTCTTTGGAGAATGAAAATAAATCAATTTAAGGAGATATGTGAAAGGAAGAAAGAAGAGTCCCCTGCTAGGGATGTCATAGAAATAGAAAATGAGACCAAGGCAAAAATGGTCAAACAATTTGAGAAAATTACTCCAGAGGAAGGGAGGACCATGGTTCATACAACAGGGGTACTAATTCTACCAGAGTGGGACATTATTGATGTGATTGTCTTTGACCAAGTAATAAAAGGAAAAGTGAAGACTCTTACTACAATAGAATAGGCTAAACAGGTTGCAAGAGGATTTGCTTTCTTTGAAGATCATCCTGCTCTTGTGATGTGGTCTCTAAATAAGGATGAAAATAAAGGGAAAAGAAAGGATCTCTCTGCAGGATATACAGGTGGTTTGTTAGTCCAGAGAGTAGGAGAAACATCTGGAGTTGAAGCATCAAATTTGATTTTAGAAACTGCCAAATTTAATGCCCAAGCGGTAGAGAAAGATGCTAGAGAGAAGGAAGAGCTTAGGCTCAAATTTGAAATGGTTCTCAAATCCTACAATGAGCTCAACGTTGAGCTAATTCAGAAGGAAAAATTAATTGCACAATTTTTAGGACCCTTAGATCATAGGTCTCCCCAGTTGGTGATTTTTGATAGACCTACAATGGCTTCGTCTTCAAGCCCAATTGTTGAATTTCCACCTTCACCACTGCCAGATACAAATTTGGGTGCAAGGGTTATTTGGGAAAAGCAAAGATTGATAGAAGAAACAAATAAGTTGAGGGAAATAAGGGTACAGTTGGAGAAAGAGAAGGATGAGAACATGAAGGCCACAAATTTGGCAAACCAAAAATATGAAGAAAAGATAACAGATGCAATCATGCAGTTTGCTATTGATTTAAAGCCCTCCATTCACCATGGCCATGCTAGTAAGTTATATTCATTATTTGAAACTTTAAATAAGGAGAAGACGGAGTTGTCACCAATTTTGAAGAAGTGGATTGAAAGGTCTCGCAATATAAAGTTATTTCGTATGCTATCAAAAGGAGAAGAGGATCCTAATCCATTAATTAAGCCAGTGCACCAAGTTATAAAGAAAATGGTACAGTTTGGGATCATTTTGTATGGTTTTATCATAAAATCAAGCATGTTGAAAGCTAAACTGATGCTTTCAAACTATGAATTGGTTCCTACTATTTTCATAGATAAAGGAAAATTTAAAGAGGCACATCAATGGAGGGAAGAAATGGATACACTTTTATCAGAAAGAGTGACTGGTGTCTTAAGTGGCAATGTTTCTTTTAATAATGTTATTAAGTTATTGATTAATGCTAAGTCAATGTTTGATAGTTTTTAGTGTAAGGTCACTAAGATAGAAACTGAGTGGGAACAATTATCAAAGAAGAAGGCTGAATTTGCCAATTTTGAGTTCCCGAGTGAAGACACATATGATAGGTGGATGTATTAGTACATACCTCATGTTCAAAAGGATAGTATTCCACCAAATTCTTAGAGTGGACATAGATAGATATTTTTTGGTAACAATAGTTGGTGAGATATTTTGAAGACATTTATTATTGAGTGAAGAATGAGGAGCACATGACAGATTTCATGAAGGCAACCAGATACAGCAAAAGAAGCATAAAATAGGGTGGTGTTCCTACAATATCTCATCTACTTTGACAGTGTATTTATTGTAAATATGTAAAAGTTGTAAAGTTTTTCTAGATTAAAATATGTAACCCTAGAATGATTGGTGGCTTGTTGCATTTCCTCATATATAAAGGATTTTTCATGATCATTCTAGGTATTGAGAGCTTAAGAGAAAAAGATAGAAATTCTAATAAACTAACACTGAGTCAGGGATTATAAATTTTGTATCATTCTATCAGAGAAATAGAGAAGAAGTACAGGTTGCTGCTGTTATTTTGCAAGCTTTGTTCAGAATTTGATCTATGCAACGTTTAAAGGGTGAACTTAATATGAACCTTGGATCTTTGTCTCTCCTGTGAGTTTGTTCAGTAAATTTTTAAGTCTCTTTAAGGTTTATATGTATGTGGTTGAACTTTGAGTTCTGATCTAGGATTGGATTAAAATTGCTTTGAGTTAGATGTATGTTTACAGAATCTATTCAAGGATTTATGAAAGTAGGAAAGATTTGGAGTAGTTTATATTTATGTTGAAGACCCACCTTTCAAAAAAAAAAAAACTGTTGTATTCATTGTATTTTCTGATATATTTCCCAATGGATAAGGCACTGGCCTTAATCTTCCTATCTTATCTTTGTATGGAATGATTGGAATCTTGTAATCCTAAAAAAAACATTGAATTAATACCAGTCTTTTACATTTATGTACATGTATTGTCCTACCCAGTGATGGAGAGGCAATGAATAATAGGTTGTTATTTAGTACTTTCTCACTATTATCTATTGTAAGATCCAATAATCAGTAAGGGGCAGAGTTAAAATAAATTGGATCAGGTGTACCCACCTTGGTTTTGCAGAGCCAAAAGTGAAGAGGGCAGTCTTGTCCCTATAGTTGGTCTAGTTGTCTTGCAGAGCTCTCATACTTGGAACTAACCATTCCTAATACTAGTCTCAAGGCATATTGGCAGCCCTAGTTGGCATAAGCATTTTCAAACACCAACAAAATGGTGACTCTACTAGGGAGAGAGATTATAATCATAAGAAAATAGTGCAGGTTTCAAGTTGAGCTTCACTCCTGACTTGCCTATTTTAATCATTTGATATCCCTTGTGTAATAAATCAATTATAAAAAACACAGGTACAAGTAGAGCTAGACTCCTAGTCGGCTTGTTTATCATATCCAGTAGTTTTCCATGAATATATATAAGAGTCAGTTTCAAAAGTTTCAATATCTTCCCTCCAAATTGTGAGTGGTGACTCTAAAAACATCTCTGTACTAGTGCTTTAATAATCATGAGTTCCAAAAACACAAGGTCTTGGAGAAAGGAGCACCCAGAGGAAAATCTGCAGGGCGGGCTTCCTCCCACATCTAGAAGAACTCAAGTTAGGAGAGAAAAGGATACTGATGATATGTCTCTTGCCTGGAAACAAAAAGAAAATCCAAGATAGGGAAATATTGCTCCTCCTAGTCAGCAAGGAAATGCCTCAGAATATGAGGAGGCAATTGATTTGGGCCTGAACCAATATGAGGATTATTATTCCCCCATAGAGAGAGAGGGTGAAAGACCACCCCAAAATAGGAGAATGATCCCTAAAAAATAGCATGGAATGAAGGGAAGATCTAGAAGTAAAAGTAAAAGTGAACAATATTTTCTTCCCCCCTTCACCCTGGGTTCAACATTACCCCAAGGCCTCCATGAATCTCAAGATCAACAAGAAGAGCCTCAAGCACAACAGGCTGAATATGAACCAACTTTGCCTGATTCTGAAGAAATATTTGAGGAAGTGTATGAATTGGAAAGGAGGATTCAAGAGCAAGTAGGTATTAGGCAGAAAAGAGAAAAGGAAAATGAAGAAAAGGTTAGACATGCTATGATAAGAGCTGATCAACTAAAAAGGCAATTGCTAGATTTAGAGGCTATAAATTATGTCCCTATTCCTGAATAGACAAATGAGTTGCCTGTTGTCCATCAAACATTTGAAACAAGGAATCCAAAAGACAAGGGAAAGCAAAAAGAAAAAGGCATTTCAATTAAAGAACCTGTAGCCCCTAAACTCCCTAAAGACCAGGCCTTAAGACTTGAAGCTAACCTTGAAAAGGCCAAAAGGGAACATGAATTGTTAGTTAAGGAGCTTGAAATGGCAGAATTAGAAGCTGCAACATTAGAAATGAAAAAGAAGATTGATTTTCTCAGAAGATCTGCAGGGCCTACAAATTTTGCTAGCTCTACCATGACACAAGGAGCAAATGCTGCAAATATAACAAATTAGACAACAAGTGTACCCCCACCAGGTGGACTTGGAATTTCTACCACTACAAATAATAATGCATCTACATCTCAGGGTGCTAGTATTTTTAATGCAGGGGTTATACATGAAAGGTGTAAGCAGTTAATTTTTACTGGTATCCCTGGTTATCCTAACCCCTTCCCTAAAGAAATTAGAAAGAAACTTCCTAAGTTTATTGGAAGTAATGTTGTTACTTGTGAGGAACATTTAAAGAAGTTTATTGATGTCATTGATGACTACAATATTGTCCCTGATGATGTTATCATGAAATTGTTTGTGCAATCCCTAACAAAAGATTCAAGGGATTGGTTCAGGGCTTTGCCATAGGGTAGCATAGGTTCATGGAATCAACTTAGACATTGTTTCAAAGAATAATATGGTGACAAAACACATGAAGGTTTTATGCTCAATGAATTTAACAACATAAAGAAAAACTTCAATGAGGATGTTGTTGAATTTTATGTCCGGTTTCAAAAAGCTATGCATAAGCTGTTGCAGGTTATCAAACTTGATGATAGGGTGTGTCTTGTCACATATTTAAATGATTTTGACTCTAAGATGAGTTATCTTTTGAGGGATAAGAATCCAAGAAGTCTTGTTGAAGCTTATAAGTTAGCTATGAACATAGAGAGTAATAGAAGGATTTTAGGGAAATTGGGAAGGAGGGAGGATAACAAATCTCCTTTGTTAAATAGAAAGGATCCAGGGAAACTTGCAAATGCCAAGCCTAAGGATGACGAAAGTCTAAAGAAGATCTTAAATGCAATCAAGGATTTAAAGCCTGCTAAAAATATAAATAAAGTTACAGGAGGGGATAAACCTCCCTTCAATAATTTTAACAAGGCACCAAGAATGCAGAATTATCCCTACAACACTCAATGGAAAGATGGAAGGCTCATTCTTCCTGAGAAAAAGGATAAACCAAATGATAGGACTCCTGACCCTTTGCAAAGAAATTCAATGAATGTAGTGGAAGAGGTCCCATGGTGTATTGCTTGTCAGTCACCTCATGATCCTGATTATTGTGTCATATCCCAGAGTGTTTCTGCACATGAAGAGCAAGAATATAATGAGGAATAGCCTTATGATGATCAGGGCTATGGAATGATTTCTTCCCATGTTTGGGATGAGGTGGATTTTGATGATGAAGATGAAAATCAAGATAGTCTTAATTCTCAGACTAAGATTGAGTTGTATCATCAACAAGTTTTTTCTAATGAGGATGGTGAACTTGATACTCTCCAGTGTAATGTTGTAAAAGGTGAAGAGATAGTTACTTTAAGAAGGCCTTCTAATGAGGAAATTGCTTTAATAATAGCAGATTTGGTTACTCAAGCAAAAACAAACTACAACTTGAGAAATAGAGTGATTGATAGTCCAAATCAGAAGGTGCTGGTATTTTCCTCAAGAAGATAGATAAAGATGTAAAAGTATCACAAGATAAGCCTAAGGTTGCCAGTCTTGTTGATAAAGTTGAAGAAAAGAAAAATGTTAAGCCTAACATTGTTTATAAGGTCAAACCCAAACCTACAACTGAGGAAGTGCCAGTTGTGAGAAAGGTGGAAATTCAAAATAAAAAAACTGTAGACGAACCTATTCAGGAAATCAAGGAGGTTGCAGATTTAAGGCCTGATGTATTTGATTCAAAATATGTCCCAGTTGATATGAGCAAGTTATTATCTCAGATTACTTTCAAAGTTCCATTGTGAGAAATGATGAGAATTGAAGAAAATAAAGAAAAGGCTCTAAATTGGGTTAATAATGTGGTTCCCAGGGATTCCCAAAAAATTGAAGGAGTTGAAGAACAAATAACATCCTTGAATAATGAAAATGGAAACTGTACTGAGGAGATTATTTCTAAAATTCCTCAAATCTATTTGGATACAAATGTTGTCAGTACCACAGCAAGAATAGTTGACCCTTTCTTTTTGACTCTATAGATAAACGGAAAGATGTTAAAAAATTGTATGAATGATTCTGGAGCATCCAATACTATTATGCCTACTGAGGTCATGAAATCTTTGGGATTAAAGGTGGACACACCTCATGGCAGATGTTAGGCAATGGATTCAAGGGAAGTTCCACTTGTAGGTACTATTAAGGCCTTACCTTACAGATTGGCTGCATACCCCAGTAAACAACTAACTATGAGTGTCTTGGTAGTGGATATTCCTCCCCAGTATGGGATGTTACTATCAAGAAAGTGGAGTGCATCTATGGGAGGTAGCATATAGTGTGACTTATCATTTGCTACTTTCAATTTTGAAGGGGAAAGTATCAAGGTTACTAGAGAATCTAGAACTCCACATATGATTGAAGAAGAGGAGGATAACATGAATTGTTTTCTAGATACTGACATTAATGCTTTCAGAGTTGAAGATAAGGAGATACAAAATGATGTTGAGAAAATCCACAAGTTAGAAAATCAGGAGGGATGGATTGACCTGGATAGTCTGTGGACCATGTATTTTGATGGAGCAATTAGCAAGGAGGGATTTGGAGCTGGAATATTGCTTATATCTCCTAATGGTAAAACTTTCAAATTCTCCTTTTCTTTGCTATTCTCATGTATAGATAATGTTGCAGAGTATGAGGCTTTGTTGATAGGCCTAAGGCTAGCATCAAGGCATGGCATAAAATGTTTGAAAGTAATAGGGGATTTAAAGTTAGTGGTTTCCCAAGTTAGATCAAAATATACCTCAAAAAATTAGAGGTTAAAGTAGTATAGGAATGCAGTGTGGGATGAGATTGAAAGCTTTAATGCTTTTAATATTTGTTGGATGGAAAGAAGTCAAAATAGAATGGCAGATTTATTGGCTAATATAGCCCTTAGACCAAAAGATGTTACATTTGTAGATGTTTCTAAAATAGAGGTGAAAGCTAGGCCTTCTATCCCTGACAATCTAGATAATTGGCAAGTTTTTTCTGATGACCAAGATATACTCAGGTTTCTTCATTGTGAATCTCATTTTGATGACAAAGAAATGGATTTCAATACTTATGTTAACACAGTGGATGGTAAAGATGTTATTTTTGGAAAAGAAGTTTTACAGTTGAAATCAAATAGAGTTCCTAAAGGATTGGTGGCTCTTGAAAGGGCATTTGATAATAAGGACAAAGATTTCTTTGCTAATATTGATAAAATCAATGAGCTTGAGGAAGTAAATTTAGGGACAAAATTTGTTCCTAAGAAAGTTTATATTGGTAAGTCTTTATCCCCGAGAGTTAGAAAAGGTTTGATTGATCTTCTTAGAAAATTCAGGCATGTTTTTGCTTGGTCCTATGAAGATCTTAAAGCTTATAGGGAAGACCTTTTCCAACATGAGATTCCACTAAAAGAAGGCACAAAACCCTTTAGGCAAAAATTGAGACCTGTTAATCCAACCCTAGCACCTAAAATGCAGGGTGAACTCAAGAAGATGATGGATGCTAGAATTATCAAACCTATTAGGCACTCTACTTGGGTTTCAAATTTGGTGCCTATTAGAAAGAAAAATGGTGATATCAGGTTGTGTGTAGATTTTAGGAATTTAAAAATAAATTCTTTGAAGGATAATTATGGGTTACCAAACATGGAAAATATGTTACAGAAGGTCATTGGGTCAGAATTAATGTCTATGATGGTTGGCTTTTCTAGTTACAATCAGGTCATGGTAAAGGATACTAAGAAATTTAAAACTATTTTCACAACCCCATGGGGGACATATGTTTATGTAAGGATGCCTTTTGGGTTGACTAATGCCAGTGCTACTTATGCCGGCGCTACTTTTCAAAGGGCTATGGATGTGGCCTTTGCTGATTTTATTGATAGATTTATGGTGGTGTATCAAGATGACTTAATAGCTTTCTCAGCCAAGGAGGAACAACATTGCTAGCATCTTGAGAAGATTTTTATCAGAGCATTAGAATATGGGGTCTCTTTGAACCCAAAGAAGAGTGCTTTTGGTGTGATAGAAGGAAAACTTTTAGGGAACATTATTTCAAAAGATGGGGTGAGGATAGACCCTGAAAGGGTGGAAGCTATTGATAAGTTGTCTTTGCCAAAAAACATCAAAGGGATTCAATATTTTCTAGGATAGGTTAATTTTTTAAGAAGGTTTATTACAAACTTTGCAGAAATCAGCATTCCTATATCAAGAATGTTGAAGAAGGGAGCAAAGGTTGAATGGAATATGGAAGCAATATAGGCCTCTAATTATATCAAGAGGGCCATTAAGCATGCTCTAGTCTTAAAAACACCAGACTACAACAAACCCATGCAAATTTTTTCCTTTGCATCTGCCCATACCATTGCTGCAGTACTATTACAAAAAAATGATGAAGGTTTTGAACAACCAATTTCTTTTTTTAGCAAAACTTTGCAGGTAGTAGAATTGAATTATGATATTATTGAGAAACAAGCTTATGCCTTGGTGAAGGCCATTAAAACATTTAGATGTTATTTGGTAGGTGCCATAGTGGTTGCATATGTTTCAAGTGCTGCAGTCAAAGACATTCTGGTCCAACAAGAGGTTTTAGGAAGAAGATGTAGGTGGATTAATAGGATCCAGGAGTTTAACATTGATATTCACATTAAAAAGTTTGTTAGAGGATTGGGATTAGAAAAATTGATGGCTCAGAGTAATTTGAATGCAAACCAAATAAATATGCTAGAAGAAGATCAGAGACCTTATGTGTGTAACATGGATTATTGTGAATGGTACAAGGATAGTGTCAAGTATCTACAAAGGATGGTTTTACCCCTTGAAATGGATGATAATAAGAAAAGAACTATTAAACTCCAGTCAATAAGGTATGAAATTCTAAATGGTGAACTTTGGTGGAGAAATAATGAGGGTGTTTTACTCAGGTGTGTAGATCAAGAGAAAGCAGATCTTTTGATGAATGAAATCGATAATGGAGTTTGTGGAGGGCATTATATGGAAAAGACAATAGCCCATAAGATCATCAGATTAGGTTTTTGGTGGCCCTCACTTTTCAAAGATACCCATCAGTTTGTTAAAAAATGTGATCCTTGTCAAAGATTTGCTGGAAAATTGAAATTTGGTGGAAATTTTCCTCTTAAACCTGTTTCTATTCAAGCCCCTTTTTAGAAGTGGGGTATGGATTTCATTGGTGAAATCCCTAATAAATATAGTGGTGGACATTCTTAAATTTTGGTGGCAACTGACTATTTCACCAAATGGGTTGAGGCAATCCCTACAAAAAGAGCAACTAGTGAAGTGGTGACAAATTTTATGATGCAAAATATCTTGACAAGATTTGGTTTCCCAGAATCCATAGTTGTGGATAATGCATTATGTTTTAGGTTAGAGTAGTTTGTGGGTTTTTGTCAAGATAATGGTATAAGAATTTCTTATTCATCTCCCTGTCATCCACAAGGTAATGACCAGGAAGAATCTAGCAATAAAAGTTTGGTCAAAATTCTAAAAAGAGTCCTAGACAAAAATAAGAAAGCTTGGGATTCCAAATTGTTACAAGCCCTATGGGCTGATAGGGTTACAATTAAAAAGGCAATAGGGTGTGCCCCTTTTGACTTGGTGTATGGAATCAATGCAAGATTACCTCAAAACAATCTATTACAAATATATCAGTTCATTCATACATATAATGATGATATAGAAGAAGATATGACAATCAGGATGAATGATTTGATTCAAATCAATGAAGTAAGAAATGAAGCACATGACAAGAATGAAAAGATGCAGGCCTAGTGCAAAGTCTTGTATAACAAAAGGACTACTCAAAGAACTTTTATAAGTGGCGACATGGTCTTGATGTGGAATGCAAGACTAGAAGACAAAGGAAAACATGGGAAATTTGATCCCATCTGGTTAGGACCATATATTATTGAAGACAAATGGGGAAAAAATTCTTATCTATTGAGAAGTTTAATAGGTGAGCTCATGGAATTGCCAGTTCATGGCCAATTCTTAAAGTTCTATTTCTCTTAAAGAGATCTTTTCAACCCCTGTATAGGTTTGGTTCTTTTTATATATAGTTCCTTGTCTTTTCTTTGAGTTTTTGATTGGGTTTGCTGTCCCAGGAGATTTTGGTTTTCTCATTGTATCTGTAGGAGATACACGTCCCCAAGAAAGAGCCACTGTTATCACCATATAAATTTTTTTAGCTCTATGATAATGTTTCAAAGTAGCTTGAGATTATTGACCTAGTGGTAATATTCTTCAAGGTATAAACCCTAAGCTTTATCCAAAGCCCTAACTCATCCTAGGTCATGTTATGTTTCCACGTTACCTTTTTGAGTCACTAATCTTTTCATAAAACATGTGCTAATATCTTGACTCACTTTGTTCATTGTTTTATGTGTCGAGGTGGTTAGGATTTCAAACCATCAGCCCTTTTATTTAATTAAATCCTCCAAAGCCTAAGTTTTAGATTAATTTTTCTTAAAGGAAAGCCTTTAAAAATGTGCGGTTGTCGTTGCACTGCAAGATTTCTCTTTGTCAAATTCACTGACATGCGAAATAGCGACTACGTGCCACCTATCCTTGTAGGCCCATTTGATTTTGTAATGCACTGGCCCTTAATGAATGAATCTAATCCATGGTTGTTGTTATACCATTGGGCCAAGATGCATGTCTTTTATGCATTGTGGTATAGTGATGACCGTCAGATTACCTTTTGATGAATAAAGTTTGTGGTGGGTCCTGACACTGTCAGGTCGTATTCTCATGTAAGATTTTTATTGGTTGACATCAGTATTGAGGTGGTGGTTGTTAGAATCTTTTGAAATTGATATTAAAGATGATAGGTCTTCCACTTGTCATTTTTCTACAACGTGTTGTCTTCTGGTTTGATGTTCATTTGGATGATGTGTCACCGTGGGACCTGAGTAGTATGAAGATTAAAGTGTGGAAAGATCTTAAGGCTATCGTTATATAGTTAAGATGAGATGCATGTCTTTTATGCATCATGGTATAGTGATGACCATCGATCTTGCCCAAGGATATGAACTGTTCAATGGGTCCTCGATTGTCAAAACTTTTATTGATGTGTTTCTTTTTGATTGGCCCGTGGTGCTAATGACAAGTTTTGATTGCCAGGTGTTTCTAACACCATAGATGATGCAGGATTTTTTGGCTTGCTGGCTTATCTGAGGTGCCATCTCCTGATTCATCGAAGGTTTTTTAAAGTGTTCAATGGGGCTGAGGTTTTGTTAAGTTCTGGTGATCATCCAATCAAAGTTCACCTATGGTGGTCGTTATGTCTGGGGTTGGTGTCTCTGATAGGTTTTGGGTTGCACTTTAGCGATGTGATGAAACTTGTTTGTTTTGGGAAAAATAAAGATTATTATTAAAGTCTTTCCACCTTGCATTTTGAAATGTTCTCATTGGTTGAGAACTCACTTAGGGAAAAGTAAACAAGGCTTTACTGTTCGACTTGCCGACCGTCCAATGTGCTGAGATAGAAATTTATCAATGGCCCAAATTCAAATTTTTTACTTAGTGACATTTTTCATGTCTTGTGAATGCAGAGGCTGCCAGATTTTAGTAATGGTGGATTTATTGTGCTACGTGCGGGTAAATTGCAAGTAGTTGGCTACGCTATACAACACAATTCAACCATTGTTTCTCATTACCATTTTCATAAGAGCTCTAGTGATTAGATTTCTTTCTCTGAGTGATTTCAAGTGAAGAATTTGCCAAAGTGCCTTGTAAGTCTACTTTCTGAATTTAGAAGAATTGTTTGAAGTTTTTGAAGGATTTGTGAAGGATTTTGTGTTGATAGTTTCTAGGGTTTTTCTTGAGTGCTCATATATTGTTGTAAGAGCCCTAGTTTCAAGATGCCGCCAAAGAGGAATTTTTTTGGTCAAATAGAGTATATCAAGATAGGGATTTTTGAGGATTTAATGTAGTTACTTCCTCATTCAGACAATGGGGCAACTAGAATGAAAGGACTAGTTCCAAGAAACCCTAGAGATTCAATTGCAGATGGTCTCCATGAAAGGGGAAACTGGATGAGAGATGCCAAGATGGGTGACTAGCATAACGGTCTTATTCTTTTCAAGTCAGCTTATTCACAAAGGAATGATTGTGCCCTCTTGAGTAATATATGGCAATTTGATATTGGGAAGTTAGTTGTTCCTGGTGTTTTTATGGATGCTGAATTATTAATTCAGATAGCTAAGTGCTATGATCCTGTGACAAAGTGTGTCAAGGATATAAATGGTAGAGACCTAATCAGCATCACAAAGGATGAGATTAGGGAAGTATTTTCATTGAATGAACCATCTGTGGGGTTAAAGAAGATAGATTTCATAGAGTTTACTAAAATCTATGAAGCACAAAAGGATTATCTAAGGACAGGGCTTTTGAGGCAATTTTTTGATCAAATAGGATCAATGTGTGCTGTCAGTGCAAGCACACTAGAGCCCTTTAGATTAGACTTATTTAGTAAAAGGGCACAGGAAGTCTATAAATCTTTGACTTTGATTCTAGGGCATGATGAGGCAACTCATATGCTAGTACCTTATATGTTCATGATGGTACAGTCATTGCATCCCCAATTAGCCCTTATTTTTGACTTTGCATCTCATTTAGCTGATATAATCCATGAGGGGTTGATGGATATAATAAATATGAAGGTGTCTAGACCTTTTGGATGGTACTCAATGCTCATGCACATGTTTCTATACAAGGGTGATGAATATTTTGGTACAACAATAGATATTGTGAAGGAAAGGAATGGAGAAATTCTTCCAGTATAGTTGTGGACTACAGCTCTGTCATGGGACAGAATTGATGCCAGCTACATTATTTTTGACAGTGATTTTGCCTCTAGACTTAGAGCTCTTTTACATTTTGACAATCCAAGGATTCCAAGAGAGTTGCCGAGGCTAATTAGGCCAAATGTGTTTTGCTAGGATATTACTATTATTCACAATTTTGGGGATATTATCTTATATCCAATTTTCAGTGTATGGTTGTAAGGTAGCACCTTATATTTTACCTTATCAAGTCCCATTGAAGTTGGGATATGCAAAAATTCTAAGGCAAATTGGAGACTTGCAAGAGTTTGTTCTCACTAGTAAAGGAAGGGGAACCTTTTTCCCAGACATAACCATAGCACACCAATATGTGATCACAAAAGGAGGATGGGTGCATTTGAATAAGGTTTTGCAACCCTACATAATGTCTAAAGTAGTGATGAGGTGTGCAGATACTGGAGGTTTTCTCTCAGGAGTATTTAGAGATAAAGTGAGGTGTGCTCTTATTGAGCATCAATTTAATTTTCCTGAGGATGTAATCAGAAATGAGTTTGATCTTCAAACTTAGGAGATCAAGAAAGAGAAATGGGTCATTTATAAAAAGAATATAGATTTTATACAAAATTTTGATAGAGCTTATGACCCATTGATGGGGTTTGAACCATGGGCAAGGAAAGTGGATGCCCTTATGGAACATTTTGAAGGCATCATGCATGCAATCAATGAAAAAAGGGTAGCAGTGACTAAGATAGACCCTAAGATGGCTAGGAAAATTTTGAGTTAGCCTAAATACATGAAATTGACCCCAAGGGGAATTTATACAATGCAAAGAAGGAGTGGTTATACTATTCTCCTACCACCACAACAAAGAAGTGAAGATATCCCTTCTACTTCAAGAGGGAAAAGGCCTATTGATGATCTAGCAGTGCAGGGATCATCTCCAAAGAGGCATAAACAAGAAGAAGTAAGACTAGGAGAAGAGACTTATTCACCTTCTCAATCCCCTATTCAATTGGATGAACATGTGGTGGCAGAACATCTTGTGCAACTAAGAAATGAAGGAAACATTTTTGTTTCTAGTGAAGATTTGCAGGAAGGAATGCTTGAGGCACTTGAGGAGGTGGCCATGGATCTTTCAATAGAAGAGTTTGAGGGTAAACAGATGGATCCTATTGTAAAACAAGCCACAGACTCCTTCCTTGCTGATGATAAGTTTATTAAGACCAGGGCATTCTCCCAATTTCTTTGGAGATTGAAAATAAATCAATTTAAGGAGATATGTGAAAAGAAGAAAGAAGAGTGTGCTACTAGGGATTTTATAGAAATAGAAAATGAGACCAAGGTAGAAATGGTCAAACAATTTGAGAAAATTACTCCAGAGGAAGGGGGGGCCATGGTTCATACAGTAGGGGTACTAATTCTGCCAGATTAGGACATTGTTGATGCAATTGTCTTTGACCAAGTAAGAAAAAGCAAAGTGAAGACTCTTACTACAATAGAATAGGCTAAACAGGCTGCAAGAGGATTTTCTTTCTCTGAAGATCATGCTGCTCTTGTGATGTGGTCTCTAAATAAGGATGAAAATAAAGGGAAAAGAAATGATCTCTCTGCAGGATATACAGGCAGTTTGTTAGTCTAGAGAGTAGGAGAAACATCTGGAGTTGAAGCATCAAATTTGATTTTAGAAACTACCAAATTTAATGCCCAAGTGGTAGAGAAAGATGCTAGAGAGAAGGAAGAGCTTAGGCTCAAATTTGAAATGGTTCTCAAATCCTACAATGAGCTCAAGGTTGAGCTAATTTAGAAGGACAAATTGATTGCACAATTGTCAGGATCCTTAGATCATAGGTCTCCCTAGTTGGTGATTTCTGGTAGACCTATAGTGGCTTCATCTTCAAGCCCAATTGTTGAATTTCCACCTTCACCATTGCTAGATACAAATTTGGATGGGAGGGATATCTGGGAAAAGCAAAGATTGACATAAGAAGCAAATAAATTGAGGGAAATAAGGGTATAGTTGGAGAAAGAGAAGGATGAGAACATGAAGGCCACAAATTTGGCAAACCAAAAATATGAAGAAAAGATAACAAATGCAATCATGCAATTTGCTATTGATTTAAAGCCCTCCATTCACCATGGCCATGCTAGTAAGTTATATTCATTATTTGAAACTTTAAATAAGGAGAAGATGAAGTTGTCACCAATTTTGAAGAAGTGGATTGAAAGGTCTCCCAATATAAAGTTATTTCATATACTATCAAAAGGACCAGAGGATCTTGATCCATTAATTAAGCCAGTGCGCCAAGTTATAATGAAAATCATACAGTTTGGGATCATTTTGGATGGTTTTATCAGAAAATCAAGCATGTTGAAAGCTGAATTGATGCTTTCAAACTATGAATTGGTTCCTACTATTGTCATAGATAAAGGAAAATTTAAAGAGGCACATCAATGGAGGGAAGAAATGGATACACTTTTATCAGAAAGAGTGACTGGTGTCTTAAGTGGCAATGTTTCTTTTAATAATGTTATTAAGTTATTGATTAATGCTAAGTCAATGTTTGACAGTTTTTAGCGTAAGGTCACTTAGATAGAAAATGAGTGGGAACAATTATCAAAGAAGAAGGCTGAATTTTCTAATTTTGAGTTCACGAGTGAAGACACATATGATAGGTGGAGGTATCAGTACATACCTCATGTTCAAAAGGATAGTATTCCACCAACTTCTTAGAGTGGACATAGATAGATATTTTTTGGTAACAATAGTTGGTGAGATATTTTGAAGACATTTATTACCTAGTGAATAGCGAGGAGCACATGATAGATTTCATGAAGGCAACTAGATACAGAAAAAGAAGCATTAAATGGGGTGGTGTTCCTACAATATCTCATCTACTTTGACAGTGTATTTATTGTAAATATGTATAAGTTGTTGTAAAGTTTTTCTAGATTAAAATATGTAACCCTAGAATGATCGTTGGCTTGTTGCATTTCCTCATATATAAAGGATTTTTCATGATCATTCTAGGTATTAAGAGCTTAGGAGAAAAAGATAGAAATTCTGAAAACCTAACACTCAGTCAGGGATTATAAATTTTGTATCATTCTATCAGAGAAATAGAGAAGAAGTATAGGTTGCTACTGTTATTTTGCAAGCTTTATTTAGAATTTGATCTATGCAACGTTTAAAGGGTGAAATTAATATGAATCTTGGATCTTTGTCTCTCTTGTGAGTTTTTTCGGTAAATTTTTAAGTCTCTTTATGGTCTATATGTATGTGTTTGAACTTTGAGTTCTGATCTAGGATTGGATTAAAAATTTTTTGAGTTAGATGCATGTTTACTGAATCTATTCAAGGATTTATGAAAGTAGGAAAGATTTGGAGTAGTTTATATTTATGTTCAAGACCCACCTTTAAAAAAAACAAAAAACTATTGTATTCATTCTATTTTCTGATATATTGCCCAATGGATAAGGCATTGGCCTTGATCTTCCTATCTTATCTTTGTATGGAATGATTGGAATCTTGTAATCCTAAAAAAAAACATTGAATTAATACCAGTCTTTTACATTTATTTTACTTTATATGTATTGTCCTACCCAGTGATGGAGAGTCAATGAATAATAGGTTGTTATTTAGTACTTTCTCACTATTATTTGTTGTAAGATCCAATAATCAGTAAGGGGCAGAGTTAAAATAAATTGGATCAGGTGTACCCACCTTGGTTTTGCAGAGCCAGAAGTGAAGAGGGTAGTCTTGTCCCTATAGTTGTCCCAGTTGTCTTGCAGAGCTCTCATACTTGGAACTAACCATTCCTAATACTAGTCTCAAGGCATATTGGCAGCCCTAGTTGGCATAAGCATTTTCAAACACCAACATAATGTATTGGAGCTTTTCAAGAGGTCAAAGCATCAACACATCAAAGGAATTGATCAGACAAGCAGTGTCACAACACCAGTTCATCCAGCAGATATAGTGTGTATCTGAGATCAGAAGGTTGTAGCCTTCACCACTTGAGTAGTGAGCTCTAGGATAGTGTGTCCCTACCCCTAATAGGGTTATTGTAAAAGACTCCTAATAGGGTCCAACCCTTGACAAGGTCACTGTACTAAAAGCATTGTAAAGAACAACTCCTAAAAGGGTTGTAGATCTTCTAACAAGGATCATAAGGCACTAGTGCAGCTCTTAGTGGGTGTCAATTCCCACTGGGGTTTTTACCTATTTGGGTTTCCACATAACCATATTGGTGTTATGTGTTGTGATTGTTTATCTTGTTTACATTGAAGTTTATTTCAATACTTAAGAAATCAAGTTAAGTTTCAAGAGTAAAGTAAAAAAATTAAATATAGTGAACACTGATTCACCCCCCCTCTTAGTGTTCCCATTCCTAACAATATCATCTATACGAATTTGGAAGTGGTGAATGACAAGTTAAAGAATGTTGCTTGTCACCGACAAGGCATTTATTGCTTACTGAGTTAAGAGGTTACAAGTTGCACTATAGTAATAGGACTGTGATTATTGATACCAACATGTGTACACTATAGTCTACAGACAAGTTACCCTTGTTTGATACATGTCAACATTCTAGTGACTTCCTCAACAAGTCTATTTCCTTAAAGAAATTGGGGCAGATATTAAACTTTAGCTATTGATCTTGGATCATTAGACGGTCTCAAATAATACATTTAACATTATAAAATAATGTATGTATGTTAGGTATGTTAGGTTAGATTACGTGTCCATGTTATGTCCCATCTTTTGAAAATCGCCAATGAAATATATTTTTTGTCATAATTAATGAACGATTAGCAAATAAAATAAATAAATTTTCAAACGGTACATAAAATTCGCCAATACAATTATTTTTTTACCCTTCAAAAGAATATCATTCACCTCATATATTATAATTTTTTACTTCAAAAGAAAATTATTCACCAACAATTTATGAAATTTTCATTTGGTGGGGAAAAAATCGCCAATACAAACTATGAAAAATCGTGGATTTGAAAATTTTTTTTGCCTGCATTAAAACAAACTCCCCCCTAAAATAATGTACGATTCACTAGGATTTTACACTTTTTCCTAAAAAGGGGGTTTCTTAAAGTTATCCCTGTGGACTTAATCATTTTTCACTTTCCGACTATGAAGAGAAGATCGATTTCAAGTGAGATTTGAGAAAGATTCCAGAGCAATTTGTGCAGAGATTTGAAGTTTTTTCGAGCAAGCTATTCACTATTAAAGTAAGTTTCAAAGCCACTAAGCTATTTCACAATTATTTCACGAAGCCCTAATTTGAAGAACGATGGCATCCTCATCTAAAGTCATGAAATCTAAGCCAAGAAGTGAAAAGAAGGTCAATTTTTATAAAAATTAAAATGTACATTGAGCCTAAATACAATCTACATCCCGAGGTTGCTTCACAAACTGACAAAATTGATGCATTTTCAAGCATACCACCTAGGGTTTTTCTAGTTTAGGATGTTCATGCATACATTCATTACAAAATCAGTGAATTAGGAGATTTTGAGCTACAATCCACCTTCCAGGAGCTAAGTTTTGATAGAAATCTCAAGGATGAGAACACACATTTGGAGGTGAAGAGTTTAGTGAACACACTGCACTTCCAGAGGGTATTTAAGAATGAATGGATTAGGGTGGTTTTGAGCTGAGTGCATGAGGAAAAGTTATGGCTGGATGAACTGGTCAAAATCACCAGGGATATCATACATGCAGTCATCAGTTACCCCATAACCAACAAGGTTAAAGCATTAAGGAGTGCACCGAGGGCTGAGATTGAAAAACTATCTGGAGCCGAATGGGATGATAGAGGAATGAGAATTAACACTATTTTTGATTCTAAGACAAGATTCAGTGCATATGCAGTCGGGTACAAGATATTTCAATCCAATAGACCAAATAGTGTTCTGTGTAGAGTAGTGGATATTGCATATAAGATTGTGAAGAAAGGTTTTCAAGTCGACCTCGTTGAGCTCTTATTGAAATAGTTGGATGAAAACATGAGAACCATCAGCTCAAAAAGGAATAATACCTCTAAGTTTGGTTCATTGTTGACTTGCATATTTTTCTATGTACAAATTTTTTTCCCCTCAATCGGTAATGTTGACTGGGATACTGACCGACCAGTCACTTTGAAAATTAATGACTTAATTCAAAGTTTGGGACATAATTTTGTTAGCATCATGGATGTATACTCTAAACAATTTAAGGATAGGATGTATCAAAGTAGTAGAATTTTAGGACAACTGGTTGAGCAATACATTGATGATATCATTTTCTTAGTGGATGCCAACACCACTCTCATCAAGGCAGTTGAACCAAGAACTACTTGGTTACCCCCTCTAGGATATGAACTTGATATTGATCGAGCCTTCAAGTCAATAGAGGCATTATTAGCTGAGCCCAAAGATCCAAAGGAAAGTAGGTTTGGTACCTATGAAGAGGCTAAACAAAGAATAAAGATGGATCTTGTTGTAGTTAAAGTAAAAAAGAAATCAAAGAAAATGATGGATACATTGATAAAGAGATTTGGTGATGAAGGAGAAGAGGAAGAGGCATTTGAAGATATTATAGTTGAAGAAGCAATCGAGGAACAATTACTAATTAAGAATAGTGAACATGATGGGGAGGAGACTAAGTCTGAAAAAGACATACCTACACCGGTCAAGGCTACAGGGAAGAGGAAGAAAGAAAAAACACTAACAAGAGTAAGGACAAGGTCCACAACAGTTGCTTCTCTGCCCTTAAAGAAAGGTATAGTAAAAATTTCTAGGCCCACTCCCACCAAGACATATCAAAATAAAAAGAGAGGTGCCCAATTTGTTAGAGTAGTCATATTATAGCTAATAATTAATTTATTTAATTATTAGTCTATTATTCTCTACACTTGAGTTAGACTTAGGCATCTTATTATTCCTTAGGGTTTCCCTTTTAGGGTTTCATGATTCCTCTTATAAATATTCACCTCTTTGTATTTCATAATAGATTAGATTATCATAATGTAATATTGTGCATATGATGTCTCTTGCTTTTTGGCCTCCATAGTTTTTTCTTGCTTTCTGTTCTTTGCTTCTTCCATGTGACATGGTTATGCATGTAGGTGTTCTTGGGAGATTAGCTTTTCACCTAATCTAACATGGTATCAGAGCCATCTTGCTGCTCACTATTCATGTTTTGTTGAAGTGATTTAGAAGTAGGACATTATTTTTTGTTTCTTTTTTGCCTGCAAAAAAGAAATTTTTTTGGGGCATTTTGAGAAAAAACAGATGCCACCATTGCACTTAGAAGGCCTGGGAGAGTAAAAAACCATATAAAAATTTGTTATTTTTGGCCTCTGAGACTTCTGGGTGAATTTTTCAACCTCCTAGGGCCGTACAACATGAATTCGAGGCAGAAAAAATTTAAAAAAATCATTTTTTTAATGTTTTATGTGTTTAAAAAAATGCAGCCAGTGCATTTGTTTGTCGCCGCTGCCATGCCACCTCAGCGCCACCCGACAACCTCTTGCTAGCCACCACTGCAGACCATAGCTCCTCCACCGCTGGCTACACCCTCCACAGCTCCCTCTGCTATGACCACCGGCCCACCCACCGCTCCGCTTTGGCTCTCTGCAGCCCCCACCAGTGGCTCCCCTGGCTCCCTGGTGCCCACTGCTCCACTGGCCACCCGACGGGTTTTTAAGCCCCGCGGGCCCTAGCGGCGGTCACATGGGTGACTGCAAGCTTTAGCTCCAGCCCCCTGTGCATGCCATGCACCCAGGGGCTCATTTTTTTCAGCCCCAGGGGCTGAAAACCTTTTTTTTGGAGCCCTTCTGACCCTCCTGCACTATTTTTCCTCTATATGGAGCATACAGAGGTCTTTTTTAGACTTCTTTATATCATCGGAAAGCTCTTTCCAAGCTCTTTCTGATTATGGAGGTTAGGATTTTTGGATCTACTATTTTGATAGTGTTTTTTTTTGTCAAAGTTTGGGGTCTATTTTTGCCTTCCGGGAGCCCTTTCTTGCTCATCCAGACTCTATTTTTGGCCAACCAGATATCGTCGAAAAGCTGGTTCAGTGAGTTTTTTAGTGGCAGGGGTTTTTTTTATCTAGATTCTGCTCCAGGTTCTTTCTCCTCTAAGTTTTTCACTTTCGCACTCTGGCAGATTACTTGGATTGTATAGGTCCTGGGATCTCTTCTTTTGTTCTTCTGGCTCACTCTTCTTTCTAACTTCGGACCATTGTATGCTTCTCTTCTGTAGCATTTTTTTTCTATAAATGCACTAACATAAAGTGCCTGCTTTTGTGTATCTAGGATTTCAAGCACCTTGTGTTTGTTTGTACTTGCACTTAGTTATAAAGTGCCATGGGGGGTTATGATGTTTTGTCTTTTGTGCTCATCCACCTTTGTCAAGTGAGTGTACCTTCCATGAAATTAGCCCATGCCATGTGTCGATGACACTACCCTTTATCCTATTCTTGTACTTCTGTTGCACTGTTGGTGTTCCTGATTCTTCTTCTTGTAGATGTTTCTAGCATTGCATTTTAGTGTTCCTGTCACCCCTCTCCCTATTCAGCATTATGGGGGGGGTTCACCTATTGGTTCTATTGCTTCCTTGGTTAGGTTGAGTGATCTACGTATTCAGTTTTTATTCCTATGTACTAGGTGGATATAGTGGCTAGGCACCTATGCATTTTGGTGAGATGGTTCATCTACTATATAGACACTCATTCATTCCTACTTTTGGAGGTCACCTCTTCGATTGATCAGCTCTTCAGACTTTGTCTTCTCTACTTGGTCATGCACTATTTCAGTGGGGGTTCCGACAGTTACTTCTGACAGTGTTTACAGCTTCATGCTTCGGAGATGCTTTACATGCTCTTTCTTTTCTCTTGTATTTGGGTACCTGATCAAGCCTTGTTGCCGGGACCCATAACTCTTTCATGCATTTTTGTTTTCATGCATCTTTTAGTCCTTAGTTGTTTAGCTTCTCACTAAGTTACACTTAAGGGGGGGTGTTAGAGTAGTCATATTATAGCTAATAATTAATTAATTTAATTATTAGTCTATTATTCTCTACACTTAAGTTAGACTTAGGCATCTTATTATTCCTTAGGATTTCCCTTTTAGGGTTTCATGATTCCTCTTATAAGGATTCACCTCTTTGTATTTCATAATAGATTAGATTATCATAATGTAATATTGTGCATATGATATCTCTGACTTTTTGGCCTCCATAGTTTTTTCTTGCTTTCTATTCTTTGCCTCTTCCATGTGATAGGGTTATGCATGCAGGTGTTCTTGGGAGATTAGCTTTTCACCTAATCTAACACAATCCACCTTTGAGCTACCTAAGAAGAGGAGAAAGCTAATTATAGAAAAGGATGATGTTGATGATGATGAAGAAGTGAAAGATCAAGATAAGTTTAAAGTTGTTGTGAATAAGAGTTAGTCAATTGATGAACTAGTGGAAACAATAAAGGAAATTGGTGGTATTAGAAACCCCAAGTTAAGTTGGTATGTACATATGTCTACCGAGGATCAGGAAAAGCTAGAAGAAACAATTATATAGATGATGATCAAATTTAAAAAGGTATCTTTTGAATTTTCTAAGTATGTACCTAAAGGTCTGTATGAGAAAATGTCAGCAAGATGGACTTATGCCTTGCACACTGAAAAGAAGATGATGGAACATTTGCTGATATTGGCTATGCCTACCTTATCAATTCATAAAATTGAAGATTTAATAAACAAATATTCCAAGATATTTTTATTAAAAAGTAGAGCCCTAAATATTCTAGCAGGAAAACTTAAGGAAGTTGATGAGAACAGTCAACTTTTATGGACTTCAATTCTAACAGCCCAAGTAGAAGCAAACAAGTTGGAATTGGTAGTAGTTCTTGAGAAAAAGTTAAAAGAAAGGTAAAGGAATCCACTCAGATGATGTTGATCTTGCTACCAAGGAACCCATAGATCTATTAGACATTGAGGTAGCAGATACTACCATTGCAATAGATTTCTATCTGATAGGTTATAGAGAAGAATACAAGGATCCTCTTGAGTAGTTAGTGATAACATGAACTAATGATGTACTTATTGAATACATCACAAATGGAGATCCTGATGATATAAAGGATGATGAAGATGTAAACATTGATGTAGATACTACTAAGGATAATGCACCCACCAAGGTAACAATAAGTGAAATTTTAGGTGACTTACCAATTTTAGTACAAGCTATTGACATAGTCACATAGAAGGAACCTGAAGGCTCGACCCATGAGAAACCTAAAGACACAACTAAGGAATAGGGGACAACTAAACAAGGGACAACATAACAAAATACTTCCAATGATCTTGATAACTATATACACTTAAAAATGGCTTCTTTGTAATAAAAAAAAAAACTAAAAATATAAAAAATCATAAAATTCAAAGGTGACTCATGGGACACTTGTAAAAAAAAAAAAAAACTAAAAATATAAAAAATCATAAAATTCAAATAATCAATTTTGTCAATCAATCTCTCATGGGGGCATGCATAGGTCGTCTGAGACATTGTCTAGGGCAAGGGCAAAAATGCTTGAAATCTTCTTTGAAACAATGTGACACGCACATTATTTCAAAGAGGGGAAAAATGTATACACTTAAAAATGGATTCATTAATTAATTAAATATTTATTATTTAATTGATAGACTTGATAAATTAATTAAATATTTATTATTTAATTAATAATTATTTCCTCTATTTATTAAATAGATTATTCAATTTATTTAGTAAATTCACTATAGTCTATTCTTCTATCCTAAGTCTTCTAATTAGTCTTATTAAAGTGATTTAATTAAATACACAATCACCTAAATATGACTAAGTCCCCTAGTCCACCTCATCTACCCAGTCACTTGACACATCACTTTGGCTAAAATAAATAATTATTAATAATTATTTATTGATAATTATCCTCACCCACACATGTCCTATTCCTAAGGGCTATGTGGCCTCATAGGAATTGGTCTCATGACCACATGTCCTCTCTTAAACCAAGTCAAGAGACAATCCCTATTCCTAAAGGGCTTCTTAAGCCACCTCTAAGGGTCAAAGGTGACTCATGGGACACTTGTATAAAGAGTCCTCATGAGGAAAAGGTCTCTCCCTCTTTGTCCTCTTTGGTCTTTGTGAGACACTTGACATTTGTCTTTCCCTTCCACCTTGTTCTCCTCCATGTCAATGTGAGAGGAACATCATCCCTATTATTCCTCTCACATTCCAACTACATCCCTCTTTCTCTCAACTCCTTCAACCAAGTAAATCCCATCCCTAGGATCTTCCACCTTTCATTCTCCATTGTAGGATTGTGCCACCTAAGCCTAGATCCTCCAAAACTCTATAAAAGGAGCCTTATTTCCCCTTTGTGAGCTAATAGGTAATTTGCAATCAAGCATTCAAGCATTCTAAGAGAAATAGAGCATTCATATTATCATCATTCCATCTGGTATTCCATCCATTAGTTGCATAACCAAGCTTTGAGCTATTTTGCATCATCAAATCTCCACACTTTGGTAGCATCTTGGGAAAAGGCTTCATTTAGAAATCTGAGAGCTCAACATCTTCAAGAAATCAAGGCTTGGAGAGAAATGGAGACAAGCTACATGGTAGGTGAAGGTAAATGTTATTTTAGCTTCATTTTGATTGTATTCTTCATTTTAGTTTTCTTATTAGTTTGATTTATTAATCTTAAAGTAGTTAATTTATCA
Organism: Chamaecyparis obtusa; assembly: GCA_027943335.1. Lineage (NCBI taxonomy): Eukaryota > Viridiplantae > Streptophyta > Pinopsida > Cupressales > Cupressaceae > Chamaecyparis > Chamaecyparis obtusa. The sequence goes on along the minus strand of BSBK01000225.1, from coordinate 56,948 downwards.
TTTAGAATAATATTCACCTAATTTTACATACAAGAACATAGAGGCAACATCACAAACATCAAAAGAAACTAAACTAATAGAATCTACAACAACAAACACCACAACTGACGCCCAAGGACAAAACATTGAGATACCAATCATTGGGAAACCTAAGGAGGAATGTGAGTCTACCAAGCCTAAGAAGACAAATCTAGAGACTAAAGCTCTAGTTCCATAAATTAAATTACCAACACCCAAGAATAAGAAGAAAAAGAAACATGGCAAGGGACAAGTCACACTGGATGAGGTAATTGAGATACCTAAATGTGACCCTAGAACATTAGACCCCAAGACATTAAGAAGATATGGGAAATTGTACACTAGGAAGGCTGCACACGAGAAGCTGAAAAAGGAAATAAAAAGAAAGAAAATCCTAGAAGATGTTAGAGATATCTTATTTCAAGTAGTTCCTAAGATCAATATCGATGAGAATACTCCCATCCTTGATCAACTTGTAACTCTAACTAGCCACATAAATGCCCCAGATATTGATGCTGAGAAGAGAATAGAGGAACAAGCAAAAGAAAAGATTCAACTGAAACTTGCAGAGAAAATAAGCCAAGAAGTGGAAATAAATAAGGTTAAGATCTCTGAGGTAATTACTAAGCTAGAAACTATTATTCACAAAATTATTCATATTTTGTTTAAATTGTGCATTGTTGACCATTTCACTTCCTACGTTAGTGAAAAGATTAAAAAGTTGGATGAAGAAATCAAGGTTAGTGCAAATAGTTCTCTAACCGAGCCAAATGCTTTTCATAAGCATATATCAAAAGTTCAATAACTTAGGTAGTTGAGATCAGATTTGAGGAAGCAGGAAGATACCATAAGTAACAACCTCTTGGCATCACTAAAGAAAACCCACCAGCACATTTTTGATAAGTTGTAAGTACATTCTTTCTATTGGCATTGTAATCACCTAAAATCAGAAAAGATCAATTAAGTGAGCAACTAAGGAAAAAATCAATGCAATAAAATCAAATCAAGCTAAAATCAGAGCTAAATTGCAATCAAGCCATAATCCAAGTTTAATTAAAAATCAAGAGCCATAAAATCAGTTAAAATCGATTAAATAAAATAAAATCAACCCATTCAAAGGGTACACATGGCTAAACATTTTAATTAAATTCAATTAATTAAATCCTATTTTACCTCAACCACCAAATGGGAGGAAAATGCATCAACCAATAGGATTTGAGAACCAAGCTCACATGGATCAAGCACACAATGAATCTCCACCACCCATAAGGAGAAAGAATCTTGTCTGCCCATTTTGTCCTCTTGTCCCAAGCTTTGAGGAAAAAATATTTAAATGGTCTCCAAAGGTGGAACCATGGACTTAACCCTAATCAAACCATGATCAAATCAAATCCACCCCCTACCCTTGCCAAGATCTATAAAATCAAGGCATAATTCAAGCAATAAGGATCCATAAGTATTTGAAAAGCATCAAACCTCTTGCAATTTTAAGCTAGAAGGGAAAATCTAGGAGCTAATTAGTTTATTTCATTTGGAATTAACTTGTTTTAGCTTGTTTTATCATACTTTCTCATATTAGGACTATCACTAATGGAATCTTGTTGAGAGCTCTTCATTAGCATCTCTAATTAGAGAGCCATAGAGTGCTCATTTGTCTTTTAAATAGCTTAATTAAATTGCTTTTGTGGTAGTTTAGTTCTTATTTTGATTTATTTGACAAAACTCACCCTATGAATGTACTAATCCTAGTATACATGCATTAATTTCAAAAAACTGGAAAGTAATGTATATGCCACTATGTTTTTCACACCACCAAGAGCATTCAAAAAGGGGGAGTCTATAAAGAAAAGAGCCAATGTATATATGGAGGTAGTATACTTTTGAGTTTGTATATATTTTTGGAAATTGGTACATATACATAAGGTTTTGATACTAATGCCAAAGGGGAAGATTGTTATCTCTATTTTGAGCATTAATGGATTGTCATTAGTATCAATCAGTTATTCAATCGGTAAAGGTTGGAATAAAGAGAAAAACAAGATAGTCGATCAAGCATACAAAGCCTACACACTGAGAAAAGACAAGGCAGAACTTCAAGTTAACCAAATACAGGTTTGACTGAGCACACTCACCGAGTGTCAGGCTTTTGCCAAGTACCAAGCTAGTGATCAACGAGTATTAACATGAACCGAGCACCAGTAATTTACCGAATGGCGAATACAGTGATTACTGAGTAAAGAAGGAAACAACATAGTAATCAAGAATGACACATACACCTATGCAAATGGTTTACACCGACCAGGGAAATAATTTACCAAGATCGAGACAATTTTTAATATGGATGTAATCATTAAATTTTGTGATGATTCTTATGTAATGTTAGATCTAGGTTATTTTCTTATACCATTGATCTGAGGTTTTCTAAGATATTGTAAACCCTAATTAGGTCAAGGTAGTTTGATATAAATATGTAAAGATGTCATTGTGATCAGAATCATGAAGGATTAGCCGCACCAAGGACATCAGGAGATTAGACAAGGGTTTATGATAGAAAGTTTATGAAAGGAAAGAATCAGTTTATCAGAACACATACAAGGCTATCAAGCAAGAAAAAAGGACATATACATCACATTGAGGTGATATTTACTTGATATTTCATAGACCTGAATCAGACAAGATTGAGTTATTATTTATAGATACTTTATTGTTATCAATTTAACCATTGTAGTAGAGTCAAATCTCTTAACAAAGTGAACTTAACTGTTCTTATGTAAATCTTTTAACCTAGTACACACATACATTATGTTGTGAAAATACTTTAACTAGGTAGATCTAGTTGATCTTTTTTTACTCCTAATAGGGTAAGATCATCAGAAGTGATCACAAATTGTAAGCCTTAACCGACATACTTTATTGTTGTAGTAGTGAATATTTCTGGGTGTCATCCCCATCGCATTTTTTACCTTCTTATAAGGGTTTCTGCATAACCAAAATATCTGTGTCATGAGTATTAATTTTCATGGATGATTTATTATTTAGTTTGCATGCACTTTACATTTTCAGCTATATGAATGTATGTTTCAAACAATGGAATCAATCAGTTAATTAAGATCTACTATTGCAAAGTTTAAGTCATGTTAAAAGGTTTTGAGGGTACTAATTCACCCCTCCCCTCTCAGTACTTATCTTTCCATAATCGTAACATAGGGTTAATGCCATTCTAGTGCTATTAGACCATGATCATGACCCCCATGTTAGGTAACTCCTCCATGTAGGGTTAGGCTTGACCTTGTCAATCAAGCATTGAGTTTGGCTCTAGATAGGGAAAACTCTTCTATGCATTTTGGCCAATTAAATCATAGGCACCACAATGATTCTTGTGCTGCAAGTGATCATGCTAACTCTGATGAATAGTGGAAAAATGCTATACAAACTGATAACATAGGAGAATGATGTAAGAACATTTTGATTATGCTGATTTTTTTTATAAGCTTTTACTTTGGTCTTCTATGCCATGTTTCTCTACTTTTTCCTTTTTTTACTCATAATGTACATGAAGAGATTTCTATGAGGTGAAGTTTGGGAGGAATTTCTCCTCTATTTCTTAGTCTTTGTGCTTTCCTTCTGGTATTTTGACAATTAAATTTTTCTTTTGATCTTGTTTCAAGATGTATATCGAGTTGAAATAACTGATGCAAATATCAGATCAGTATGTTATGTGCATTATGTTGCCATCAATGCCAAAGTGGGAGATTGTTGACATAATTAATGCAAAGATCATATGAGTATGTTATGACATGTGTATAATGCATATATGATGATAGGATGATTAGTTATGTTGTTTTCATTAATGTCAACTTAGGTGTTCTTGGTTGACTATATTCTTAATGTACCAAGCTATGATGGAGAAGATGAATTGAGAGTTATATTGCGAATTATTGTGTGCGATTTGGCACATATATTCTACAAGTGTGTAAAATTCTATATCTATGATCGTACATGTATATGATGAGTTTTATGCAATTTAAAATTAGTGAGATGAATACATGAAATTGGTTTAGCAGTGAAGAAGCAGAGAAGAAATATTTGATCAGTGTGTCCCACAAGAATGGAATCAGGTGTTGCGGTCAAAGTTGTTTGATTTTAATGAAATTATTAGATTTCTATTGCAATCACATCAAGATTGATGATTGTTGGAAAAAGTTACAATATTATGAAGTTTAGAAAAATGAAGAAGGAAAATAATAGTGAATAAAAATCAATTAGATCCTTAACAGTGATGGTAGATCAATTTGAGAAGATGGTTATGTTAGGAATGGGAACATTGAGAGGGGGGGGGGGGGGGGTTGAATCAGTGTTCACTACATTTTAACTATTCACTTTAATCATTTATCATCTTGAAATTTATCATATGTTTTCAATTCAAGAACTATCTTCTTGAAATTTATCATATGTTTAACAATCATATCATGTATTTCTGATTTGTCAATCTCACTATATGTTTCATAAAACTTCCCTACTTGATCAATTCTACCCTCATCAACAATTCTTGTGCTTAATACTTTAAGGCTTGGTTTGAATCCTACCTTAGGAGGTGCTTGAAATTTTTTCTTGCTCCTTGTAGCTCACGAGGATGGATGACTAGTGCTGGTTTCTTTCTTCCTTTTGAATATTGGCTTATACTCCAGAGGAGCATTGGAATCACTGGTTTCTTTGGGCACAGAAGGAGTGTCATCAGTTCTATCCTTTTGACTATCATCTTTTTCAATTTTTATCTTCTTCATCTTAGGATCTTCTTGTTCTTCTTCTGTTGCTATGCTTTTCATTTCTAAAGCAATCTTCTCTTCCCTTGCCTTGTCAAGGTCTACTTGAGATACACCATGTATTCTCAAGATCTCTGATGTGACTTTAGCAACCTTTCTTTTTATTGCAGCACTATTAAGTTTTGCATCTACTTCTCTTGTCTTCTCCTCATATGTTCCCCATCTAGGTTCATTAGGATCTTTGGGGGCTGATAGTAGTACCTATGCATATGCTTCAAGGACTTGTTCCTCTACCTCATAACCAAGTGGATGAATCCACTTAGTTCTTGGCTCAACAGCTTCCATACAAGTTGTATCTATTTCTACCATAAAGCAAATAGTATCCTTATACTTTTCCACAATACTTTTTGGAATCCTGTACCTCATTTTCATCTTGACCCTGAAGGTCTTCAGTTCCAATGTCACATAATCTCTCAATGTGCTCTCTATGGATGCTTTGTTGGATATCTGAGGCATGGTTGGAATGGATTTGTCCAAATACAAATCTGATACTCTCCCACCTATATGAAGGTACATGTAAATGATCAATGAACCAAACCTGAATATCTTTTTCTTGTCATGTTTGATAGCTTTGATGTTATCAATCAACTATGTATGCAAGATCTCACACAAGTTGAACTCACCATCTTCCTTTACTAGTTTGATGGCTGCTAGAATAGTGCCTGCAGACACACTATTCACCCTATTGGTGTGATGAAACCTATATCCTAGTATCATAGACATCAATTTGATGTCTGATTGTTCAATAGGCTCTATTTTCATGCCATGCCTATCACTCCTTGACTTACATGTTTTGTTAACCATCTTTCTGACATCCTTGCCCACAGGAAGGATGACACCTATTCTAGAAAGGCCTATCACTTCAAAATTTGTAACTCAAGTTCTGTTGATAATCAACATGTACACTCTTGCACATAGGTACCTTTATACTCCAAAAGCTTAAGTCCAAAGGTGCATACTCTGAGGATGAGTATACCAGCCATGAAGGGGTCTAGAGCTAAATTAGCTCCCCCTATGACCCCGAGGGCCATTCATCCAGATGTAGAGGGCGCGTCCACTACGGATGCATCCAATACATTCTCATCAGTCATGTCCTTTTTCTATGACCAAATCATACTCATATCATCTAAGGATTTGGCAAAATTAACTTCTCCTACTGGATCCAAAATTGGTTCTTCGGCCTTTTTAGGGCTTCCTTGACCTTGCATCCTTGATCTATAGAACCTTGAGATATGTCCAGCCTTGTTACAAGAGTGACAAATGACTGGAGGTCTTATATTCCTTGGCGCATTAAGATGAGTCACCATTCTACATTATTTTTCTATGTGACCATTATAGTTACATATTTGGCATGTAACATTCTGAGAACTTCTTACATTTATCTGATTTTGATTTCTTTGATCTTGCTTAATCCTATTCTTCTTACTAGTCTTGCAATTCATAGCTCTATGACCAAACTTGTTGCATGTGCATGAATAACAGTAGCCATTAAAAGGGCTTACCTCTATACAGTTCCTTGCAATGTTTCCATGCTTGTTACATGCAAAAAAAGTGTTTTCTACTTGCTTGTGCTCATTCTTAGGTGGTCCACCATTATCTTTGGTTTAATCTTCAATCTCCTTAGCATCAGTAGAGTCCTTTTGTGAATCCTTTCTTACTCACATATTGTCAATCTAATTTTGTGCTTCATTGTATCCAATACAGCTAGTGTCTCCTTTGACTCTCCTTGCATACAACTGAGATTCTATCAAATTAGAATTGGTGTGTAATTTGTCAATATGATTCTTTGTTGCTTTCAATTCAGACTCCAAGCTTTCTTTGCTATTCCGTAGCTCCAAGATTTCTATGTTTTCTTGCCTTAGTTCTTCATTTAGCTGAAGGTTCTCTTTGATTTGTTCATCACAAAATTTTTGATTATTAGTTAGCTTATCATCAAACTCTTCAAGCTGTTCTTTTAAGGATTTATTTTCTTCATTTAGCTTCTTGACCATTGTCCCTAGATCACTGGTAGAGCATTCTTTCAAATCTTTCCTTATCTTTTTGATGACTAATTGAGCACCACTAAGTTTATCCTTTAGTTCTTCAGATTCTCTTTCTAACTTGTCCAGGTCTTCAAGATTTCTTTTCAGATGTTTCATTTTAGCTTTGTCCATGATCTCCTCAAGTGGTTAAACTTCTATGCTAAGGACCAGAACTCTAATACTAATTGTTAGGAATGGGAACACTGAGAGGGGTTAAATTTTTATTTTAATCTTTTTGCAGAACTTAAATGCTTAAGTACTGAAATAAAAATTCATATAAACATGAAACATGAAATCAACACATGACACCAATATGATTACGGGGAAACCCAAATAGGTAAAAACCCCAGTGGGAATTGACACCCACTAATATTCTGCACTAGTTTTTTGTGATCCTTGTTAGAAGATCCTTTACCCTGTTAGGAGTAGCTTTACAATGATTTAAGTAAAGTAGACCTTGTTAAGGGTAAGATCCTATTAGGAGTCTTTTACAATCATCCTTATTAGGAGAGAGAATGAACTATCCAAGAGCTCACTATTCAAGTGGTGAAGGCTACAACCTTTTGATCTTAGATACACACTATATCTATAGGATGAACTATCACTATGGCACTGCTTATCAGATCAACTCCTTTGATGCACTAATGCTTTGACCTCTAAAAAAGCTCTAATACATCTTTTGGTGTCTTCACACACTTCTTCTCTACTTACTAAAACTCTTTATCAACTTCCATACCGAATACAATGGGTGCACCTTATATTTATACGCTCATACAAAATACACAATTAGGTCGGCCTTATAACTAATTACAAACAATGCTTCCAAATGAATTGGCTTAAGCATTCTTACAATTATACATATAAACATGTCGGCAACCTAAATACAATGGGTGCATAGCCTTTACAATATTACATTATAATCACAAACCAAAATACTAACTATTGGCTCCATGCTCTATTATCTGCTGGCACACACTAGCTATACAACTTCAACTGACTATAACTTTCTCATCCTTGTACATCTTCTTATGCACACATAGACTAAGCAAGAATATAGTCTAACCAACTTAAATTCTAGGGTGCATACCATAATTCATCCTTACACATGTGCGCTGATGCTCTGAGCTGTAGGAACTTTGTACATTGTCCAGTCTTTAACACTTAACCGAATTCTGATCTTTACATCAAGTGCATTGACTCCAAACTTCTATATGACTTTGTTTCCATAATGACAAAACTATATCTAGTCATATACTTCAGTATAGGAAACTTTCCAATAGGTTAAGTATTCCAGATGATGTGTCTAAAATGACATGGAATGTTAGGTATGATTCTTATTGGTTGATTTGATCGATAATTCATGAAGAGGTGCATGAACCTAGAGAAGTGAAATATGTTTGACTTTTCTTTGTCAAATCATTTGTGTGATTGATCTAGAGGCCGACATGAATATGTGATTATAAATGATAATTGGTATTATGTTTTAATGTTTAAGGAATGAAATGATGTATTAGGGTTTTTTACCACCTTAAGTTGTAAACCATTTTATATATCATCTCCAATGTATTATGGAAGTAGTGGAGGAGAAAGATCAATCTCCTATACTGATGTTGTTGTTGTGGTGGTTTATGGTGATCAAAGGTGTTAGTATAGATATGAAGTGGTTCAAAGAAAAACATTGATCAAGAATACACTGGATTTGTCATGCATGGGGTGAAAATATCAGATCATTATTTACCTATTTATTTTTGTAGGTTGACAAGAGAATTCCCTTAATTGGGTCACCCTTAACATGATGAGCAGGATCCTAATAGGTTTGAAGATCACAATCCTCTAACAAGGTGATTCTCAAAAGGAGTACTAAATGTCTTAGCTGGGTAAATCCTAACAGTTCTTTATTGTAAGCTCCTAATAGGGCTAAATGCTCTCAACCAAGTATACCCTTAACTAGGTGGATGTAATGCTCCTAACAGGGAAACTTTATTACTATAGTAGTGAGATTTTTTGGGTACTAATTCCCACACATGGTTTTTACCTTTAACAAGGGTTTTCATGAGAAATATATCTATGTTAAAGTGTTGCATGATTTTGATGTTTGATTTACTTTGTTACTACTTTTCTATTTGTATTGCATGCTATATCTTGTGGAAGTTGGTGGTGCAACAAGTTAGAATTTTTGGTTACATTGATTCACCCCCCCCTCTTAGTGTCATCTAGAATTAATAATTGGTATCAGAGCCAAGTTCCCTTAAATAATCCTAAAAACTTGGGGAAGATCTTTAAGGTAAATATAGAGGGTTTGTGATAAAGAAGGAAGCTTTTAGAAGAAGAGAAGGTAATCGATGAACTAAAGGATCAACTAAAGATGTTTACTACTAAGAGACAAGAACTTTGTGAGAAACTGAATTAAAGAAAATACCACATTGAAAACATGTCTAAACATAGTGGATCTGAGGAATCTGAAGAAACTCTAGAAGCCTTGTCTCAAGAGAATGAAAACCTAACAAAAGACAAGAAAAATATTAAGAGGGAGTCAGAAGCTTTGTCTATTAAGATGGGTTAGGAAATGGAAGCTAGGAAACCTGCAGAGGAAGCAAGGAATATTTCTTAAGATGCCCTAAAAGCTAAGGACCAAGATTTGAAGGATAGAGAAAATGAAATCTTCAATTTTGAGAAAGAGGTAGGTACCTTGTAGGTATATCTTCATGAGAACATAAAGGAAATGTAATATCTAAGAGGAAAGCTCAACAATTTGATGATGAGAAATGAATATTTGGGAAGAAAGAATGAAAAACTACAGAATAAACTAGATGCAGCAAAAAAGTTGTTGAAGAAATTTAATGAATGTTTTGCAAAGATGGATGAACAACTTAGGAACCAAAGGATGAGTGGTGAGATCCATGGCCTTGGATATGAAGGTTTTTAAACTAGTGAATCATCTAGATCCAAGAAGCCCAAACAAGATGACAAATCTCCACCCAAGGTGAACGAGAAAATTTGTGGTAAGAAAGTTTATAAACTAGTTTGTTTTATTTATCACAAGATAGGACATACTACAAATGTATGTTGGAACAGGCCTAGTACACCTACATGTTCATTTTTTCATGAGGAGGGTCATACTGCTAGGGTTTGTAGAAACAAACCTAATGTGTTCGATGGTCACTGTTATAACTAAAATAAGTATGGTCATAGAGAAAGTGAGTGCAAGACAAAGATTAACAATCATGGATCATTTGTGAACTAGAAAAGTCCTTATCAAAATAAGAACCGGTGGAATGTTACATGATCATATTGGAATAACTATGGGAAAATAGTTGTTAATTGTAGATTGACAACAAACAAAGGTAATTCTAGACCATGGAAATCTACTAGGATGACATGTTTCTATTGTCATAAGATTGGACATATTGCAAGATTCAACAGGTCAAGAAATCAAGGAAACTGATTGGAGAACAAGGTGAATGATTAGAAAGGAAAGTATATTTTGAATATGGAAAAGACTAGAAAGAAAATGAGTAAAGTATGAGAAAAGAAGGATGAGAGAAAAACATCAGAAGTGTGAGGTCCTATCCTGACCCATCCTAGTTCGACTTCATTTTGACATTTGATTCATCAGAATGATACCTTGAGTATAGCCATTTGATCTATTTTGATTTATATATGCTATCATTTGGACCTTATGAGTTGTTTGTTATAGATTTTTATGATGATCATTGTAGTCGTACTCTTTATATATGCTCATTTTGATATCATGATTATCTATGATATATGGACTCTGTAATTGTTATGTTATCTTTTAGTATTATGATCATTGATGGAATCATGGTTCTATGATAAGTTTAGGATTACATGCTTATGTGGAATATGTAATGTTTTATGAATGCAAATATATATGTATTTGTCTAGTTTAGATGTTATTACTTTATTTTTGAAATGATTATTGATGCAAATTTTATAATGTACTGACATCAAGTTTGAGCATGTAGGGACATGGCCATGGTTGTAAGTCGGGGAAATAAAGATAGGATCAAAGTGCAATCAGTTGAAAGCCAAGGTCGACTCTAGAAGAGTACGACCTCATCGTATCATGATTTCTTTTGTAAACATGATGACTGTGTGTATATGGTTGGCAATGTTTGAAATATATGTTGTAAGTAAATTTTTATCTTTGTGAAAATGTTTAAATGTTTTTGCACACAAGGCATGCCACATGTGTTTGGGATGTGTATTATTGTGATGTGTCACTTGACACCTTAGTGATGAAGTGGCATGTTGAGTGGATTTTGGACCCCACCTTCTCCTCAATTAGTCTTGAGCATTTCCAAGCTAGGTAGGTGGTTTAAAGAACCAAGAATTGTTGAAACCAAAACTCCATTTTCGGAAGCATGATTAATTGGGTATTTTGAGAGGTTTTTTGGAGTCCTAGGGTGAGGGTTAGGTTGAATTTTAGTGCCCCAAGGTTAGTACTAGGGTTGGGGGGCTTAATTCTTCTATTTTCATCTTCCTAGGCCACTTATATGTCTCTCCAAATGTGCCATTTTTGATATGCACGAAAATGGAAATGTTCCCTATGATGTCTCTTATTTTCATATGTGGAAATTCATCCCAAACCTTAGAAAGGGGGCAAGTGTCATTTTGTCTTAGATCTAGAAACCTAATAGTTTTGGGAAGGGAGAAGAGAGAAGAATATTTTTTGGGGAAAGACTTAAGGAGAAAGACTTAGAAATTTTTTGACTCTAGTTCATTCTTGTTCATGCTAGTTGGGAGAGGTAGTAAGAGGAGATCTAGAGAGTCTTTGTCTAGCAAATTTGGGAATAGCAAGTTTGGTGCCAAGGGAAGCTCATCTTCAACTCTCAATTTAGCCTTGTCTTTGAAGGAGGTTCGTGGTCTTCTAATCTTGTTGTTTATTTGAACATGCTTGAAAGGAATGTGTTATGTGAATAAAATTGTAATATGTTTTACTATGTGTGAACCTTTTTATTGTTGTTTTTCCCTTTGAGCTTTTGTTTCAATCTTGCTATTTTCTTGTAATTGTACATGTTATGGGTGTGCAAGTTCACTCCTCATCCTTGGGAGGATTAGAGGAGAACTTGGGGTGAAGGGCCTAAGTTGGGATTTCCTTTTCTATGAGTGCATGGTTGTATGGGAAACCATGATAACCATCTTATGTTGTTTGGGGGTCATAAGGGTGATTGGGGGCCATAAGGGTTTGTTGTTTGCTCATGGGTTTGAGCTATTTGGGTTGAAAGGGCCTTGTGAAGGCTAGTATTACATGTTTCATCTGTTGTTTATCATAAGTTTGGTGACTCCATTTGGAAGATTCCACCTTCACCCATTATATGAATTCTATGTATGAATCCTTTGTGCAAGCTTGGGAAGGGAGTTTATTGTGAAAATATGTGTTCCTAATTTATGCCAAATGTCTATGTTTTGTATTTCTTGAGTGTATCCTATCCTATCCTTGTTTCCCCAAGCTTAGGGGTGGCCATGTAATGACCTAGGATGGGAGGTGAGCCTCCATGACCATGTGAAGAAGGTCTTATGTTTGCAGGTCTTGGTTCATGGCTTAAAGGAGCAGACCAAAACTGAAGGTTAAAGATTAAATTGGAAGTTCCTAAAGATGGTTTTAGGATGTCTTTGGTTGAGAGGACATATTCTTTATAATTGTTTAGTTCTGCATAAAGATGCTGTAATATTAATAAAGTTGAACTTTAGACTAGTTGGTTAGTGGTTTTCCTGTATTGAGTCAGATTATTGTTCTTTTAAAATAAGTCCTAAATCTATATCTATTAACAGAAGTTTAAATTCAATTCTCTGCTATATAATTAAGTGGATTAGTTATACAACTGGGAGTGTTAATTTATTTATTTATCTAGAAAATGATGAAGTTTCTATAGCGAAATTTTTTTTTTAAAGTTCCTATAGCAGAGAATTAGTTTTTAAGTTCCTGTAGCAGCGTATTTGTGTTTTCAACTTTACTATGATTACCAGAAAATAATGAAATTCCTGTAGCAGAGAATTAGTTATTAAATTTGTATTTCTAGAATGTTTACACAGTTTTAATTTAAGGGGCATAAATTTCTGGAAACTATTTTCTTGTTATCTTTTATCAAGAATTGCAAATAAAGAACAAACTGTAGATGATTGCAAAAGACAAAATCAATATTGAATTGATGAATTAGAGGATCATTTTAAAATAAACATGTAGTATGATAAATTGAAAATTTAAATGTTACAGGAAGAAGTTAAGTAAACAGTAGCATACTTTAGCTGTTATGATGCATTATGAAATAAAAGGAAATAATTTGGTTATTCTAAATCTGTTGATCTTAATGAATTGTTGCTTAGATTCCTAAAGTATTTTTATTGCTATTTTATAAGCTTCATTTTCATCTTAAAATTCTATTCCTACCCTTAAGTTTGCTATTTAGAATTTATATCTTTGTATATATATATATATATATGTATATACTATATTATACATAATAAGTTGTATAATATATATATATATATATATATATATATATATATATATATATATATATATATATATATATATATATATATATATATATATATATATATATATATATTACATATCAGGAAAAGCTAAATTTAATAAAATCAAATTCTCTATTTTATAATTTGTAAAATTGCTTCATAATAATATATATTATATATTATACAAGTTAATGTATATTATAAAATATGTACTATTAAATTTTGCTATGTAAAATATTCTTAAACTAAATAAACAATAATGTTTTATAACAAAATATTATATATTATAAACTATACAATGTATATTGTATAGTTTATAATATACAATATAATAAACATGTTATCGAATGTCAATTTAATAAAATGAAAAGTAAAAGAGAAAAAAAACCCTTGCATCACATGCAATGGGGCAGAAGCCCTACTATCATTCCCCCTCGCGCGACAGTTCACTGCTGTGGCTTAGAGCCACGGTGCCATGACTCTAAGTCATGACAGTGCAGGGCACTGTCGTGGCTTACGACCACGACAGTGACCTTGCCCCTGTCGCCACTACAAATGTGGATGATGCAGGAGCATCCTGGGTGTAAGAGCAATCTTGCATCACCCAAAAATATTTCTATTTTTGTATTCAATAAGGGCTATCTTATGCAGAGCTGCTATTTATGGAAACTTCCTATTTTTAGTAAGTTGGTCATATGATCTCAAAATGTTCTGATTTCACATGTGGAGGTTCATCTTAGTCATATCACCCTGTCGGTAAAGTTTCATGGCTAGATCAAGTCTAGTTTTGAAGATATTGAAGATTTTCGGTATTGGCAGTAGGGTACAAAAACTTTGAACTTAGTTTTGAAGGCTTTAGAGGCCCTAGATGAGGTCAAAAATTTGGGTGACGAGAACTTGCATGGGTCAAGCCTATAGAGTGCTTCGTGGCATTTTTGAAATGGGGTTATAATAGTCAATCAGGTCAACTGGTGATGACTTATGGTCTTCGAAAGTCGGGCCACTTGAAATGGTAGAAAATAATTTTCCTTGAAAATTTTTGTTCGGGTTTCAAAAGTTATTTTGAGCTGACTTTGATGTAATAAATTGAAAAATAAAATAATTCTAAGTTTGGTCGGCCCTTAGGGCTAAATTTTTGGAACCTTCTTAGGCGGTGGAAAAATGCCTATATAAAGAAGGCCCGTAGTGTTGTCTAGGGCAGTTCTAGGTAGTAGATCTGAGGCTTTGTCCTACAAAATATTGTAAGGGAATGCCCATGTGGCTTTGCATATTGTAATTCTGAAAGTTTTTAATTCCACATTTGTGGAGATAATAAGAAGCCAATTTTTTGTTCTTGCATATTGTTGTTGTTTCTCTGTTTCTATTATGTGTTTGTGGTATTAAGGGGAGCACCCTTCATCAAGTGGTATTAGAGCAGGAGTTCCTGAGTGTGTAAACAGATCACCGACTATGAGGCAGTTTGCACCAGGACTGTGGTTAGGGTTTCAGCGTGCATCGTGAAAATGCCTCCATAAAGGGAATGTGGCAGAAGAGGTGGTGTTGTAACACCTGAGGTTAGAGCACTCCAGAGACAAGTGCGAGCATTGCAAGAGGAGATTCACAGAGGAATGAATCTTAATGTCAGAGACAAAAGCGAGGATGAAGCCGAAGAAGAAGATCAAGAAGGAGAAGTCAAAGTTGTGAACCAGGAAGAAGAAAGACTTTTTTGAGCCATTTCCAAGATTGGAAAAAGACCTAAGATTGAGGTTCCTACATTTTCAGGAAATCTTAACCCAGAGGAGTTGATCGACTAGATTAATGAATGTGAAGAATATTTTGAGTATGAAGATATTGAGGATCCTGATAGGGTCAAATTTGCGAAGGTTAGACTGAAAGGTCATGCGAAGATCTGGTGGCAAGAGATTCAATTGGAGCAAAATAGAAGAGGGAAAGATAAAATCACAAGATGGGATTGGAGGGTGGATAAATTGAAGTGATAGTTCATCCCTATTGATTATGAGCTTGACCTACTGAAGAAAATGCAAAGTTTGAAGCAAGCGGGATGATCTGTTCAGGAGTATACAGAGGAGTTTTATCGAATCCTCATTAGAACAGGCCATGCAAAAGCTGATAAGGAGAAAGTTGCTCGTTACCTTAATGGGTTGACACCCAACATTCAGGAGGAGTTGAATCTAGTTTGAATGAATAGTATTGAAGAGGCATACCAGTTTGCCCTAAAAGTAGAGGAAACGTTAAACAAGAAGTTTGAGAGCAGACAAAATGGAAGAGGTCATGGTGGAAGATCTAGTGGATAGTCATATGGTGGCCAAAATGAAGATCCGAAAAAGAAGGATGAGGCCAGTAGCAGCCAGAATCAAAGAGGAAATAATTCTAATCACTTTCAGGATTAGAGTAATAGAGATCAGAGAGGAAGAGGAAGAGGACAAGGTTCAGAAAGTGGAGGCTTTCATGGAACATGTTTTCACTATGGAGAAGAAGGTCATAGGGCATTTGAATGTCCTCAATGCTAAGGAAGGACAGATAGGAGGAATGAAGGCTAAGCCAGAGTTGCACATGTAGATGAAGATGCCAGATCATCACATTCTGAAGATGCTAAAAGAGGAGAAACACTGATTAACAAAAGAGTCCTGCTAAGTGGTGAGAATGAACTTGAACAAAGGAGGAGCCTGTTTCACACCAGGTGCAAGTGTGAGGGTAAGTGTTGTGATGTGATTATTGATAGTGGAAGCACTAACAATTTGGTGTCAGAAGAGATGGTGGCAAAGCTGAAGCTCAAGAGATAGAAGCACCCACATCCATATCAGATTGCCTGGGTAAAGGATGACCACAAGGTCATGGTCAATGAACAATGCCTAGTGAAGTTCAAGATTGGCGGGTACCAAGATGAGGTATTGTGTGATATCATATTTATGGATGTATGTCATATGTTGTTGGGTAGACCATGGTAGTTTGATAGATGTGTTGTACATGATGGTCATGCAAATACCTATTCCCTGAAAAAGGATGGAATGCGACATAAGCTAAAGCCATTGAATAACACAGAAGAAAAGGTATGTCGTAGTGCAAGAATAACTTTTGTTGATGGAAGAAAGTTCCTAGATGGTATGAGGCATGAGCATGTGTGTTTTTCTTTAATTCCAAAAGCTAGTAAGGAGGAAGTAGAAGATGTTCCTGTAGAAGTTGCAGATTTGTTGGATGAGTTTCAGGATATTGTATCTGATAATGTGCCTGATGGATTACCACCAGTCAGGAAGATTAGTCATTAGATGGACTTGATCCTAGGAGAAAGTTTACCGAATAAGGTAGCACATAAAATGACACCTGCAGAAAGTAAGGAATTGAATAGACAAGTACATGAGTTGTTGCAGAAAGGATTGATCCGTGAGAGTCTGAGTCCCTATGCTGTACCAGTAGTATTAGCACCAAAGAAGAATAGAGAGTGGGGGATGTGTAAAGATTGTAGAGCAATAAACAAGATCACAATCAAGTATAGGTTTCCATTGCCATGAATGGATGATATTATGGATTGTTTGAGTGGAGCTGTGTATTTCTCAAAGATAGATCTGAAGAGTGGATATCACCAGATTCAGATCAGAGAAGGAGATGAATGGAAGAATGCCTTCAAGACAAAGGAAGGATTGTATGAATGGTTAGTCATGCCTTTTGGGCTAACCAATGCACCGAGCACTTTCATGTGGCTCATGAACGAGGTTCTAAAAGAATTTTTGGGTAAGTTTGTCATTGTTTACCTAGATGATATTTTGATCTTTAGAAAGACATTGGAGGAACATATGATGCATATTCATATGGTATTTGAGAAGTTAAGAGATGAGAAATTCTTGATTAATTTGAAGAAGTGCAGTTTTGTGAAGAAAGAGTTAGTGTATTTGGGATTTGTAGTTTCAACAAAAGGGCTAAAAATGGACCTAGAGAAGGTACAAGCTATCCTTGAATGGCCTACTCCAAGGAGTGCTATTGAGGTAAGATCTTTTCATGGTTTGGCTAGCTTTTACAAAAAGTTTATCAAAAATTTTAGTAGTATTTGTGGACCCTTGAGTGAAACTTGGAGAAGCTTGGAAAGCTTGTAAATAACCTGTTGCTCTAGACAGAATGAATTGGCTGGATTTCATCATTTAGGATGATATGCTATTCAGAGGGTGTTAGTTGTGCATTCCACAAAGTTCTATGAGGGAGAATATCATTAAGGAGAAGCATAGCAGAGGATTGGCTGGACATTTTGGTCAAGATAAAACCCTTTCTTTGGTTAGTGAAAATTATTATTGGCCACAGTTGTAGCAAGATGTCAAGAATTTTGTACAGAGTTGCAGAGTATGTCAGATGGTGAAGGGAGTGAAGCAGAATATAGGGTTGTATCAGCCATTACCTATACCAGAGAAGCCTTGGGAGGATATCAGTATGGACTTTATTCTTGGTTTACCGAGGACACAGCGGGGACATGATTCAATTTTTGTGGTAGTTGATAGATTTTCAAAGATGGCACATTTTATTCCCTACAAGAAGACTAATAATGTTGTTCATATAGCAGAATTATTTTTCAGAGAAGTAGTGAGACCACATGGTTTGCCAAAGACCATAGTTTCAGATCAGGACACTAAGTTCATTGGATATTTCTAGCGTACTTTGTGGAATAAGTTGAAGATGGATTTGAAGTTCAGTTCATCACATCATCCATAGACTGATGGATAGATAGAGGTGGTGAATAGGATTTTGGGAAATTTGCTGAGATGTTTGGTTGGAGACAAGCCAACAGGATGGGATTTGATTTTACGACAGGTAGAATTTGCATATAATAATTCTGTCAACAGAAGCATTGGTAAATCACCATTCCAGATTGTATATGGGAGTAGTCCAAGAAATGCATTTAAATTGAGAAAGATATATAAAGGAGAAATAAGTAGTGCTGAAGCTGAGGATTTTGCAGAACACTTGAAGAACATCCATGAGGAGGTGAGGACGCATATTACCAAGATGAATGCATAGTATAAGGCTAAGGCAGATGTGAAAAGGAGGCATAAGGAATTTCAAGTTGGAGATGAAGTCATGGTTCATTTGTGGAAGGAGCGATTTCTAGTTGGTACATATAACAAATTGAAAATGAAGAAGTTTGGGCCATGTAAAATACTGAAGAAGTATGATTCAAGAAATGCATATGAAGTAGAACTGCCTACTAAGCTGAATATTTCACTAGTGTTTAACATTTCAGATCTGACAGAGTATCATGAGGGAGGTTTTGAAGATGAGATCACAACAACATAGTGGAGTATTCTAGCAACTAGTTCAGATACCAAGGAGATTGAAGACATACTAGACAGTCATGTTGGCAGAAGCACAAGGAACATGACATATGAAGAATATCTAGTCAAGTGGAAAGGATGACCTGTTGAAGATTCATCATGGCTGACAAAGGAGGAGGTTAACCATCTTGGTTTTCCTCTACACACCTGAGATGTGATAGGGTCACTTCTCAAATTACCCTGGGTGTCTGATGCAGGAGCATCTTGGGTGTAAGAGCAATCTTGCATCACCCAAAAATATTTTTGTTTTTGTATTCAATAAGGACTATCTTATGCAGAGTTGCTATTTATGGAAACTTGCTATTTTTAGTAAGTTGGTCATATGAACTTGGAATGTTCTGATTTCACATGTGGAGGTTCATCTCAGTCATATCAGCCTGCCGGTAAAGTTTCATGGCTAGATCAAGTCTAGTTTTGAAGATATTGAAGATTTTTGGTATTGGCAGCAGGGTACAAAAACTTTGAACTTAGTTTTGAAGGCTTTAGAGGCCCCAGATGAGGTTGAAAATTTTGGTGACAGGTGCTTGCGTGAGTCAAGCCTGTAGAGCACTTCGTGGCATTTCTAAAATAGGGTTATAATAGTCAATCGGGTCAAATGGTAATGACTTATGGTCTCCGGAAGTCGGGCCACCTGAAATAGCATAAAATAATTTTCCTTGAAAATTTCTGTTCAGGTTTCAAAGGTTATTTTGAGCCAACTTTGATGTAATAAATTGAAAAATAAAATAATTCTAAGTTTGGTCGGCCCTTAGGGCTAAATTTATGGAACCTTCTCGGGCAGTGGAAAAATGCCTATATAAAGAAGGCCCGTAGTGTTGTCTAGGGCAGTTCTGGGTAGTAGATTTGAGGCTTTGTCCTATAGAATATCGTAAGGGAATGCCCATGTGGCTTTGCATATTGTAATTCTAAAAGTTTGTAATTCCACATTTGTGGAGATAATAAGAAGCCAATTTTTTGTTCTTGCATGTATTGTTGTTGTTTCTCTATTTCTGTTATGTGTTTGTGGTATTAAGGGGAGCACCCTTCATCAGTGGCCCAGGGTTATAAACTCGCCCATACACTATTAATATATATAAACAACACAAAAAAATATATTACATTCTGGTGTCGCTGCCTCCATCGTGATTGCTAAACGCGGTCTAGGGTTTCAAGCTACCCAAAAAGGCCATTTAATAGTTGATAAAATGATAACAATATAAAAAAATTACAATGTAGCAGTAGTTAAAAAAAGGGGCAACGCCCAGTATATTAAACTAAAAAAAAAACAAACAAACTTAAATACATATTTATACAGGTGCCCCAGTAAATATAAACAAAGTTCAATAGCATTTGCTATGAAAGATGACAGTATTAAAGAGAATAGGTAGATGTATACGAACTAGGAACAAACCTGCTACATTTTCAACTAGAACAGAAGCTAAAAACTTATACATTTATCACCCACTTTCATATGTTGAAGATGGGTGTTTATTTGAGATAAATGAGAGATTCTATATGGCATAAGAGATCTCTGTATGAGCAATGCCCTCTCTCAGATGTGGGATTCACAGCTGTGGCAACCCAACTTCTTCAGTTTTCCTCAAACCTGCACACAAGAGAAAATGAAATAATGAGAGGATTTTAGGGTTTGAATAAGTTTTATTAGGCCCCAAACCCTAATTTTGAATTAGGTTTTGGAGGGCCCATTCACCATTATATTATTTGTTTCTTTTTAGTAGTATTGTTTTCACTTATGAGTTTATACATTGTATTAGTTGAAAAGTGATTATATTTCCATTTTGTTAGTGAAAATTGTAATAGTTGAAAAGTTACTATATTTTCATTATGTCGGTGTAAATTGTTTTTGTCGTAATGTCATATTATTTTCTTTTTGCTAGTAAAAAAATAAAAATTGAATTAGTTATAAAGTTGAAACTTAACTTTTTTAGATAGTGATTTTTTTATGGGGAAAATAACTCTAGACATTGGTAATGCTTTTACGTTAGTAATAATTGAGTAAATAATAAGGTTGGATATATCTTCATCATGACTTATTGATTAATAACATTTGATTAAGTTCTAAATTATGTAATAGTAATTTGTCTTATTGGAAAGATTTAACTAATGAGGGAAAAGAATATAATAATAAATTATAGGAAAAGAAAATAATAATAAATTATAAATACCCCTTCTTAATTTAATTATTATTATTCTTGGCAAAAAAATAAAATAGTAAACCTTATCTTACTTCCACATAAGATTTACATGAATTAATTTAGGGGATGTTAATTCAATTTATTAATTAACATTATAAACCTTAGCATTAAAGAAAATTGATATTCCCTAAGGATTTTTAATCAAAAAAGAAAACTTAGGTTAAATGAGTATAAGCTAGGTTGATAATTGAAATTTTTATTTCTGAATAAATTTACTCTTTAGTGAGTTAGTTACCCTTGAGACTTCTTAGGGATAGTCGTGTTATCCAAATGTCACGAAAACATTAAATTATGTTAGTACCTTTAAATTCTTTATCCTTCCTCGTCACCTAATGACTTTCGCCAAGTAGGGGATGGCGGCATGCCAGTGCTTGCCTCATGGCCCTTAAGTGTCATTGGGTGACTCACCCAAGCGAGCTTACATTTCTGAAGCTTTGCATCGTAGGGCTTTTGTGCAACCTTATTGACCTAGACTTATGTTATAGTTGTTTCAAAATTTTTTTTTTTGTAGTTGTGTTTTTGCTTGATTATTTTGGGCATTACAAGAAGGATCTACATCTCCATCAGGTGTGGAGAATTCATAAGCTAACTAAGCCTATTTTGGCTTAGGAGGAGCAATCACTGTTAGATCAATCTTAGAAACCCTAGAAGAATGTGTGGTAAGTTTTATTTTCATAATGATGAATTGTAATGTGATTTGAATTTTTTTTTTGCATTACATAAAGTGTTACCTATCGATAATTAGGCTTAAAATTTTTAGGGGGTGCATAGTTATGCTCAACCAATAATTGAAGGGATTTACAATAGAGAAAATTGATAGAGAAAGGGAAAAATATACAACAGAGTAGACTAGCACATCTAATGTTGCAAGTGATAATGGTGAAGATGTTTACATGGTATCTTCAACAATCGATAAAGCTCCTTTCGACAGACAAGAAAGAAGTGCAAAAGTTAAACAGGTTAAGATCACTTCATCGAAGAAGTTATCAGTGAAGAACAAAGAAAGTTGCTAGGATGATACACCTAAGTCCTCCAAAAGTAAGAAAGAATCTAAATTGGTGAAGGCTACTAGAAAGAGGAAGAAGGAGAAAGAACAAAGAGAAAAGTATGAGGATAAAAGGGAAAAAGAAAGAACTGAATTAGATAAAGGCCAGTAAGAGGTGAAATCCATAGGGATGAAGTCCAAATTAGTTGTAGGTACCCCTACTAAGAAGACTATGACATCTGATATGATTAAGTTTGTTTTTGTTGAGAATATTTTAGATAAGGTTAAAAAATGGAGTATTTTGGTTAGATTCAATAACTATTATGACAAGATTAGTAAGGATGAGAAAAGTCAAAGATGTTGTTTTTGGCACGAATAAGTAAAGTCTTAATTGAAATACAAGGTGATATTTATATGTCTTTGTATGATAAGATATAACGAATTTGGAAGTATGCACTAAAGATAGAAAAATAACTTATTGAATATGTCCTAGTGTAATTACAATCAGAACTGTCAAGAGAACAAATACAAGAGTTACTTGGTAAAACTGGATCAACATTCAAGATCAAGAAGAGGGTGTTAAGATTGTTATTTAGTGAGATAGAATAAGTACAAGATGTGACTAAAGCTATTTTGAAATTTTTTTTGCGACTTGAGTAACTAGAGAAAGGAGAAGTGCATGATGTTGAAGAAGATCAGGCATAAGAGGAGCCATAAATTACAAACAATAAGGAAGGATGATTGGAAATGGTAAGAACACAATTGATGACACTTCTCTTCTTTATGCTCTAGAGGAATCAATGGAGGAATTAGAGATGCCAAGAATTGATCAAAGTAATGAAATTGATGATTGATGATGCCACTATGAATTCCCCTATCAGTGAGGAAATATTACAGGTATCGGTAGATGTTGCTACTAGAGGAGAAGAGAAAAAAGATGAACAAGTGCATACTGATGATGTGAAAATTGAAAGTGAAAGGAAAAGTAAGTATAAGAAGAGGAAGGTATCAATGATGATGATGATGACATTCCATTCATACAAGGTTTTATTTATATCTATTTTCTAAGCCCAAGTGAGATGATGGAGACTCCTACTACTTTGTAATCTAAGGAAAAGAAATAAGCGATTAAGCACAAAGGAAAGAAGCCCAATTCATCCAATCAACAAGAGATGTATTGTTAGATTCGATGCCAAAGGTTGATTATGATGAGTATGATAAAGCTATTTTTGAATATGATAGATTGATGATTGTTGTAGGAAATCAAGTAGAAAGTATGGAGGATGCAACAATTTGTTAAGTCCAAAAGAAAATAAGCATCAAAGGACAAATAAATTATCTCAATCCATTGCATTGGAAAGAGTCATTTTATTAGTGAGTATGAACCAAGTCACATAATCCTTACATGAAGATGGTAAGATTCTTGTCGCTATTTGTGATTTTTCAACAAGTTTGTTGAGGACCTTGAGAAGAAGAAATATGAGACACAAGAACTCAAGAAGCTAGTAGAAATATTTTTTTGGCTCACTCAGCTACAAATATTGGTATATTGGTTGAAGTAGTAAATCCTAAGCTCAAGTAATACAAAAATGAGAAAGAAAAGTGGATTACAACATTGTTTGTGTTTAAAAGGAAATTAATTCCTCAAATAGACTTAATACAAAAGGGATTGAGGAATACCGAGGTAGTTTTAGTTCTACTAGACATGTGTGCAATTGATGCATTGGTGGAATTAGCATATTTGTTGAAAGGACATATTATTTATTGAATGATCTTCATGCATTGAAGAAATTTTTTATTGAGTGAAAGTTTTCTAAAGATGGAGTGTCATGCCCCGCAAGGGAACCGGGGAAGAGAACAAAGATTCTCTTTGTTAAAGAAAACCTAAGTAATAATTTATGGAAAAATTTTGAACTTTAAAAAGAATTATGTAATCAAAACTTTAACTTAGATTCCTTCCAAGGTTCCCTTTTCATTTAAATGCATGATTCATTCAAATCCATTAAGTAAACTAACAACAAGATTTAATTCCCAAAGCAAACTGCATCATATCTTAAGAAATACAAAATATTTTCATTTCAACTTTCCATTTAGAAATCATCTATATTCCTAAGTATCCTTTATGAACCATGTAACTTATAAAATTTATCCAACTCATTTGATACATTAAAATATACTACATTTGGTTTTTCAATAGCTTCACTTAAACAACAATAATGAAAGCATGTTACATAATTTGGAATGTTACAAAATCCTTTTTTCTTTCCAACATACATCTTAAACATAAAGTTCACATTTCCCTTTTCCCTTCTTCCTAAGTCTACCCATTCCAATTACATCATTTTGAAATACATCATTGATTAAATTGCATTAAACTCCTCATAAAAAGTAACAAGATTATGCATCATGAAATATAATCACAAGGCCTTCGTTCTTCAAATCTGGTACATAAGCAAGCATGAATCTTCAAGCATGTATCTACAAAAGGTACCTCGATAAAAATGTTTACCACCTAACCACGTGGGTACCTATAAGGCCCACTCCCCCGTGCTAGGAGATAAACACCAAGGTCCACAAAGAAGGAATAGCTAGGCCAAACCTAGGGTTGGGTAATCTTTCCCAAAATAGCAAATGAAAAGAGAGTCAAAGTATAGATCTTTCCCAAAAGGTTCTAAGGCTTGGGTAGAAACTCTAAGCAACAACCTAAGTGAGTGTCATCGTATAGCCCTCACCCCTTGGGTTGTCCTGGTACTAGCCACTCTGGGCCCCGGCCCCCAAGTAGGCACATGCGGGATCGAATGCCTTTCGTACAGACAAGTGCCATTCGATCATACCTACGCATAGGTACCTTCTCCCACTCCCATCCATAGCCTTTACTAGCACTAATGGCATGGGCGAGGCACATTTAATCTTTTTAATGTTTTAACCCATTCCCATCAGTTTAATTAAATTTCCACTTGTTAAATAACTCTTCAGTCGGTTATCCTGGTTCTAGCCACTTTAGGGCCCTGGCCCCGCACTGAGAGCCACTCACTAGGTGTCGTTAGGTTTTCTACCCTCAACCCATACATCACAATTACATCATACACATAGTAAAAACATATTGCAAACACATTTGAGAACTACTACCAAGGATTGAAAATAATAGGATAGTTATGTATGTTTAGAGAAATTAGGTATGTTAAGAATGTTTAGAATGTCTTGACTCTAAACCCTAAACTGCTCCTTACAAACATTCTATCTCAATAAAGACATCTAAATGTACTGAAAATAATCTCCACTAAACAAGGAATGAACAATCTTCAGGTTTAAACAAAATTTCTTTCTAAACCTAAAACCTGGCTAATCCTGAAAATTGACTAAGTCTGATTTAATTAAAAATCTGAAATTTAAAAGCTACAACTTAACTCCTAGGAACCTGAAACCTATTCCAATGGATTCAAAGGGTACCTAATCCCTTTATACAAGTATAACTTAAAGTATAAGAAATTAAAGTACGTAAACTTATACTTAAATGTTATGATTGTATAAAGTCTGAATCCTATTTTCCTCAGTTAGCACACTACCGACCTAGCTCGGTTAACACACTACCAACCTAGCTCGGTTGACACTTTACCGACCTCACTCGGTTCACACATTACCGACCTTGCTCGGTTATCACATTACCGACCTAACTCGGTTACCACTGAGCCGACCTAACTCGGTAAACACATTACCGACCTTGCTCGGTTAACACACTGAGCCGACCTAACTCGGTTACCACTGAGCCGACCTAACTCGGTAAACACATTACCGACCTTACTCGGTTAACACACTGAGCCGACCGGAACTGCAGAGAATGACTATCAACTTTGTCTTGCGGGTAAAACTGGGTGTTATGGGGACTAAGGTTGCCTAATATGAGCACGACCCATTTGAGATATCCCAGTTTCCCTTCAGAAACGGCCCATCAATCCTCCCTACCTATCTAACAAATATATTCTAGATCTGGGAAAAGAAAGGGTGGCACATATATGGACATGAAATAGTAAGGTTGCAACAAAAGTTCTAAACTCTGGAAGCGTTCATAATACATCCAGTGACAGTAAACTACACTACCCTACCAGGGAGGTTTCACCACAGTGAACATACAAACATTTGTAAAATAACTTTCCACAAACACATTTCAAATACACAGAAAATAAAGCATATATATATATATTTTCAACCATAGTACAATATACAGAAATTTTTCCAGAATCTAGATTTTACATTCATTCTACAAGATGAATCTACTTCTCAGGATGGATTCCAACCTGGAGTCCTGCGAAGACCAGTTGGAGAAGAAGGAAGATCAAACCCTCTCCAATGTTTCCAACACTCCTTGAATCCTTTTGCTCGCAACCTTCCAGCCTCTACCCGTAACAATCCAAATGCCAAACTCACAGGATAAATATTTTTTTACCACAATAATAATAATAAATAATAATCCTCTTCTCCCCACTCCCTTTTACACAGGAAATCTTTCCTGTAAATAGGATGGAGGAGGTGGTTGCACAGGTAATCCAACTGGTGCAACCATCTCAACTATCCATCCGTTAAAGAGATGGTTTTGAAAACTCATTCCCGTAAAAGAATAAATAAACTATAATCTAAGTCCTTAAATTTAAGGTTATTAAAATAAATATTATAATCTTAAAACAATTTATTAAATTATTTAACTATGGTAATAGGATAATCCTATTTACCATACCGCTAATTGATCTAATTATTTATTAATATAATTAATGATTACATGGTAATAATTATATATAAATATACGTATGCATATGCATATGTGTGCACCCATATGCCTATGTGTACATATATTATTATTATAAAACATATTATTATTTTTATTGCTACAGACTCTTTGTCATTATTAGTATTATAAAATAATACCATAAATAAGGTACATTATTATTAATGTTAAACATTAGAATAACATTATTATAAACTATATGGTTTATTCATACCTTAATCCCCATTCTAAAATATATATGCATATATTAAGTAGCCACTAACATAGGTTAGAATTTTACCACTATTATTATTTAAAACCTCTTATTATTAATATTTCTTTAGACATTAAAATACCATAAAATTAATCCTTATCATGGGTATTAAAACCACATGATTTAATTGCACTCAAAAATTGCTCCTAATGAGATACGCTACTAAATCATACCCTCCAATGAGCAATAATCTACATCCATGATCTACTAACAGAATTGAACATATCATGAAGGCAAGAACTAGCTACAAGATCCACAATTCCATCAATTACAAAACCACATAAGACATTCACACAAGGGACTGACTCGACACTTCCCACCTAAGGATAAAAGGATCAAAGGTGAAGTTTCTTCCTGTGGACCTGGTGATACCTCCGTAACAACAACAACGATCGAGGATTTTGAGGGATCGCTCAGACCTGTGAAGCCAGGTGGAGACGACACTCGGTACCTGCAATCCTGCATCACCAAGAAGAGATACATATATATACATATGGAGATACAAATCAGATATATGCAAGCAGATGACCAGGATCGATACATCGTGTGGACCTTAACTAAGTGAGTAACTACGACTTTATCCTGGAGTCATGAAAAACACATCAGACACATCCATGAAACATAAAACATCATGATAGTGGTTAGATTGAAATAATTGGGTTAGATCCATATAAAAATAGATAATTTTCTAATCTCATAAACATGTAATTACTAACCATAAATGAGCATATTTATCATGTCATCATCCACAAAACATAAATGTAAATGTATAGTCTTGACCATAATAATAATAAAATGTCCAAATCAGAAAAGTCTAAGTATCACCATAGGAGAGGTATTACATGGAGTAGTAGCTCATGCACATTTAAATCAATAGTAAGTGATCAATTAAAGGAGAGTAGTCGGAAGGTGATGAAGACAATTAAAACATATGAATAATTAGGCATGTTGTACCTTTGGCATTTTTGTCAAAGAGGGAGAATAATAAGTAAAGAATCAAAGGGGGCTAAGTATTAGTAAAGGGAGAAGAGTCGGAGAAGAACTAGTAAGGAGAGAAGAATCAGACAAAGGAGGATAACGAGAGTAGGAACAAAGAACTAAAAATATGTATAAGCTAAGAGAAAATTTATTTTCTTGGTATTGTTGGTGTTTCCATCAATGCCAAAGGGGGATATTATTGGTATAACTGATGGAAAGATCAAGTGAGTATGTTATGTGTATTGTGTTTCCATCAATTCCAAAGGGGGAGATTGTTGGCATAACTGATGCAAAGATCAAATGCATATGTTATGGCATGTGTATAATGAATATATGATGACATGGTGATCAATTATGTTGTTGTCATTGACATCAACTTAGGTGTTCTTGGTTGACTATGTTATTGATGTACCAAGTTATGATGGATAAGATGAATTGAGAGTTATGTTGTGAATTATAGCGTGTGGTTTGGCACATATGTTCTAGAAGTGTGTAAAATTCTATATCTATGATCACACATGTATATGATGAGTTTTATGCATTTTACAGTTAGTGAGATGAAGATAGGAAATTGATTTAGCAGTGAAGAAGCAAAGAAGAAATATTTTGTTGGTGTGTCCCACAGGAATGGAATCAAGTGTTGCAATCAGAGTTGTGTGATTTTAATAAAATTACTATATTGTTGTTGCAATCACATCAAGATTGATGATCAATGGATAGAGTTATTGTTGGAAAATACAATTAAAACAATTGTTATATTATCATTGATATCAAACCTTAACTAGTAAGACAATTTCTATCTAGTAGAGTACCATATCTTTTGATTGATGAAGAGGATTTGGAAAGAGGAGATAACAAGAGGACCTAAGGAAAGGTTGAGTTATGTGATACTTCAATGGGTACTTGATTAGTTGGAACATTGACAAGGTAATGTGTTGTTTAGCTTTAAAACTAAGTGAAGAAGTCAATATATTTGAAGCATAGGATTAACTGAGAAAAAGAGAAGAAATTCAATTTAAGCTGAGTGATGCTAGTGTCGACCAAGCACCAGTATAAGTTGAGAAAATTTAGTGTCAATTGAGCATTAGTAATTGCCAAAAATTAGATAATTAATCAAGAAAAGATAGTGTTTTCCAAGTAGAATAGTTTTTAGCGATGACCAAGTAGATGAACACAATATTGATCGAGTGTCATTAATTTATAGTTTATGAAGGAATTGAGAATCCTAAATGACATAGTTGAATTCTTGGGATATATAAAATGTGTTGAAATTAATAATGAATGATCTAGAGAATTTAATGCATGGTAAACCATTTTCTTATGGATTCAAGGATAAGTTTGGAGAAGTATCTAGAAGGATAAGGAGGAGAACAAAATGATGGAAGGATTTGATAAATCTGACCTAAACCTAAGATCTACAAAAGAGATTACGCGACAAAAGATTAATCTACCTGATCAAGGAGGTATAAGGATGACCTAATTATGAGGTTATGAAGTGTGTCAAAAGAGGTTGATGTTATTGACTAGAAAACCTAAGAAGAAGGATAAGAAGAGCTGTGAAGAGATGAACAAAGTTGAGGTGATTTCTTGAAGAGATTTATGAGCAGATCAGAGATGGAGATAGTAATGAAGGTCAATCAATAAATCAAAACATGCATGTATTAGATCTATATTTTCAAAGTGAGTTGTATATTTTAGATCAGAACCTACTATTACTTTCTAACCATTGTATCAGTTAAAAATCCTTTAATCAAGGTTGACTTAACATTCATTTTATAAGTCCTTTAATCAAGGTGACATTCTAATGGAGTATTCTTAAGCCCTCTAACCAGGCCACTCTTAACAAGTTGATTAAATCCTTTAACAAGGTCACACCTAACAATGTGTATTGTAAACCTTTAATAGGGTTGGCTTTTCATAGAGCTCACTTCCGAAGAGTGAAAATTTAGTAGTATGTTACTGGTGGTTTTTCCCATATTGAGTTTCCATGTTAAATCCTAGTGTTATACTTGTGTGAACATTATTGATGTGTTATGTTGTTGAAAGTTTCATATTCTGCAAGTTGATTACTTTTGCATAGTCGACTACAAGTTTTATGTTACTAATATATTATATAGAGACTGAGTGGATTGATGAATATATCTAAGTGTGTTGAAGAGTTTAAAACTTAAGTTGGTACATCTGGACCTGAGGATAACCGATTCACTCCCCTCTCATTTTTTCTAAAATCATTCTAACAATTGGTATCAGAGCTATTGGTACTTGTAAGGAGAAATTTTAAAGGTACTTGAAGCTAATGATCAAGATTTACAAAAAGGAGGTACCAAAGCTGAACAAAGAGAACTTCCCTGGATGGAAAAGCTTGATGAAATTGTACTTAGTTGGTATTCATGATTCAATGAAATATTATGTGGAACATGATTATGTACTAGTTGTTGCACCTATGACAGATGAGGAGATGAAGAAAACATAAGAACACAATCATGCAATGCTAGAGATTGTATCATCCCTAAGCTATCCTAAATTTGAAGACATCAAGGACTATACTAATGCAAAGAAAATGTGGGATACACTACCAACTATCTATGGTGGGGACACAAATGTGCTGAGAGCCAAATATGAAAGCTTGAGAGGTAAGTTTGATGAAATGAAAATGCTAGAAGGTGAAAACATTGTTCACTATTGTGGCGGAGTTAAAGAGGTAGTGAATGCTATTAGAGGAGCTAATAGAAACATTGATAAAGAAAATATTATTAGTAAAGTGTTGAGAACCCTACTTCCTATCTATGCTATTAGAGTCTCTGCAATACAAGAATATAGATGTACTCCTGGTAATGTCCTTACGTTGGAAGGTCTTGTTGGTAGGCTTATTGCTTTTGAGTTATCTAATTTTGATAATTTCACTACTCACAACATTGAATCCACATTCAAGTCTCAAATGGTTATTCATAAGTATAAGAAAGGAAAAGAAAGATGTGTGAATAGTGATAGTAACAATGATAGTGATAGTGACACTTCTGATGATGATCTAGATGATCTTGAGGCACTTATAGCTAGAAGGCTACCGAGAGGAAAAGGAAAATTCAAAGGTAAACTTCCTATAATCTATTTTTTATGTAACAAAGTTGGCCATATTACAACAAGATGCCCTAACATGAATGATAGGGATGAAATAAGGGAAATCAAGTATAAAGACAAAATAAATGAAAGAGATCATAGAAGGTACAAGGACTACAAAGACAAAGGTAAGAAATCTTGTTATATTGCTGAAGATGAAACTCAAAGTGAAACTAGTGAATCTGATGATTGTGATATAGAAGTTGTTTATGTTGCTATGAAAGATGATTCTGATGAAGATGAGAAAACTATACTTATTTCATATGTAAGTAAAGGTGATAAATGGATTATTGATAGTGGTTTCTCATATCACATGAATGGTGATAGAAGTAATTTTGAAATCCTAAATCATTACAAAGGTAGGAGTGTTAAGTTTGGTAATGATGCACCATGTCTTGTGAAAGGAAAAGGATCAATAATATTAACTGATAAGATCAGATGTTATAATGCTTATTGGGTTGAAGGTCTTAACTATAATTTTTTGAGTGTTGAACAGTACTAGTTACCAAGTTGAGTTTCATCATAAGAAGGCTAAAATATTTGATGCCATTGGTGAACTAATTGGAAGTGGAGAATAGACAAGAGGTAATTTTTTCTATCTAGACCTATTTGAGGAAACATGGTTGTTTGCACAATTTGATGATGTATGGTTATGACATAAGAGGTTGTGTCATGTGAACTTTGAAAATTTGGCAAATATTAGTAAGTTGAAGAAAATTAGAGGATTACCAAGATTGAAGAAACCTAATAATGTGATGTGTAAACATGTCAATTGGGAAAAATGACAAAGTCTAGTTTCAAGAGCAACACATATACTTTTGATAATATTTTGGAATTGTTTCATACTGACCTTTGTGGACCTATTGGTGTGAAAAGTTATTATGGTGATAAATATTTCATTTTGTTTGTTGATGACTATTCTAGAATGATGACTGTGATGTTTCTGAAAGAGAAATCTGATCCCTTTCAGTTGTTTAAGTGGTATTTAGAAAAAGTTGAGAAAAAATAGGTAAAAGCTTGAAATATTTAAGATCTGATAGAGGAGGAGAGTTCATATCAAATGAGTTCAATATATTCTTCAATGATAGAGGAATAAAGAGACAAATTTATGCACCAAGGATACCATCACATACTGGTATAGCAGAGAGAAGAAACAAATCAATTATGGAATATTCTAGAACACCGATGATAGAGAATAATGTTGCACAAAATACTGGAGAGAAGTTGTAAGTATAATTGTTTATACCTTGAACTAAGTACAAATCAAGAAAGGTACAAATGCTACACCTTTTGAATTATGGTATGTTTATGCACCTAATATGAAATACTTTAAAGTATTTGGAAGAAAATGTTATATACTAAAAGACAATAAGAATGGAAAACTTGATGCTAAAAGTGATGAAGGAATATTCTTAGGATATTCCACTAAGAGAAAAGCTTACAAGTGTTTGAATTCTAACACTAAAAAAGTTATTGAAAGTGAAAATGTTAGAGTTGATGAATATGTAGAAAAGAATGAAGTTGAGTGCAAGCAAGAACCTGAAGATTAAAAATCTTTTGTATACATGGAAGAAGGAGAAGCTAGTAATATACTTGAACTAGAAAAAAAAAATGCCAAGCAACAACATGAACCTATCGAGTCACATCAAGAAAATGTCGAGAGTTGGGAGGATACTATTGAGAAATCTGAAGAGGAGGCAAAGAATCTACTAGATGAACCTTGAAGATCAAGAAGAAGTAGAAATGAGATTTGAGCCTACATTGGCATAGTATGTGAGAAGACATCACAAGCTAGAAAAAAACATTGGAGATAAAGAATCTAGAGTCATGAAAAGAAGTAAGTTGAAAGATCAAACATGCTTGTTATGTGAATTTGAGCCTAAGGCAATGAAAGATTCTTTAGAGAATGAAGATTGGATTTAAGCCATGAAAGAAGAAATAGAGAAGATAGAAAAGAACAAAACTTGGACACTAGTGCTGAGACCAGAAGACAAGAATGTTATTGGAACAAAGTGGGTATTGAGAAATAAGCTAAGTGAACACAAAGAAGTCACTAGGAACAAAGCTAGATTGGTATGCAAGGGATATGCATAGAAAGAAGGCATTGACTATGGGGAGACATTTTCCCCAATTGCAGATTGGAAGGAGTAAGAACTCTACTTGCATATGCAGCTTTTAAAGGATTCAAAATGTATCAAATGGATGTCAAATCTAAATTTTTGAATGGAATACTAGAAGAATAATTATACATTGAATAACCAGAAGGATTTGTTGACCCAAGCAAAAGGAACATGGTTTTAAACTACATAAGGCACTTTATGGATTGAAACAAGCCCCCAGAGCATGGTATGAGAGATTGCACAATTATTTGATAAAGATTGGATTTGTAAGGACAAATGAAAATAACAATCTATATTTGAAGACTAAAAAAGGTAAAGGGATATTTTTAGCTAAAACCTTTGTTGATGATATTATATTTGGAGGACAAGATGCCCTATGCCAAACATTTTGAAATGAAATGCAAAATAAATTTGAAATGTCTATATTTGGTGAGATCAAATTCTTTGTTGGTTTACAAGTTTATCAAATGAAGAAAGGTATCTATATTACACAATCTAAGTATGTTAAGGAGATACTGAAATTTTTTGGTATGGAAGATTCTAGACCAGTAAGTACACCCATGGCTACTAGATAAAAACTATAAAAAAATGATGATACAACTGAATTAAATCAAACCTTGAATAGGTCTATGATTGGAAAGCTATAATATGTTGTCCATAGCAGACTAGATATTTCCTTAGTAGTTGGGATTGTTGCAAGATTTTCTACAAATCTTAAGGAGAATCACATGATGGAATTGAAAAGGATCTTGAAATATCTAAAAGGAACAAATGACTATGAATTGTATTACAAGAAGAATGAAAAGTTTGAACTAAAAGTTTACACTAATGCAGATTGGGCAGGAAATGTGGATGGCAAAAAGAGTACAAGTGGTGGTGCATTCTTTCTAGGAAAGAGATTAGTCTCTTGAAAAAGAAAGAAACAAAACTGTGTCTCCCAATCTACATCAAAAGATGAATATATAGCAACAACAATGAATTGCTTAAATTTAGTGTGGATTAAGCAATTGTTAAAAGGTATGAAGGAGGAAATCACTGACCAAGTTGTTATTTTCTATGATAACACAACTGTTATTAATATATCAAAGAATCCTATAATGCACACTAAGACTAGGCATATTGCTATCAAGTATCATTACTTGAGAGAGATAGTTCAAGACAAAGAAGTGAGATTGGAGTATGTGAATACAAAGGAACAGTTAGCAGATATATTCACTATGGCATTACCTAAAGATGCTCATGAATACCTTAGATGTAAATTAGGGGTGATTCCCCTAATTGAGGCTACTTAGTAACATATAGGAGAATTTCATCAAATGGTATAAATTGGAATATCTGACAAATTGATGCAAAGGAGGTCACACTTTAGGAGTTTCCTAGAGTTTTGAAAAGAAAAGAAAAAGATGTTGATCAGTCATAAGAAAGATGACAGAGGGAGCAATAAAAATTTAGAGAACTGACATGAAGATATCTACATGGTGAAGATGAATGTCTTTGGAATTATTGTCAAAGAGCAAGAGATTTAGTAAACCTGAGACAAAAAGAAAAGTGATCCTAAGCAAAGAGGGCATGATTGAGAAAGTTTTGGTAAAACTATTGAACAGACTCTTTTGGATTGTATGGTGGAGCATGTGGTGTTTCCAACAATGAAAAAGAGGGCGATTGTTGGAAACTACAATTGAAGCAATTTTTATATTGTCACTGATGTCAAACCTTAACTGATAAGATAATTTCTTGATAAGTAGGAGATATTTTCCATAGCAAGTCAAATTGTGATATCGCTATTAGGATTTAACTGTGTAGTTTTTTTTTGAGTCAAACTCATTGACCCATGATTTATATCTAGTAGAGTACCATATCTTTTGATTGCTGAAGAGGATTTGAAAAGAGGAGATAACAAGAGGACCCAAGGAAAGGTTGAGTTATGTGATACTTCAAGGGGTACTTGATTAGTTGGCACATTGACAAGATAATGTGTTGTTTATCTTTAACACTAAGTGAAGAAGTCAATAGATTTGAACCATAGGATTAACCAAGAAAAAGAGAAGAAATTCAATTTAAGCTGAGTGATGCTAGTGTCGACCGAGCACCAGTATAAGCTGAGAAAATTTAGTGTCGACCGAACATTAGTAATTGCAGAGTATTAGATAGTTAACCGAGCGAAGACAATGTTTGCCGAGTAGAACAGTTTTTAGCGATGACCAAAATATCTAGTGATGACCGAGTATATGAACATAATATTGATCGAGTTTTGGTAATTTACAGTTTATGAAGGAATTGAGAATCCCAACCGACATAGTTGAATTCTTGGGATATATATAATGTGTTGAAATTAATAATGAATGATTTGGAGCATTTAATGCATGGTAAACCATTTTCTTATGCATTCAAGGATAAGTTTGGAGAAGTATCTAGAATGATAAGGAGGAGAACAAAATGATGGAAGGATTCGATGAATCTGACCTAAACCTAAGATTTATGGAAGAGATTAAGCGGTAAAATATTAATCTACTTGATCAAGGAGGTATAAGGATGACCTAATTGTGAGGTTATGAAGTGTGTGGAAAGAGGTTGATGTTATTGACTGAAAAACCTATGTAGAAGGCTAAGAAGAGCTGTGAAGAGCTGAACAGAGTTGAGGTGATTGCTTGAAGAGATTTTCGAGCATATCAGAGATGGAGATAGTAATGAAGGTCAATCCATAAATCAACATATGAGCATATTGGATTTGTATTTGCAAAGCGAGTTGTATATTTCAGATCAGAACCTACTGTTACTTTCTAACCATTGTATCAGTTAAAAATCCTTTAATCAAGGTTGACCTAACAGTTATTTTGTAAACCCTTTAATTAAGGTGACATTCTAATGGAGTGTTCTTAAGCCCTCTAACCAGGCAAATCTTAATAGGGTGATTAAATCCTTTAACAGGGTCACACCTAACTATGTGTATTGTAAACCTTTAACAGGGTTGGCTTCTCACAGAGCTCACTTCAGAAGAGTGAAAATTTAGTAGTATGTTACTAGTGGTTTTTCTCATATTGGGTTTCCACGTTAAATCCCAATGTTATACTTGTGTGAATGTTATTTGATGTGTTATGTTGTTGAAAATTTCATATTCTGCAAGTTGATTACTTTTGGACAGTGGACTATTGGAAACTGCAATTGAAGCAATTGTTGTATTGTCATTGATGTTAAACCTTAACTAGTAAGATTGTTGCTATTTAATAAAGTACTATATCTATTTGATTGTTGTGAAGGGGAAAGGAAAGGTTGGTAACAATAACACCTAAGGAAAGGTTGAGTTATCTTGATATTTCAATAAGTACTGAATTATGTGGCACAATGATAAGATAATGTATTATTTATCTAAGTATGAATGATGACTAAACTGGTAGGCTTAACCAAGCACAAATGAAGAAATCTAGTTTAAGTCAAGTGATGTTAGTGTCGATCGAGCTAGTATATGCCGAGTAAATTCAGTGTTGACCGAACATGAGTTAATTGCCGAGGAAGATAATATTAGCTGAGGAAATAGTTTTTGAGGTGACCGAGCTTTCTAATGAAGACTGAGGAGTTGAACACTGTATTGACTGAGTGTCAGTAATTTACATTTGAGGAAGAATTCAGATTTCCAGTTGACATTGTTGAATTCTTGGATTATGTAAAATGTGTTGACTTTATTTATTGATTGTATGAAAGCATTTAATGCACCGTAAAAAATTTTATTGTAAATCTATTAAGAGATTTGAGATATTTCTAGAAGGATAGCCAAAGAACATAAAGTAGGAAGGATTTGATGAATCTGACCTAACCCTTACATCTACGAAGGAGATTAAGTGGAAAAAGATGTATTGACCTAATTGAGGAAGTATTAAGGAAACCTAAGCTTGAGGTTAACAGAAGAGAGGATGCTCGAAGTATTGTTGATGTTATTGACTATACAAGCAGAGAAGGCTAAAGGATAAGTGTTGTGATTTCTCAAAGAGAGTTCCAAGAAGATCAGTGATGGTGATGTTAAAGGTTCACAGTCAGTAAGCCAACATATGTGTACGGAATTGGATCTGATATTTGCAAAGTGAGTTGTATATTTTTTAGATCAATACTATTGCTACTTTCTAACCATTGTATCAGTCAAAATCCTTTTAACAGAGCTTGACCTAACAGTCATTTGTATAAATCCTTTGAACAAGGTTGCATTCTAATGGAGTGTATGTAAGTCCTATAAAAAGGAGCACTTTTAACATAGTGGTTTAAATCCTTTAACTGGGTCACACCTGACAGTGTGTTTGTAACCTTTGATAGGGTTGTCTTTTCACCGAGCTCACTTCAGAAGAGTGAAAATAATAGTAACATGTTACCAAGTGGTTTTTCCCAAATTGGGTTTCCACTATAAATCTTGGTGTTGATACTTGTGTGAATATTTTGGTTTGAACATTTCCATGTTTTACAAGTTAGATACTATTAGATAAGTGGACTGCACTATTATATGTTTCTTTTATGCAATTAGTAATGACCAAGTAGCTGTTGGTTATTGGATCTAATTTTTTGAAGAGTTTTAAAGTTTGTTTTGTACATTTGGACCTGAGAACAACTGATTCACCCCCCCCTCTTTGTTGTTCTAAATCATATTAACATGGAATGCAAGTTTTATGTTACTAATATATTATATAGAGACCAAGTGAATTGATGGATAGATATAAGTGTGTTGAAGAGTTTAAAAGTTAAATTGGTACATCTAGACCTGAGGATAACTGATTCACCCCCCTCTCAGTTATTCTAAAATTATTCTAACAGTTATAAGATTCTAAAGTTTAGGATAGTGAAGAAGGAAAAGAATAGTGAAGAACAATCGGTTAGATCCTTAACCGATGATGAAAGATCGATTTGTAAAGATGGTTAAGTATTCTAGATTATGTGATGATGTGGCTAAGATGATGTGGAATGTTAGGTATGATTCTTATTGGTCTATCTAATCAATAATTCATGAAGAGGTGCATGAACCTAGGGAAGTGAAATATGTTTGAATTTTATTTGTCAAATCATTTGTGTGATGGATCTGGAGGCCGACATGAATCTGTAATTATAAATGATAATTGGTATTACATTTTAGGGTTTAAGAAATGAGTTGGAATGAATTGAAATGTACTAGGTTTTTTTTTTTCTGCATTATAATGTAAACTATTTTATATATCATCTCTGATGTATTATGGAAGTAGTGGAGGATAAATATCAATGTGTAGTGCTCCTATTGTTACTGCAGTGGTTTATCATGATCAAAAGTGTTACTACAGATATGAATAAGTGTTTCTTAGAAGATAATTGATCAGGAATACACTAGATCTATCATGCATTGGGTGTGAATATCAAATCATTCTTTACTTGTTGATTTTCGCAAGTTGATAAGAAAAATCCCTTAATCGGGTCACTCCTAAGAGGGTGAAAAAGATCCTAACAGGTCTAAATACCAAAATCCTCTAACAAGGTGACTCTCATAAGGGATTATAAATCCCTTAACTAGTTAGATCCTAACATGTCTTTTTTGTAAGCTCCTAAGAGGGATAAATACTCGTAACCAAGTATACCCTTAACTGGGTGGATATAATGCTCCTAATAAGACAACTTATTACTATAGTAGTGAGATTTTGAGTTTACTAATTCCTAAATGTTCTTTTTACCTCTAAAAATAGTTTCCACAAGAAAAATATATTTTTTAAAGTGTTGCGTGATTTTGATGTTTGATTTACTTTGTTACTAATTTTTTATTTGCATTGCATGTTATATCTTGTGGAAGTTGGTGTTAAAAATAGTTAGAATTTTTGGTTATAATGATTCACCCACCCTCTTAGTGTCATCTAGCATTAACATATCAGTTGCCAAGGATTGGGTTTAGTGGGAATACCATAGTTACTTTTGTGTTTTTTCCATCCTGGTTTTAAGGGAATGAGATTGTAATATCTAGCTTTATTAGAGCCTCTTTGTTTATGGGTTTAGGAGTTGACACATCTATCTTCTTCAGAGCCTTATTTTGATACACTTATGTAAATATTATCATATTAATATTATTATATACAAGCTTTATGCCTTTTGTTAAAAAAAACCCAATCATGGAAAACAAGTGTTGCAATGCACAAATTCCACTTCCCTCGAACAAGATTAATGTGATTGATTTTAGTACAATCCTAACCCAATATGAAGGATTTCAATTTAGTTTTAAATTATCACTGATATTTCCTATTGTTTGCTCTAATTTAGTATTTATTAAATGGAAGCCATTGAATATATGGCCAAGGATATTCCCAATTGTGTATCTCATGGAATTTAGTTAATTGGAAACACAAACTACTCCTTGTATATTTTTCCAAAACTAACAAATCCGCTCCCTTTAATTCTGTTTGGTCTTCTTGGAAAATTACTGCTACTAGGCTTACACGTTTTGACCTATCTATGAGCTATGGTCTAATTTTTTCTACTTCTTCCATTTGGTGGAACCACCTAATTTAGCAAGATGGAAAACCTCTTAGTTACATTAAAATTATTAAGAGAAAACACCTCTTTAAGAAAGGAATTCAATTCTTTCATGATTTGTGGGACCCTACCAATTTTAATTGGTTATCTTGGAAACAATTGACAAAGCTTTTAAATTTCTCTTCATCAGACAAACATCCTCTTTTGAATATATAATAGATGGTGACTCTTAAACTAGTATGTTAGTTATCCACCTCCTACTATAATAACTTATTGAGAGACTAGAAATGGCCCAACATGCAAAGCATTTGAAATTTTCCTCTTAAAACATTTTATAAGCAACTTCTCCCAATGATCGTCTTGGTGCCAAGAATCAATGATAAATACAAATGTAACTTTAGTCAATCAAAATAGAATAAATTAAGCTTGTAGATATGGAAATATAAGGCAAATTCCAGGTCCCATTCAACAATGTAAAAATTACTCCATATCAAGCTACCCAGTAGAGATTTCCTCTCTTTCATCTTCCCACCACTAGTGTGTCCATTTTGCACTCAAAAGGAGACTATCAAGCATTCTTTTTGTCTTTGTTCTCATGCCTGCAAGCTGCGATACTTCCTTTTCTCCACTCTCCCAAATATTTTCACTTGATCCTCATGTTGGAGAACTGAACTCCTTGAGTTGTCCAAAACCTTGACATCATCCTTGAGTCTCTATCATACATAATAGTTTCAAGAACACCATGAAATCTAAATATTTCCTGTACAAATTTCTTTGCCAAGGTTAAATAAGTCTTTAAGGTTCCCTGGTGTAAAATGTGATAGCTTAGTTAGTTTTCCACTACTACCAAGATGACATCATGTCAGTTCCTAGTCATGGGAAATACTTGAATAAAATCCATTATAATAACTTTCCATTTGTATTCTAGCACATCATGTGGGTACAATAATCCTGCAGGATGAATATGCTCAACCTTGGCTTGATGGAATTCTAAAAATTGGTCACATATGTAATAACATCTTTTTTAATCTTTGGACAAAAGTATAATGGTCTCATGCCAGCTACCATTTTATTGATGCCAAGATGTCCTGAATAAGGCATGTTATGCATCTCATCTAAGATCACTTTCCTCAACCTTGCTTGGTCAAGAATATACATGTTGTCTTGGTATTAAAAAACTCCATCCCGATCCAAATTATTGTTGTCACTGGGGATTGCACCTGAGTATGGCTAAGTGTAGAACCTAGAAATCTCATGAAACATGGGACTATCCTCAAGTTGTGGGTAACCTATTCAAGAATAGACCTTTGGATTAAGGGCCAGCTTCCCTCTTAACCACCTAAAAATTAACCAAACTTTGAAGGAAAAGGGAGAGAGATTGCATGAAAATGGAACTAAAACTAGGTGATTCATCGAAATTAGTAGATCCACAGATTGAATCAAAACTCATAATGACACTTAAAATAATTTGGTAACTCACAACTTGACCCTGTCTGCCTTGACAATTCTTGAAATAAAGAGGTATTTGTATCAAAAGAAGGGAAAGACTTCCACAACTTAAAACCAATTGTACACAGATTAGAACAATAACTGCAAAACACCTTCTTGAACATTCAACTTGAATAGACATGAAAAGTAAAGGATGACAAGATCACAATAACTTTAACATGAATTCAAATAGGAAAACTCAGAGAATAACAGGGATGAGTAGGAATACTATATTATTTTCAATGAAAGGAGCCAAAATATATCAATCTGCTTCTCCAGAGCTACAAGCCTTCACCTCCAAGAAAGAGGGAAAGAAGAACTAAACCTCAATCACATAAGTGAGAGGTATAAAAAGAAAACCCTTGGAATATCCATGAAAGTCTCCCTCACCAAAATTAGAAAAACTCTGCCAAATAGGCCCATGAATGCCTCTTTAACTCAGATGCCCAATTCCTAAGTTTTTAGGGGAGCAAAAAAAGTGGGGCACCCAAAAAGGATGGTCAAAGGGAAAGACCCTACCCACTAAGTCATGCGCCATAAATAACATTCTGACGATGGCTTATAAAACACCATTTGTCATAAATTACAATAAAAACCTTTGCAATGACTTCTTTACAATTAAAATTTAAATCCCCTATACCATGAAATGTGGATTTTAACATACTTTAAAAAAATGTTCTCAACCCAATATTAAAAAGGCGAAAACATATTTTAAAAAGTATACATTTTAATAAATCCACCTAGGATACAATATGTGGACAAATCTATATTTTAAAATAATTTCAACCCAAAATGGGGAAATATACTTTAAAATATTTACATTTTTAAACAGTATCCACATAAAACAAGAAAAGAACCCAACTAAAGAAAGATAAAGAATCTCGACCCTAAAAGAAGGGGAGAAACAAATCTTTTTTTGAAACCACTCTTGCTGGCACTATGAACTTCTTCCTTCAACATTTGGAAAATTGCTATTCTTCACTAGCTATCCTGCATTCGATCTTCGAGTTCAGTTGGAAACATCAAACCATGATCTTCGACAACATCATTGGAGGTAGGCTTATTTTTCATTCATAGCATTTCATTTGATCTCATACCGATTGTGTATTTGATTAGGCATCTGTCTTCAAGGGCATGCTATTTGTGTGATTACATTTTGTATTTCAAAGATACTGTAGCTTTGTGTGTTCTCTATGTTTGATAGCATCTCAGTAATTCAATTTTTAGAAAAAGAAGGCACCATGCTGTAACATGCTTATTTTACTACAATTTAGGGCACTATTTTGCTAGATGTTAATGGCAATATATTTAGATGAAATGTCAGCTCTGTCATAGGACATTAAATCTTTGTTTAAATTACTATTTTGATGGCCATCTTAATGCCCCTATATGAGATTGGGCTCACCCTTTTGCTTGAGGGTCCCATAGCTACAAGCTAGGGCATCATACTGTCATTGTCAGAATTAATTTATCTCAGAGGCACCGTGATGTTTGTGACCCTGGCATCATGTCTTTGATTTATCTTCCTTCTACATTTCGAGGGCACATCCATTCAATGTTTGTTGTTGTTATCATGATGTGTTCACTGTTTCACATTTAGGGCTGAGAGCTATGACCTACATAATTGCTCGACACTTAGGGCATTACTGGTTTCATGAGCTTGGCCCACATTGTTATGTTTTTGATCCATGACCTACCTAGGGCATACATTTTTTTAACTTTGCATACTCTGTTTCAAAGATATTGATGGCTTACCATTATTACTCATTGCAGCTGGACTACTTGTGCTATCTTTCTTCCATGTTTTGGTGGCTGTCTAGCCCGTGGGCTTGTATTTCTTCTTTGTATATTGGCACCGTGATCTGTTGTTGTTATGTTTGTTATCCATGACCCACATATGGTTTATTTGGCATCATTCACATGACTTGGTTTTCTTGGAGACCGCAAGCCTCAATGTGCTCTGTCTGGTACACATGTCATTTATTGTTGCATGAAGATCTAGTGTCCCGTGTCACTATTCTGAAACTGTGCCTTATGTTGTTTCCATTGTGTGTAATACTTTCACAATGCCAGCCCATGAGGATTAGCTCTTATATTGACAAGTTCATTGTTTTTCCAAGCTTGAAACACTGTAAAAAATGTTGATTATTTGATGTTTGATATATAGCCCGTGTCACCTAGCACGTTGGAGACTGTCTGCTTGGTTCGATGCTGATTATACATGGCACCATAAGAAAACCAAGGCATCGATACCTATTGTATCTCTCTGAAACATTTGATCTTTGTTTACTGTTGTCATGACACTTGGATGCATATGTACATGCCTGTCAATGTCTACCATTTGAGGGCCAGAGAATTGATTTCTCTATCATAATTATGCTATAGCCCCACCTGGGCCTGATACTATACTTGATACCTCCTCATGGCATCATAAGAATTTCATTGCAATGATTGCATTCATTTGAGGCCTTACCTGAATCTTGCCACCGTTATTCTTCTTACTAACTACATAACTGATTTGATGTATTGCACCACCTTATCATTTGTAGCCTGGTTCCTTTCAGCTAAACTACAGATTGGAACATACTTCTTGCCATGAATTCATATAAATGATGTATATTGTACTTTATTCTCTATGCTCTGTAAGTCCTCCCCTTTTGCCAGTGTCTCTGACCATGCTTCACTTGATTTGGCTTTATGATCCTTGAGTGTCCTACTACATCTACATCATCAGTTTCTCTTCTATTGGTCATGGGTGTTCTTGGCTTGTGAT
The DNA here is from genome assembly GCA_027943335.1 of Chamaecyparis obtusa. NCBI lineage: Eukaryota > Viridiplantae > Streptophyta > Pinopsida > Cupressales > Cupressaceae > Chamaecyparis > Chamaecyparis obtusa. Next base: position 13,116 of record BSBK01000225.1, on the reverse strand, counting down.
GCAGCCACTACCAAGGAAATGAGGTTTTCCTAGCGTCGACTACATTATAGGTCAAGGTCGTTCATCTACGCATGGAACAAACACATTAGTGAAAACAATGATATTTTTTTCATTTTTGGAGGCTCCTTAATGAACATGCCCTGAGCACAACCCTTCCCAGAGGTGTATGACTAGGTGCATGTATACTTTTCTACAAGTACCATGATACTAGGCATTGCTTAGATCCATTGGATCTAACCCACTTCTCTTCTCTTATCTGCAGATTCAGGATCATAGGAGCACACCGGGAACACCATGGAGATAGACTAATTACCAAGAAATGTCTGGTACCCCCATATTTCATGTTCATTACTATGTATATTTTCACTCATTTATGTAATTCTAGCAATGGCTATGCTCATGGCATGTGTGAGCCAGATAGATGTTTTTTTCAGTTCTTTCCCTCTTGTACACCATGCTTAACATTGATACATGCACATGTAATCATAGATGCAGTTCATTTATCTCATTTCCCTTTTATGTACTTTGTAATGAAATGAATGCAAATTTAAGCAAGACCACTAATAACACAAACTAGGGTATTGTAGCTTCATCTAGTAACTAGGCCTCCAAAAGAGTAAAATAATGGTAACATTCTGGTGACCTCTAATGAGTGCTTTCTTGCTAAGCATCTTGAATAGCTGCCTTAATATCCATTGGGCATAGATTCGTAAAGCCTCAAATCTGAACTTAGCCCTCTTGTGAAACAACCCTTCTTGCTAACAAAACCACTAACTGCCCGAAACAACTTCTCTAGCTTATTACTACGCAAACCAGACTGAAAACTGAACTAAAAGAAAACTAAAAGAAGCTTGTGCCAAGGCACTTAGGAAACACAAAAACTAAAAATATCTAACCTACCCTACTCTAACTAGTCTCATAAAATTGGTTAAACAAATCCATTAACTAGATTGTTGAAATAGCTTCCCATTCTCCTCAAAATATTATACTTTTCATATTTGATGCCAACAAAGAGAACATGGAACACAAAAATGTATTGAACTGTTTGGCATATAAAATTTTGAATTTGGTGAACCAGACTACTAACCTTAATTAGATCATAGGTGCTATCCTCCCAGGGAGTCTGATAAGGCTGAATAAGCTCCTGGTCACCAAGGAGTGGACTTTTGACATCACCCTCCATTAAATCGTTAAGTATGGATGCCTTGCTTGACCCCATCTGAGCTAGATATCTGATAGGACACCCACTTGAGAGTATGAAACTAGGCCTCTATTGCTCAGGGTGCATCTCATCAATAACTTTAGCATGCTGATAAAAAATCTACCCCTCCATAATAGTCTGCCATAATATTTCTTCTTTTGCAGTTAGGGGATCATCCTCTTCATCAGTTGGAACCTCCAATAGCTCATCCAAACTATCAAACTACATCAAGTCCTTAACAATCAATGGCCCCTCCTCATGGTCCAAGAAATAAGATTCTTGAGGTTCACCCACCACCCTATTACAAATAGGCCCAGATTCTATAACTGGCACAAAATTAGTCTCTTGAAATGAAAGGTCTTTCTTAGGAGCATACATGTTATCATCTATTTCAAGAAGATGAGGAACACAAACAAAAGATAACCAGAAAGCATTTATCATAGAGTCAAAATATTCTTGTTGTCCTAAGTTAGCAACAACTGTATCATTTTTCTTATCATAATCAGAGAGCTCAACTGGTAAATCTTGCACTACTTCATCTTGCTCAATATAAGAAGGAATCTCCTCAAATAAATTAGTTAGGGTCTCACCTTCTTCACTTACTTTTTGATCCTTATCTGGCTACTCCAATCCATCATTATGTAATAAGTCTACTTGTTCCTCATGATCATCATGAAAAAGTACACCTAGAAGACAAGAATCATCTTCCTCCTAGAGGCCTTTAATGCTATGAGATGTAAGGGTCTCTTCATGGATTGGCTCATAGGGCTTAATCTACTATAGGAAGGGTTCACTCTCACTTAGGAAGTCAAAACTTTTAGGTGTCTCATCTATAGAAATAGAATGAAGTGACTGGAAATCTGGGATAGGGTCATGAATAGGCTCACAAAATGCATGGAGATTAGGCTCTTGTAGACTAGGATTCTGGACTGAAGGAGAAATCCTAAAGCTTGGAATTTAAATAGAAGTGCTAACGGACTTACTAGGCAAGAAACTTGGGATTTTTACCTTGTGAGTCTCCTATCTAGTATCCAAAGCTTCCAAGTTCTCTTCAGTAGCATGAGGCATCTCCTTCTAGTGGATCTAGTGAGCCTTCTTACATTTGGGCAGCCATGACCTCTTGATCTCCTTTCCTTGGTGCTTGTGCCAATAGATACTTAATCAATTGATCCTTTTCTACAATCTACTTGGCAAGTGTCTCCTACTCATGATCATGAAATTCATCCCTTTCCACTAACTCTTTTCAGAGATCCTCCTCATTCTTTGTAGCTGTCTGGTAGATGCTCCTTATGAATTCTTGACGGTCCTCCAAACTCTTCTTATAAACCTTCTCTTGAGTCAAGATTAGATGGTTCTTCTCTTCAATGATCTGCTCATGAATTTCTATCTAGTTATGTAGTTCCCTTGAGAGCTCCTCTTTTTGAGACTTCATCTCTGCATTGTCTTTCATGAAAGAGCTCATCTCCTCCCAAAAAATTGTCAAAAAAGAGGACATGGAGTTTGAATCTGAAGTGACATTAGGCTAATTCTGGGTATTGTAATGGTGTCCCTCATAGGGCGGTTCATAGGAATGCTGCCAGGATGCTTGATGTTGGGTGGGAGGGTATGGTAGTGCATGCTAGAAATCTACTGTCAGTGGGCTATTTTGACTATATGCCGCTGCTTGGCCAGCTTGATATAGAATGAATGCTGGCACGTGTGTGGCTTTTTCATGATATGGGGGGTGATAGGGAGAATATGTATTATGGATTGACATGCTTACTCATCAAATGAGCTGGTAAAAAGATATTTCCTGAAACTTATCAGCACTTGAACTGCTTAAACTAGTAGATTTCTCTAAGAGTCACCATGGTGTTTGAAACAAACTACCTCTTAAAGGCTGATTGCATTGAGGATCACACCAGAATCTTAATGAATAATGGGAAACAAAGTTGTCCCACCGAGCGTGCCAAAAATTATTGTCACTGGGGATTGCACCAAGTATGGCTAAGTGTAGAATCTAGCAATCCCATGAAACATGGGACTATCCTCAGGTTGTGGGTAACCTATTTGAGAATAGACCTCCGAATTAAGGGTTGGCTTCCCTCTAAACCACTTGAAAATTAACCAAACTTTGAAGGAAAAGGGAGAGAGATTGCATGAAAATGGAACTAAAACTAGGCGATTCATTGAACTTAGTAGATCCACAGATTGAATTAGAACTCACAATGACACTTAAAATAATCTAGTAACTCACAACTTGACCCTGTCTGCCTTGACAATTCTTGAAATAAAGAGGTATTTGTATCAAAAGAAGGGAAAGACTTCCATAACTTAAAACCAATTGTACACAGATTAGAACAATAACTGCAAAACACCTTCTTGAACATTCAACTTGAATAGACATGCAAAGTAAAGGATGACAAGATCACAATAACTTTAACATGAATTCAAATAGGAAAACTCAGAGAATAACAGGGATGAGTAGGAATACTATAATATTTTCAATGAAAGGAGCCAAAATATATCAATCTACTTCTCCAAAGCTACGAGTCTTCACCTCCAAGAAAGAGGGAAAGAAGAACTAAACCTCAATCACATAAGTGAGAGGTATAAAAAGAAAACCCTTGGAATCTGCATGAAAGTCTCCCTCACCAAAATTAGAAAAACTCTGCCAAATAGGCCCATGAATGCCTCTTTAACTCAGATGCCCAATTCCTGAGTTTTTAGGGGAGCGAAAAAAGTGGGGCACCCAAAAAGGATGGTCAAAGGGAAAGACCCTACCCACTAAGTCATGCACCATAAATAACATTATGACGATGGCTTATAAAATTCCATTTGTCATAAATTACAATAAAAACCTTTGCAATGACTTCTTTACAATTAAAATTTAACCCCCCTATACCATGAAATGTGGATTTTAACATACTTTAAAAAAATGTTCTCAACCCAATATTAAAAAGGGGAAAATGTATTTTAAAAAGTATACATTTTAATAAATCCACCTAGGATACAATATGTGGACAAATCTATATTTTAAAACAATTTCAACCCAAAATGGGGAAATATACTTTAAAATATTTACATTTTTAAACAGTATCCACATAAAACAAGAAAAGAACCCAACTAAAGAAAGATAAAGAATCTCAACCCTAAAAGAAGGGGAGAAACAAATCTTTTTTTGAAACCACTCTTGCTAGCACTGTGAACTTCTTCCTTCAGCATTTGGAAAATTGCTATTCTTCACTGGCTGTCCTGCATTCGATCTTTGAGTTCAGTTGGAAACATCAGACCATGATCTTCGGCATCATCATTGGAGGTAGGCTTATTTGTCATTCATAGCATTTCATTTGATCTCATATTGATTGTGTATTTGATCGGGCATCTGTCTTCGAGAGCATTCTATTTGCGTGATTACATTTTGTATTTTAAAGATACTGTAGCTTTGTGTGTTCTCTGTGTTTGATAGCATCTTAGTAATTCAATTTCTGGCAAAAGAAGGCACCATGCTGTAACATGCTTATTTTACTGCAATATAGGGAAGTGTTTTGCTAGATGTTAATGGCAATATATTCAGATGAAACGTGAGCTCTATCATAGGACATTCAATCTTTGTTTACATTACTATTTTGATGGCCATCTTAATGCCCCTGTATGAGATTAGGCTCACCATTTTTCTTGAGGATCCCATAGCTACAAGGTAGGGCATCAAACTATCATTGCCAGAATTAATTTATCTCAGAGGCACCATGATGTTTGTGACCCTGGCATCATGTCTTTGATTTATCTTCCTTTTGCATTTTGAGGGCACATCCATTCGAGGTTTTCTATTGTTATCATGATGTGTTCTCTGTTTCACATTTAGGGCTGAGAGCTATGACTTGCATAATTTCTCGACACTTAGGGCATTAATGGTTTTGTGAGCTTGGCCTGTGCTGTTATGTTTGTGATCCATGACCTACCTAGGGCATACATTTTTTTAACTCTACATACTATGTTTCAAAGATTTTGATGGCTTACCATTATTACTCATTGCAACTGGATTGCTTGTGCTATCTTTCTTCCATGTTTTGGTGGCTGTCTAGCCCACGGGCTTGTATTGCTTCTCTATATATTGGCGCTGTGATCTGCTGTTGTTATGTTTGTTATCCATGACCCACGGATGGTTTATTTGGCATCGTTCAAATGACTTGGTTTTTTTGGAGACCGCAGGCCTCATGTGCTCTATCTGGTACACATGCCATTTATTGTTGCATGAAGATTTGGTGTCCCATGTCACTATTCTAAAACCATGCCCTATGCTATTGCCATGGTGTGTAATAATTTCACAATGCCGGCCCATGAGGATTAGCTCTTATATTGACAAGTTCATTATTTTTCCAAGCTTGAAACACTGTCAAAAATGTTGATTGTTTGATGTTTGATACAACCCGTGTCACCTAGCACCTTGGAGACTGTCTGCTTGGTTTGATGCTGATTGTACATGGCACCGTAAGAAAACCAGGGCATCGATACCTATTGTATCTCTCTAAAAATTTGATCTTTGTTTACTGTTGTTGTGACACCTGGATGCATATGTACGTGCCTATCAATGTCTACCATTTGAGGGCCAGAGAATTGATTTCTCTATCATAATTATGCTATAGCCCCACCTAGGCCTGATACTATACTTGATACCTCATCATGACATCATGAGAATTTCATTTCAATGATTGCATTCATTTGAGGCCTTACCTAAATCTTGCCACTATTATTCTTCTTACCGACTACATAACTGATTTGATGTACTGCACTACCTTATCATTTGTAGGCTGGTTCCTTTAACCTAAAGTGCAGATTGGAACATACTTCTTGCTATGAATTCATATAAATGATTCAGATTGTACCTTATTCTCTATGCTCTGTAAGTCCTCCCCTTTTGCCAGTGTCTTTGACCATGCTTCACTTGATTTTGCTTTATGATCCTTGAGTGTCCTACTGTATCTGTATCATTAGGTTTCTCTTTTGTTGGTCATGGGTGTTCTTGGCCTATGATGTAGCCACTACCAAGGAAATGAGGTTTTCCTGGCATCGATTGCATCACAGGTCAAGGTCATTCATCTGCACATGGAACAAACACATTAGTGAAAATAATGATATTTCTTTCATTTCTAGAGGCTCCTTAATGCACATGCCCTAAGCATAGCCCTTCCCAAAGGTGTATGACTGGGTGCATGTATGCTTTTCTACAAGTACCATGATACCAGACATTGCTTAGATCCATTGGATCTAACCCACTTCTCTTCTCTTATCTATAATTCAAGATCACAGGAGCACATCGGGAACGCCATGGAGACAGACTCATTACCAAGAAATTTCTGGTACCCCCATACTTCATGTTCATTACTATGTATATTTGCACTCATTTATGCAATTCTAGCAATGGCTATGCTCATGGCATGTGTGAGCCAGATAGATGTTTTTTTTAGTTCTTTCCCTCTTGTACATCATGCTTAACATTGATACATGCACATGTAATCATAGATGTAGTTCATTTATCTCCTTTCCCTTTTATGTACTTTGTAATGAAATGAATGCAAATTTACTTGAAATACCACTAATAACACAAACTAGGGTATTGTAGCTTCATCTAGTAACTAGGCCTCCAAAAGAGTAAAATAATGGTAACAACTATATCCATAAAAGTGGTAATTAGATGAATCTTCTTCTAATACTAACTTGGCTAATTGATAGTGCTCATCGCCTTGAAGATTCTACAGCACTTGTTGTCTCATGTTAGTCCTGGTAGTGGATTTAACTGATATATGTATTCTCCCACTAAGGGTATCAACTACCCTATTTTACTTGCCTTTGATATACTCAATCCCAAAATAAAATCCACTAAGGAAATCAAGCCATCGTCTCTAATGAGCATTAAGATTTGGCTGTGTAAAAATGTACTTGAGTCCCTAATGGTCAATTTTCAACTAAAGGGCTTACCTAGAAGGTAATGTCTCCAAAGCTATAATGTGAGGCCCCACTTCAAGCTGTTTAAGATTTTATTGTTCTAGCTAGATAAACTTAATATTTTGAAACTACATGTTAGATTTATACTATATATATATATATATATATATATGATAGGGATTGACCACATCCAATTTTGACACACCTATTTTTAGAATATTTATGCATTTAGAACAATGACTTTATGAAGTAATATGTTGCATCAAAGTTATTTGATTTACATAAATACCATGATTATGTCATCTTCCTTGTATGGATAATGTAGGAAATGGTAGTTGATTTAATTATAAAGATTAATGATCTTATTGGGAATAGAATGGTAGATAGATTTAATGATTTTCATTCATGCAAATAATCTCATGTAGAAAGTGATGAAATTGTTATGGTAAACTGAATTGAGAAATGCTACATGAAAAATGTAATGATTAATTGATATATGTTTGATTGATGTGTATTTCATATATTATCATGCATATGACTTCTTGAGCTATTGATGGCTGGTTTGAGATGTGCAAGAGATGACCATGGAATATATTTTTGGAGAACTAGAACCAAACCTTTGTATGAAAGTACAATAAAAAATCAATGGAAGCCAAGGTTGCTTCTAATAAAGAGACAAAACCTCATTGTAATGTGTTTTATTTCATAATGTGAAGTCTAACATGATTGTGCTAGTGCATTTTGTATTGCATGTATGCATCAAGGGGCATGTCAAGTATATTTTTAGTAGTGTTCATTTTATGGTGTCACTTGACACTTGTAATGTGTATGTGTTGGCATCAACGTATTTTTTGGGGGTGAATTTTTAATCAATGCATTCTTTCTACCCTTGTTGAATCCCCATGAGATTATCTAGAAAGAGAACCTTGCGTATGTTCCAAGCATTAACCCTACATAGAATCTTAGGAAGAAGGTAATGCAATCAGATTGATCTTTATCAGGGGAAGATAGCCTCTCTTCTACAAGCCCGCCTATTGAACCTATGGGAAAGGATCATTTATTGTAATAACACCAACTAGGTTGAGTCTCAATCCCTTCATAAGCTAACTGTCCAGATGGACAAAGATTAGATCTTGAAAGATTAGGTTTTGGAAGATTAGATTTTGGATGAGATAGTCTTGGGGATATGTGGTGGATCAAATTTTTGTGTGTTCCTAGTGTTGGATTAGGTATGGAAAGGTAAGTGCTGAGAGAGGAGGGGTGAATCAATACTATAAAACACTTTTAAACTATTTGAACTTTCTTCCTTAAACATTTACTGAATCCATAACTTTTACATGCATTATATACAACATATAAAAGATAAGATATAAATCATAACACATTCATTTTGGTATTGCAAAAATCCTTGTTAGAGGATAAAAACTATAGTGGATATGACACCCATAAAACTTCACTACTGTAGTAAAAAAATTTCTCAGTTAGAGCTACAGTGTTATATTTCTGATAACTTACCCTGTTAAGATTATTAACCTAGTTAAGAGTCTTAAGACCTATTAAGTCTACCTTGTAAGAGGATTTTACAATTCTAATCTAAGAATTGTACATGGTTAAAGTATTTACAATATAAGATCTATTAGGATCTGCTCAGTTAAGATACTTTACAATTTTGATTACTCTTTAATTAGTAACACAAACTTGTATGTTAAATTGCATCAATCATATGCATATCAGACTCTTTATTCTCAATAACTCATAATATCAATTCAGTGCTTGCTAGATTCAATTCTGAATCACAATCACTTTCTACTCTTTATTTCTCTATGCTCAGTGTATTCTCTATTCATCACCTTCTCTGTAATCTCTTCTTCACACATGCAATCTCCCTTCATGCATGCATACTAATCTTCACACTCTGATCCATTTATATACAATTCTAGAAGCACTACTAGATGTTCTAGAATCATCTCTACAAGTGGTGCTAGAATTGGTTACTTCTCCAATGCATTTATCAGACTTTATTCTCATTGGTAGATCTCACCTTGTAATCATGTGTAATCATTATGTTTTACATCTTGAATGTTCTATCATATAATCTCCTTGAGATTTGTAAACCATTTTTTGTTCAATGTCGAGATTCAATGTACTTAAAGATTCTCCTTTTTTCGGCCTGCTATGCTTGGTAAAATATTTTCCTCTAGCTCAGTAAGTGTCTCATCTTCTTGGTTTGGTTAGTGTTGTATCTTGGTATGGCTTGGTGCTTGATGCTTAGTGCTCAGTTCTTCCTTGCTTGATGTCTGAACTTTCTTTGCCTTATCAAAATTACCTATTCCCTTATTTCCTTTTACTGATTAGCTTTACCTTCTTTACCGACTTGTCTTTCCTTCTTTATCAAATGACTTTGACAATCATTATGACTTCCTCATAAGTAATGACAAAAAAATAACTCTTAGGAGTATCACCTAGAAAGTGGTGGGAGTCAGTAGAATCCTATTTAGGGAGACTTCCTAGACTTTTTGAGATCGATCAACCACTCTCTAGTTTTGGAGACATCTAGTTTTGGAAGCATAATTACAAGGGAAAAATTACTAGGATTGGGAAGCTCTTCTTCAACCACCACCTTGTCTTAGCTAGGTTGAGGTTGGTTTATATTTGGTTGTGTAGAGTAAGAAATGCATCTTTCATATCATGTAAGCTATGTATTGTATGAGCCTGTAATTTCACTTTTGATGCGAATAAAGTTTTATTGTTATGTCCAATGTCTTGTTTACATTTTTATGATCTCTCTCTTGTCTTATTTGTTCATGGGAGTGTAAGGCCAAAAATTACCCTAGGGACAGAAGTGTAAGCCTTGGGATGAAGGGTCTCCATACAGTCCATTTGAGTGCCTAGCACTTCTCCAGAGAAGAAAAGAGTTATGCATCATGGATACTTGGTCCACCTTCATCCTTGAGTTAGTCAAGTTTATTGACTTTGTGAAAGTTTTTGGGTGAAGGGTCTCTGGACAATCCATCAAGTGAAGAGTCTCTCTTCTAGGAAGAGAAGGAAAAAGCATATATAATGGGGTCCATGTAGCCATTTGCTTGTTGCAAAATGGGGGCATAAGGGGAGTTATGGGCCTGAGGAAATTTGGGGGGCATAAGGGTTGATTGGGGTTCAACAAGATGCTGAAAAGTAAGTTATGTGCTACCTTGTAAAGATATTGTTTGTTATTTTCATAACTTTCTCCTCATGGATACTTAGTCCACCTTCACCCTATATTAAGTCAATTAAATGACTTTTTGTCAAGCCTTGGACTGGGAAAATCTTGTGTGTTCTTTTTGATCTATGTTAAATGTTTCATGTGCTCCATGCTTCTTTGTTACCTTTTTGGTTTCTGGTTCTCCTAGCTTGGGGGTGGCCTTGTAAAGGCCTAGGTTGGGAGGTGAGCCTCCATGGTTAACTTTTATTTTATTTTATTGTAGGTCCTTTTTGCAGGATGATCCAAGAAAGAAATGATTTCATGGAGCCAAAGGGCTAGAATTGTACAGTGTATTCTTGACCTTGTGAATGGTTTTAATCCCAACAAAAGAATCTTGGATGTATCACTCTTTTGGAACTTTGTTATGTGTTAGTGGTGATTTCTAACTATTGTTGTTATAGTTGGTATTAAGCACTATGTACATTGAAAGATCATATGTCACCTTATTGTTTTAATCTTAAACTGTAATCATGTATATATTTTTTTGAAATTTCTTATCCATGTTGTATCTCTATATTTTGGAATTTGAATGTAATTGATGGAACAAAAGGTTGTTAAGATAAATGTGTTACGCGATATCTCTTCATAGTGAAAGTATGAAATTCGGTTTTGTAATACTTGATTGGTTTGATGAAACAAAAAGATATTTGTGCATATCTTGTTATTTGAAGATCACATATAATGTTTCTTCATTGAAATTTCTATTGTAAAATTAATAAAAATCCTATGTATATCTAACTCAATAGGACATAATAGTCTTTCATTTGTAAATATTACTGGTTTTAAATCAAGAGGTCATAATTTTGGCTTTAATGTGTCGACTAAATGGAAATTGTTCTTGCCTTTAGAAATGGTAGTTCTTTATTTTTAAATATATAATTTTTGCACTTCAATTAATTTTTTAGTTTCTTTTTATGTCAAAAATATTCCTTGAGAGATTCTTAGGAATTTATTTAAGCCGTGGGCACTGGCCCTAGACTTATCTTCTCTTTAGTTCCAGTCTTAGAACATAATTTTACATTTTCTTTCAAGGCTTGGAGGAGTATTGGATTTTCCACTTCCACCCGACTATTCTGCCTTGGTTAAAGCTTTGGAATAGTCCATGGAGAAACCATCAATGAAATATCTAAAGTCACTTCCACCTCCTCTATTTTATTTTCCTCCTTGAAATTTCCTCTTATTGTAACCTCGTAAAGTATTGGATTTCTGATTCATGTGGATCAACGACATCTGTTGTAGTTTTTGTTCTTGTTTGATGGCCTTTTCATAAGCTTGGTGTATTGTGGATGGGTTATGCATATCTACCTTAGTGCCCACTTCAGGTCTCAAACCCAAAATGAGCTTGAGAATTTTAAATCCCTCATCCATCTGATATTGAGGAACATATTTCAATAGATGACAAAATTTATGATGATAATGTGTTACTATCAAGACACCCTATATCAGATTCTGAAACTCATTCATTTTCCTATCAAAATACAATTGAGGCAACCATCTCCTGTGAAAAAGATTTAAGCATACCTCCCAAGTAATCTCTCCTGGTTGTAACCTTTTTTTTCTCTCTCATTATCTTGCCATGTGGCAGCCTCCCTAGTAAGCTGGTAAGCACCCCACACCACCCAAGATTCCTCAAAAAGGTTCTAAATCTCAAAATACTTCTCCATAGCTATGATCTAGACCTCTACCTCATCCCCTATAGTTTTACCATTAAAGGTAGGAGGAGTGATCTTCTTGAGGTCTTTACTGAGTTCATCTACAATCCTACCCCTGTTATGCACTAGTCCGGAACACTAAGATCTTCTCTTTTTAGTTGCTCCTCATTTATCTTCACCTCCTCTTCATTCCTCCTATCCTCTTCTTCTTCCTCTTTGTCTCCAATGTTTGATCCTCTCCCCCTTTTCTTTTCTCCTCATTATGGGGATTCTCTTCTTGATTTTCCTCATATCTTATTCCAAATGATCAATGTGTGCTCCCTATTGCTACAATAGGGATCCTAGATAGGTCAAAAGATTAAGGATTTGGTCCAATCTCTGATCATGTTCATTGTTAAGTCTATTACTTAAACTATCCCTATTGGTGTTCCTTGTTTACATGGTGGTTGATCAAATCCTACACCAAACAAATGTGTAACTTTTAGCATAAAGGTAGATCAAGGCCCTAGAGTTTATTGTAAGTCTTTGATACCAAATGTAAGGTTCTAACATCCACGTAGCACAAATAATCCAAAACTATCACAGATCATCCAAATTCAATAAAGAGTAATATTATAAAGGAACAAACTTTACAAAAAATTTCTCACACATGAGATAATACACCATAATTACATTAAGATCGACCTACTCATCAATACAACACAAGATAATGATACAAATGGACCACTAAAGGGTCAATACATCATGTGAAACATAAAGTGATACTATACATAATCTCGCCACCTTTAGCCATCAAACTACTCTCCATATGCTATGCTTGAGCATGAGAATGAGGTCCAAACACTTTCTCTATCCAACCATAGAGTTGTTAGCTCTTCAGAGGTGTTAGCTCCCCTAGAGCTCAACATGAAAGGTTGAGCGCCTGACCTTGCATGAAGAATCTAGCAAACTAGAATGAATAGGTCAGATGGAATCTGGCGCAACACTGTGTCCTATCTAACATTTTATAACATGATGTAAGCTAGTTCCGTGGTAGATTGGTCAAAAAATTTAAAATTCCTATCGTTCCCTATTACCCCCATATTCGGTACCCATCC